>OY720027.1:13135084-13714613 GCA_963082485.1 Eudonia mercurella
TCTGCGATTTCTTTGGTTTTGCGAGTGTCCATGGGCGGCGGAGATGACTTTCCATTAGGTGACCCGCCTGCTCGTTTGCCTCCTTTTAATATTAAAAAGAAAAAAAAAATAGTAATATAATATACTTAAAGGTTTTAAAAAGTTTTAATGATTTCAGTTTGCCGCTTTCCTTCAGACGGGCTGCTTAACAATGCTTGCTGTATCACTTATTTTATTTTTTAGAGCTTATTGATGTTAATTCTAGTAAACCATCAAGCGTAAAAAAATAAAAATATATAAAAACTGAAAATGTATAACAGTATATTACTTTATCTATTAAGTACATAAATGCGAATCGGCCGTTTGTTTGACCCGTACTCTATTATTTTCTTTAATAAAACATGGACTCATATTTTAATAAATATAAATAACACATGAAATAGCGAAGTTACCATCATTTTTCAAAAAAAATGTATTGTATTGTAAATGGAGTTATAACAGCACTAAATTATCAGTTTGTACTGAAAAAAAATTGAGTTATATTAACACCCAAGTAATGTCAAACCACATTTAACATACGTCGAAACTGACACTTTACACAATAGGTGACAATTTCACACTACGGATCAACAGCAAACATAGAAAAACAACATTAATGTGTTGATATGCACTTGTATGACATTGCCATGGTCTACTGGCTAACGTGAATTTTGTAATTTTTGATATCAAGTTTTCGTCTATTAACGCTTTTGTTGAGAGCTCAAATTCACCAAAATCATGCTGAAGACACTAATAACTAACTAATTAGTTACTAACAAAGTTTGATTATTTTATAATAATAAAATATAAAATTACAGCTACATTTCCTTTGTTTTTCATCGACGGAGTAGCGCTTTATACATCACAAAACAACATGCAAGTAGTTATATGTTGTGATGTGAAGTGCCTTTTTGTGGCAGGGAACGCATTTTCTTATATTCGAACGTTACAAAGAAAGGAAAAAGTGAAATGCCCTTGCTGAGTTTCTTGCCGGTTCTTCTCGATTTAATATATCTTCCCTTCGTAGACTTTTAAACCGATAACGTAGTGATTTTCATAAGAGCTCGAATCTATACTAAAGGCTGCTTAGGCTTCATATAAAAAACTTTAAATTCTCGAACCAACTTGGTGGTCTACCTTTGGAAAAAAAGAATTAACAAGACTTCTTTTAAAGCCGCGGGTGCTTGTTTGATTTTAAATAGTAAGCTGTAGCGTGTCTCTACAATTGTATATAAAACTAAAGATCAATATCAGAGTATACTCAACACGTTTTTACAAAGTACCTACTTATAGTAACGCATTGGTGGCAACGTGACAAAGCGTTCGGCCTGATATCCGAAGGATCTGGGTTAATTCCCAGGTCAGGCAAAATTTGTTTTGGTTTTTCGATAGGTATATAACCTGGTTTTGTAATCAAAATCAAAATCAGATTCAATTGACAAGCATGATGATAAAGCTAATGCCCATTAATTGTAGCGATTATTTGATTTTAATAATAGCAGGCCTTTGTTCATCAGTGGAACAGTTTATGCTATATACTATTCCTACTTATCGATTGTTGTTTTCAATTTGCACAAATATTTGACTACCTATTTAAATGCTATAAAAATACTAATTTTTAGTTAATAGTTAACTAATTACCTGATAAAACACACTCGTTGCAGACCCATTATCGACTAGTAAGTGCTGGCTAATAGCAATTGTTTAAAAGAATATTGCTTTTTTACTGTATTTCACATAACTCCTAATCATTTACTTTTGTTTTTAATGTTGCATTTATCGGTCGAACGTCAAGAAGATTAGCAACCTCTTTATCAAATCTACGATAAATAACAAGTGAAAAATGTTATAAAACTCATTACTTGATAAAAGCTTGGTTGTTTAAAATAATTATTTAATATAAATCACACACATAATACTCGTACTGGCTTATGTAAGTATCTATACCTTAATATTTTTTTACTGAATGTTTTTTTATATATTGCTTTCATTTTTAACCCTCTCCGCGTTTTTGTCCATGTGGGCACGCCTGAGCCCAGCTGTGGGACGTTTAAAAGTAAATTATTTAAATGATATAATGTTTAGTGTATTAAAATGCTAGTTATAATGCTAAACAATGTTCTATTAGCATCACGCAATAATAAAAAAAACAATAAAATAACAGTTCATAAATTACAAACAACCAAATGGTCAATAAACAAAATGAAAATGATCAAAAATGACCAGACTCCCTTTCAATATAATTTCACTGGCTAAACTCTGTGAATCCCGCTACATGACCCGTACGCATTAGGGCAGTGTGTGCTTATGCGCTAACATATACATAATAACACACAAACGTACCGTCTGCATTATGCCAAGCACAAATCGTACGGCATTCCTGCGCCCGCGCGGCCAGAGCGAGACGGCTGAGATGATGTCATGCGGTCTCGCTTCTCACTCGCAATCCTTTCCTTTCTACCTGTCGCGCTGTTACAAAAACCCGGTCCTTACGGCCGCTACCTTA
The DNA here is from genome assembly GCA_963082485.1 of Eudonia mercurella. Taxonomy (NCBI): domain Eukaryota; kingdom Metazoa; phylum Arthropoda; class Insecta; order Lepidoptera; family Crambidae; genus Eudonia; species Eudonia mercurella. The sequence goes on from OY720027.1 coordinate 13,137,609, forward strand.
CGTGAATTGAATGGGTACCGGGCTACGGCTCGGCCCATATAAAGATAGGGCAAGGGCTATAACACATACGCGCCGAGCCAAAACTCCAGGACTCTTGGGACTCTATTTACCGTGGGGATGCGAGCGCAATGATTGTGATTCGATTGCATAATACTATGAACATATTTGGAAAGGTAGGGAGCGTAGCCATTATAAAAGAGACTCTATTTTGGTGCGTTATAAGTTTACGATACGTGCCCAAAAATAAGCTTTTAAACAGAAAAGCTCTTTGATTCGTTTGCACTCCTTATATGAAATTTTAGCTGTCTGTTGGATACAGGCCAGTTTTTAATATCTACAAACATTCCTGATTTACTAGATAAATTATAATGATGTTGAGTAGTAGTGACTTTTGCCATTAAAGAGACCGTATTAATTAAATTTGATGGAAATTAGTTCCGTTCACATCGCATACTTGTTTGACCACAAACATAATTAGGTACTTACTACATTACGGAGTAGAAATAAAATTGAGATATCCACAAAAACTCTAACACTGACTATAATAAAACGTTCAATTTCGATCCAACCATCGGACAATGATTACATTCCGAGTTTGAATCCGAACGATCGACGGAGCGATAGCACAAAGCTCGCTCGTGACGTGGCTGACATTCGCCGCGCATGCGCGGTCCGTGATCTTGGCAATGGTGGCTGCGCGCGGCAACCAACGCTATTGCGGTCGCTGTACCCGGCTTCGCCGCCCGCGCCCCGCCCCCCTCTTGCGCCCGCCTGCCGCGCCGCGCCAGCCTTTTGACAACCGGTGTAGTAAGTAGGCACGAACATAAACGCTTGAGAATTTTCTGACGTTTAATTCACGTAACGAAGCGTTCCCGCAACCTCACAATTGAACTTTTAATGTTTTTGGGAACGTGACGCATAATATTCTCAGTAACTCTACGTAATCTTGATAAGTTTTAACTCGTTAACGTTAGGAGTCTATTTATTTGGCTACTCGAGTTAATTAACTATTGAATTGAAAAGATTTGATGATATTTTTCTAGTTATTTACTTTTGAATCGTATGATTTTTCTGGTACCATTCACAATTGCTATTATCAGTTTTGAACTGATTGTTCTACCTGCTTTCTTTTAATAAAGATTTTTATTTTTTACTAAAAATAAAAATACGTTTACTTTTAAATACGTTTTAATGTTAGACAAAACTTTTTTAAATAGTGATTCATAAAATACTGGTTAGTTCTCTAGTAGGCTCTTTAAAGCGGAGGATTTAATTGGGTAGAACATAATGTAACGTAACGCAAGCTATAATTGTTTAGTTTCTGTTCTATTTTATAACTAAACTCCGTCTACTTCTTGAAGTAAAATGACTGAAAGAGAGTTTACAGGAGAAGAGGAGACCACAGAAAAGAGGGAGAAAGAGAGAGATTACAAAAGGTGATCCCTTATTTGTTTGCCACATACATATATATAAAATTTATTTTATTGATTACATTCAAAAACATTTGTTATTGCGAGGACAGTTACAACGCAATCAAAAGACGCTAACAACTTAAAATCAACGACTCTATTTTTAGTGCATGTTAGAATATTAAAGAAAGCTAAGATATAATACATACCTGTAAAATCTTTGCATTATTAATTACCTTCTAATTAAACTATGCTATGGTAAAAAACTACAAAGAAAAACAGCTTTGTTATATGCGCAAATTAAAAATATCTGGCTATCAATAAATACGGAGGAGCTCGATGGCGCAGTGGTTAACTCGCTCGGTCTGCAAGTGCTGAGGTTAAGCAACTTTCGCAAAGGCCGGTCATCCGATGGGTGACCAAACATTTATCATCTCGAGTTCTTCCGTGCTTCGGAAGGCACGTAAAGCCGTTGGTCCCGGCTGCATTAGCAGTCGTTAACAACCACCAATCCGCACTGGGCCCGCGTGGTGGTTTATGGCTCATTCTCCCTATCCATCCATAGGGAAGGCTCGTGACCCAGCAGTGGGGACATAAAATGAGCTGATGATGATGATGAATAAATACGTAAACAAAATACTGCAATTCAATCTATTACCCAGGTATATCTTAATATGGCTAGTCTTCACGATCAATCAAGCTAATAACCATCTCAATCCCATTCTACGTAAGATCCGATAAGACATAAAATGTAACGCTATTTTCTAAGAAAGTGGTGGACGCACGAACCAATTGAATAATACGGGTGTCCAGTGAGGTGCAATCATCGGACCGGTTCTAACATTAATACTATTGCAATTTATTCGCCGTGATGGGGCGCGTGCCGGCCAGCAATCAAAGATCGTATGGTGGTACCGTTGCGGCGATTCGTATCGGCGACACACATGATCTGGCTGGTGATGTTTCGTTTTCAGATTTGTGTTGAAGAGGTTGTGTAAACGACTTAACTTTTTTTTTAAACATCTTACAGGTAAGCACCTGGCCTTCATAACATCTGATGTTAAGTAACTAAGGAAGAAGGAAGCGCACTTCACCCAGAATCCTCAACTACTGAAGTCTAGCCAGGCGGACAAACAAACCCTACCACATGACATACCGAGTACACAAACATGTACCCCCGCTTGGAATCCAACCCGGTCCTCTGGATCTGAGACCGGTAGTGTCCTCTGTGATTGGACTAGTGTCCATTAGTGACCTCTGAGAACTCTGAGAACCAGGTCTCTCAGAGTCCTGGTCACCACCAGCTCAATTTCATGTCGCCACTGCTGGGATACAAACCTTCCCTATGGATGGAACATCACAGGGAGAACGCTCCATAAACCACCACGATTGGCGGTTGTTAACGACTGCCTGTCGGGATCAACGGCTTTGCGTGCCTTCCGAAGCACAGACCGTTGCGACGGCGATTCGTATCGGCGATACACATGATCTGGCTGGGATGTTTCGATTTCGTATTTGTATTGAGGATGAGGTTGTGTATGCACCCTAGCGATGTTAGTATTTTTACCGACTCAATTCTTAAGTTTTAAAATAATTTTTTGAGGACTTGGTTGCCTAACAAACTTTGTTGTCCTTTTATTTTTTATTTTACTGCATCGTTTACCTTAAGAGATTATTAGATAACGTTTAAGATATTGTTGATTGTGATAATTTTGTAGTAAATGTAATGTATGAGTAGGTAATAACGACCATGCATAATAACATTAATAAATTAATAAATGATGGACAAGCTATTTAACTTACACATTTGCTATTTCCTTCTTCTTCTTCGTCTGTATTAAACTTTGGTCTGAAACAAAGTTTTTATCTCTGTGTAAAAACTCGACCAAACTTTGGCCTGAAAAAAAGTCCTTATCTCTGTGTAAAAACTCGGCCATCCTTTGCAACATTTAACGAAAAACAATAAATATGCTTTTGCATTTTAATTATAAGTTCGGATTACAGATTATTAATTAAGCTGGTCACAGGATTTCCCACGAGAACTGAAAGTTTTTGCCAAAAATATATTATCCGTTGAGGATATTTAAACCACAAAACTGTCTCAATGCAAGTGGTGGGTAATAATGATTTAAGACTTATTTAAGTAAGTAACAGTAATTTGCTTAAGTATGTTTAAAAAATCTTATCCATTTATAGCTTTAAAGTAAATGACTTAAAAGAACACTGACAAGGACTTAGACTTCAATAATATAAATCTGTGGGAAAGTCAGGGCATCATTAAGAATAGGAAATTCACAGCATGATTCATCACCAGCTCTTTTTATGCCCCCACTGCTGGGGCAAAAGCCTTCCCATGGGTGGATATGGGGAACGGTCCATAAACCACCACAGCCCAGTGCGGATTAATGGTTGTTAACTAATGCTAATGCAGCCGGGACCAACTTACGCGCCGGCTTTATGTTCTTCCAAAGCACGAAGGTCACCTATCCCATGACCGGCCTTTGCTAAAGTTGCTTAACTTCTGCAATCTCAGGCCAGGCGCGTTAATCACTGCGCCGTCGAGCTCCTCATGCATAATTGTAACGGTGAATTTGAATCTCAGCAATAATTGGAAAGAGGGTTATCTGTGGCTCAAACACTATGTAGAAATTAACAAGTCTGAGAAACTCTGATTGATTGAGTGTGCTTGACTGATGTTTTTATTTTACTATAATTTTGATCCCTTAAATATTTTATCTCGTATTTTTTATTAGAAACAATTTATTTAAGCAAATAAAGTACCCAACAACTTAAATAAGGTTTTCCTTATAAACGATAACGGCATACGTTTTATTTATAGTAGTTAATTGAATCCTTATAAGAACCAAGCATTAGGATAAAGATAATGTATAGACTTGATAAGGAAAAATAAAAGTAAAGTATAGCTATAAATATGTTGGGTTTGCATAGTTTGTGTTAAGTCCAAGAAATAGCTAGCGTCTTTAAAGTCTTAACGATAAATAGGTTAAATGATAAAATATAAGTAAATAATGCTTAAAATGTGTTATATATTGAAAATAAAACCACTTAGGCAAAGGGTTCGGAACAAAAACGCGTGTAGATCCGTAAAATTTGTATATTTCAATGTGTAGTGTTCGTGTAAACTTGAGAAAACAATAAGTGATATTGTTTGATTGGTTCTGACGTGGTGTTAAGATCTTTTTTTATACAGTACGAAATGCATTAAACATACCACTGCGCCCGGGAACATGTAGATAGCTTTGTGGGACTCTCCACTCACTTGCCGTAGGAGGGCTTATCCGCTACCAACTCCTGTATTTCCCCTCTCGTGCTGGGGGCCATCTAGAACCATCATAAGCAATCACAGGAGTTATGGGGTCAAGACTGGTGGTAGGTTCGTCATCTGAGACGGTTTGTGTAGTGAAACCTGACAGTTGGTGCAAGTTTATGTTGTGGGTGCTGACACAAAATAAACTTGGAAATCGATGAAGTATACATGTATGAAAGTTCAATAAATAAAATGTTCAAATAATTTTTAACGCAAAATTTTGTTGCGAACAAATTACAAAAACACAATGTTGAAAAAATTTTGGCGGGCTGGTTAGAACCACGATAGCTCAATTGGAAGAGCACCTGACCCGGAATGTCAGAAGGGTGCAGGTTCAAATCCTGCTCGTGGAAATTTTTTCAACATTGTGTTTTTGTAGTTCAATAAATGTTACTCTTATTTGTTTTCTTCTATGGCCGAGTGACAAAGCGCTTGGCCTGATACCCGAAGGTTCTGTGTTCAATTCCCAGGCAGGGCAGTGTGTTTCGGATTTTTTGATGCATAGCTCGGGTTTGTGATCACCCGCACCCGCATTTGGCATAGGTGGTGATTATACCGATAAATTGTAGTGATTGATAGGAGCTCGATGGCGCAGTGGTTAACGCGCCCGGCCTGCGAATGCTGAGGTTAAGCAACTTTCGCAAAGGCCGGTTATCGGATGGGTGATCAAAAATGTATCATCTTGAGCTCCTCCGTGCTTCGGAAGGCACGTAAAGCTGTTGGTCCCGGCTGCATTAGCAGTCGTTAACAACCACCAATCCGCACTGGACCCGCGTGGTGGTTTATGGCCCGTTCTCCCTATCCATCCATAGGGAAGGCTCGTGCCCCAGCAGTGGGGACATAAAATGAGCTGATGATGATGTAGTGATTGTAGTGACTTGATTTCAATGTTGGAGGCCTTTGCCCAGCAGTGGGACAGTTATAGGCTATTTATTACTTCACTACTTTTACTTTTTTTTTGAATATCCATGCGCCGAATGGCTATCCGAAATGAAACTTAACTTTTTTGCTACCAATGTGTCCTTCTTGTAAACACTCCTTGTTTTTTAGTCTCAGCATCCGGCATTGCGTCTCTCATTATATTTACTAATTTGCAACATACCGACGGACCAGTGAAAGGAGCAAAGTCACAGGCGTTCATTAGTCCCAAAATATTTTAAAAAAATGTTGAAATAGCTCCGTGTCGTTTAATAGTCTCATTATGTTAAAACACAACTGTAAAATAAAAGCGTAGGCAATTCACATGTCAAATTTACAGCTGATCATAATCGCATTTGTTTCCCACACTTGCCGTATTTCCGTTTTGTACCTTTTTTATGTGTCCAATGCCATTTAACACAAAACCTAACGTATTCAAATTGAATTGACAAAAGCTAGATAAGTATGTATACTAGAAAAATTTCAGCTGCAACCCTGTGACAGTTTACTAGAGGTTTTTACATTTAACTGACTTTACTTCTATAGAGGTTTACAATTCTTGTGTATTATAATATTTTTTTTAAGTTTCATTACTTTTTTGTTTGAACTTAGGATTTAGATATAGCCTTTTTCGATATTGTGCAGTAATTTGATTTTGTGACATATCAATATTTATAGATTCAATATACTATCCAACTGGCAAAGGCTTCCATCATCTCATTCAAGTCCACGCTACAATTTGTGGATATTTGCTTAATCATCATGCCTAATGCAGATTAGTAATCACAAATGATCATGCATTGAAAATATATGAAACACACTTTGCCCGACCTAAACATTGAACACAAAACTCCGGATACCAAGTCTTTGCCAATAGGCCACCAAGGCATAGTACTCTCTTAAAATAATCTTAACAAAACCACAATCTTACCAACAATTTTATAACAATATCGATTGACTGGAATCAGGCCCCAAGTCTCGGCGAATATCTTCCACAGACTTAAGGAGGTTACGGCCAAGAACTTGTACCGCGGCAGTGATACGGAACCGGAGCGGCGGGCGGCGGCGGCGGCGGCGGCGTCGACCGGCGGGTGCCTTGCGCAATCCACGCACCGGCCGGCAACCGATGAACACAAAATAATGATATTGCAGAAGGTAAGCTTTATATCCTGACGCTACGAAAACATACACGTTTGTATTTGTTTTTGTGCAGGTCAATAAATGTTTCTTATTCTTATTCTTATTCTTATACTTAGCACGGGCAGCTCGCAACAGTCAGAGCGCAGCTGTGGCCAGATTCCTTGTTCGGGCGACGTGTCTGTGTGCGTTGCTTGAACGCGTCAGGTACGAAGCTTACTTTCTGCCATCTCCTTATTGTGTGCGACAGACGCTTCAATGCACATGGAAAAAAAACATCTCGGTATCTAGTTATCTACATGCTAACGATTTGTTACTTCCTACTAGATTCGCTTACATTTTGCAAATGATTCATCATCCGTTACGTTGTTTTTGTTAAGGTGTTGGCCAGCGTGGTGGGTCATGGCCAGAGCACCTAGTGCGAATTTTAATTGCCATTCGATCACCTTAACAAAACTGAGAACTTTTCTAGCAATGGAGCAGCGCCTCCTGATGAAACAAGAAGAGTTACAATTGTGCCATACAATTTATCGCTTTTGTTACCGTGATCGAATAGCAAATAAAAGTGGCACTAGGCACTAGGCACCCTGCTTTCCCTATTTTAATTAACGTGGAAAGACCTGAGCCCAGCATTGGGATTTTTATAAGATGATGTTGATGATTTTAGATATTAGACTCTAGAAGAATGGTCCAGTGGTCGGCGCCAACCTCTGTTACGTCGCCTACGTGTCACTCATCTTACTCGTATATATTGACATGTTCCACAAATAAGTGAACCTAGCTAATGATATAAATAATATATAAATAATTTACTGACTATCTAAAAGTCAACAGTCAAAGTTAAATAAGGCCCGATGTTTCAATCCGCAGATAAGTTTATTCATTGAATAATTTTGACATAATAACAGATTCTCTTTAGAAAATATGTCGCAATGACATGTGACATGTTATTCGTTGGATAAAACTTATCTGAGGGTTAAAAATCGGACCTAAAACGGATAAATAAAATAAACAGTGAAAACTAAATATGATTTTTTCGTAACATTTGAATCAATTAATATTTCTATACCAATAAAACTATGTCTACTTTTTAATCAGTCTAACTCCGTTTCATCCGCCACATGCACGGTAAACTCTATAAAATGATTATTCGTCATCTCGCAATTAAAAAGCGCTCATCATTCTTTTGTTTTAATTCAAGTTTATTATAAGAACCATGGCATTACCGCAAAGAGGCGAATTATCTTCTCAGTTAAATTAAACGTAGCGTGAAGTTAATTAAAAAGTAACACAGAGCTGACGTTATGAAGTGAGCGTCACTGGTTGTTAGTGCGGTTTGCTTCAATTCTAACCACGTGCTGCTGTTTAAATATGCACAAAGCCGGTTTTGACACTTACAAGTCATAGCATAGCAAATCTATACTTTAATCTAAATCTAGACTTTTAAAATATTATTTACTGAGTCAAAAAACAAAATGATTTGAAAAGTCAAAAAACCGGCCAAGTCCGGGTCGAACTCGTGTAGTACTCAATTTTAATACTAGAAATAACTATATATAGTAGTGTAGTATATAGTTTGGGGGTTAAAGTTACTCGCGTCCGTAGGTTTACCCTTGAGACCCTACACGTGACCCCTGGGTGGTGCTAAATGAGTGACACTGTCTTAGTGGTAGAGCCACGCTACGTTGCAGCACAAAATGGGCCGGCTCGCCCGACGTAATACCACCCTCTCACAGAATATCGGCATAAAACAATGGCACTCGTTGCTGTTGTGTTTCGTCCGGTGAGTGAAAGTACCGGAGGCCCATCTCTCACCACTGCCCTCTCCCAATTCCTACTCCCTCCTCAAGATCCAACTCCTTCCTCAAGGCCGGCAACGCATCTGCGATTACTTTGGTTTTGCGGGTGTCCATGGGCGGCGGTGATTACTTTCCATCAGGTGACCCGCCTGCTTGTTTGCCTCCTTTTAACTTTAAAAAAGAACTAAGACAAAACTTGTAATGCCACTGCACTGTTCAGATTACAGAAGGTGCTTGGTTCTTTCTTGGGGCAAGGTATACACTAATACAATAAAATACCAAATACCGTACTAGATTTACCTTTAGATAAGTTTAAAAAACATGTAAATTCTTCTTTACTTAAAAATGGTTATTATACAGTCAAAGAATATTTATATGATAAAAGAGCCTGACTATAATAAAAAACGCACTACTTTACTACTTTTTATAATAAAAAACTATACTGATATGATAGCATTTATAAACAGTGTCCTACAGATAACAAATAGCGTTGCGTTGAACATTTCAATTAGTTTTGATTTAGAGTAGCTTGGTTGTGCTCTCTTTATTGTCTCTGCGGTGGTGGCATGTGCGTCAGGTCGTATTCCCTAAAATATTGTTGAGCGAAGCGATGGCTGATTCATATGTCATACTCGTAAACGGGTGCCGCCTGTGGAGGCTAGTCTGCTCTTGCATACTTGTCTTATTTTTATTATTATTAACTATAGTTTAACTTTGTTTTTTCTTAGACAGGTTTTGGCTTTACTAGTCATCATCATCATCATCAGCTCATTTAATGTCCCCACTACTGGGGCACGAGCCTTCCCTGTGGATGGATAGGGAGAACGGGCCATAAACCACCACGCTGGCCCAGTGCGGATTGGTGATTGTTAACGACTGCTAATGCAGCCGGGACCAACGGCTTTACGTGCCTTCCGAAGCACGGAGGAGCTCGAGATGATATATTTTTGGTCACCCATCCGATGACCGGTCTTTGCGAAAGTTGCTTAACCTCAGCACTCGCAGACCGGGCGCGTTAACCACTGCGCCATCGAGCTCCTCTTTACTAGTATTTTATGACATTGTATAAAATTAAACTGGTAAATGATATTTTTGCAAACTTAAATATTTAAATTATTTATTTTATCTTTTTGTGTTTTTTTTTACACGTTGTGATTGTCCTTTATATTTTGTGTTTTTATTTGTAATGGAAAGTGTCATTTTATGATAGGGCATTTTCCGATTTTTGACGCTGTAAGGGAGAAAAGAGCTTCTTCTCAGTGCAAGGTCTCACACCCAGAGTAGACTTACGAACCGATGGCATAATGACGTTCACAAGAGCTATTTGTAGCCTAAACTGAATAAATCATTTTGAATTTTGAATTTAAAGCTTAGGACTTTAGGGTATAGTGCCAAGCGCTTCGCCAGACGACCACTGAGGTGTCCCATAAATAAATAGGGTACATGAATGTAAAGGAAGTTTTTAAATATAATGGCAAAGTTGCCTAAACCTTTTAATTAAAGAACACTTTCTTGCACACCGCTTTTAAACGAATAAAAACCAATTTTAAATATAACATAGTACGAACGTTTCAAGCTGGTTTTTTACTGTACACACTTTATCGACAAAAAAGGCGTTGCTAACGCCAAATCACTTCATTTTTTATTAAGGCTAAAAAAGTAAACACCAACCATTTCGGTAGCGAGTTATTGTTTTGTTCTGTTTGTGGATCAACTCTTTGGCACTTTATGGCATCGTTAGGCGTTTATTTTTTTTAATAAAACGTGATTTATGATCCCTAAAACGAAGTTATACTCTCGACCAGTGGTGTAAAAAGATTGCTATTGATACAAATTAGAATTTTATTTGCTTAAGGAAACACGGGTTATTGAAAAAATATACAAACTAAATATTTTGTCATTTGTTTGAAACTTTGTTGTTTTTTTTATTTTCTGTCTAAAAGTATCTGTAACATGTATATTTCCCGTTAAAATCTATAAGCTGTTATCCTAAAAACTGAGAATCTTTACAATCCAGGTACGCTACGGACGGAGGTTTTTGAAATGAAATTTTGCGAGTCCACCGATGCAGAAACAAACAACAAAAACTTAAAACCGTTTTCCTGGGACTGAGAGTATTGAGGACTTAAACTGTTTGTAAGTAAAGCCAGATAATCTCTTCTGTGCAGTGTAGGTTTGCGGATTCTCATTGTGAACGCCAAACAAGTTGCACGGCTCATTACATTAAGTTATTTGCCGTGTTTGTAAGTGAAATGTTAACCTTGTCAATTTATTAGTAATATTTCGGAGTGCAAATGAGTATTGAATGCCTCTTTATTTGTCGTCACTTCCGTTTGATTTTGTTAATGTGCAGGATGTGGACACACTTCACAAGAAAAAGGAAGTCCTTTAAGGCAAAGTGTTTGGAAACGTAAGAAAGTTATTCAGTCCTGGCTTTTTTGTCCTGATGTTTTCGGGTGAGCTTAAGTAGCAATATTGTCACTCCGAAGCTTACATTGAAGACTCTTTATAGAAACTATTTTCGATAGAAAGAAATTTATGAGAATTGGTTACTCTTTTTTCTGACATGCCAACTTGGTCCTGTGCGGCCCTCATCAATATAAATACTTTTTTTTTTAACGTAGGTTTCGTAAAAATAAATATTTCAAATATTAAACTTATACAATACATTACTTGTAAATAGATAATTTTACAGCTAAAATAGCATGCGCAATGTCCGACTGTGACAAAAACCAAATGAAATTGAATGACAAAACTGACATCCTCACTTTTATTGGGGAACACGTTGGCGTCAGCCCACGTGAGAGGCTTCGTCGCGACAAAGGAGCCGACATTTCCCTGCAATAAGTTAAACAAAAGATTTTTAATTTCAACATGCAAACTAAGCACAAAAGACACAGACAACTTTATTATCTTTGCTTTATTACAGGTCCTTTGTACCCTGATCCCTGTTTCGTCCTCTCACTGATTACAGTATGCCGGTTTTACATTATTTTGTAAATTCCCGTTGATTGGAAGGCTGCCGACAACTAACTGTGCTGTGGGGGGGCCTTTAACTGACAATACATGCAATTAAAAATATCTTATGAATATTCCGGAGAAAAATATGTTGGTTCAACAACCATATTTTTCGTTGTTAGATTGTAGTCTTAAATAATAATAATAAAACACATGTTATCTCTGTCAAAATATGACTGGATGTTTCCAAAGTTATTGAAAAGCTCCTTGAAATATTTTTGAATGATTCATCTCGGGATTTCATATGACACAGATTTCGAAACAAATTATTCGTCGAATTTAAAAAAGGAAAGAATGTTACGTGTTTCCTCTCATCAATGTTATAGGAAAAAAATATACACATATAAACGTTATGCTAACGGGAAAATTTGTAAGCGGTTTTTCATCAACGTCTCGATTAAAGTTAAAAATAACATGGAGTTTTGGGGCAAGAGCCAATACACTATGAATGTATTATGAATCACAGAAAAAAATACAAAATAGGGCAAACAAATCTGAGAAGGGCATTCTGTTTGAATAATGACGGGACATCCATACACGATACAGCACTTTTACTGGAAATACTGGAATGTGTACTTACTTGTGTAAGTGCGGAGCGGTGCTTGCGGCGGCGCGGGCGCAGGGGCGGCGGCGCCGGCGCGGGCGGGGGCGGACCTGTCCGGGCAACGGTGTCGCAGGCACCGCACACTACTCTCAGTCCTTTCGCAGCGGCCAACGGTACCGCATGTGCCGCTAGCTGCTCCGCACAAAACAAACAACGCGAGGAATCCTTCCGTGTAGTGTGATACGATGCTGACTAGTGTTTTTTGAAAGACAGTGACAGATACGAACAGGATCGAGTGTAGTGTGACGCTTCAAAATGCCGAAGATCTTCCTAATTAAGAAACGGCTGCATGAGCAGCAACTGGGGCTGCAGGAGGGTCAGGAGTTGCTAGCCAGCAAGTCTGACCCGCTCGGTACTGACTCCCCGCTCGATGATGGACCCATCCCTCTCCTCATAAGGAAGGACAAGGATTGCGCCGGTAAGTTACCTACATCTTCTTTCAATTCTACATAAAAAATAAACCTCTTTGCATTAAGTCCTTGATAATATTACTGTTTTGTTATTATTATTTTATCTTATCTATTTCAGCTTTTTAATACATAACACTTACTTTATTGACATGTAATTTTACCGGCAATTCAAAGTATGTAGCATCTTTCCTAACATCTTAATCTCACGCTATTTCTTCACTTTCCTAATTTCAGATCGTTACTTTAAATCATTCATGCATCACTTCGTTTATTTTTCCTGCAATGCTATTTCGAATTTGACGCTACTTTTATTTTTTGTCAGTTCCACCATAACGGCCACTTGCTAATGAAAAAAAAAACACGTTGATCGCACTTTGTAGAATCCTGTTCTTGCTACGGTCTGCCAACAAACGCCTACCTGAGACCATTTGTGTGACTTGCGTGATCCTAATCCACCGTCTCTTTTGTGAAAAGATTTACTACATTTAAGTCTTCTTTAGGTTTGGTCTATTTTTGTTCTTAGAATGTGTGGGATGGTTAATTTTCTTCAATACTTACTGAAGCTTTAAGATATTTTTAAGGGTATAGCAACGTCGCTAATTATAATTATTATAAGAACGTTAACTGTCGCGGTTTGGCGACGGTCAGTGCACGTTTTAACGGTACAGGCGGGTAGTTGCTAAGTGTGAATCACATCGATATAACTATGACGACAGATAACTGTCATGTTTTCGACCACTTGTTTACTCTCATCTATATGCTAAAAATCCTCGACGACTTTATGTGAAATAAACGCGGTTTGCTGTCAAGGATAAAATGACAAGTCGACCAAGCAGGCTTGGAACCTTTTTGCAGTTGGCTGATGTTATCACCAAATGCATCTGTGACTCGAATAGGAATATTTGGATGTTTAAAGGATATTGCTTGAACCAACGATGTAACTGTAATAAATTTGTAAAGCTTTAACTGATTCTATTTAATAATAAATACTTAACTGTGGACGTTGATAGAATGAATAGATAATAATGATGAATGAATAAAATAAAATCGACATTTTGCAAAACTTATCGATGAGTGAACAAACATTTAAGGTCATTTCAAAGTTAAAGAGTTTTTTACTAATGGTGCTTAATACTATTGAGACAAAGTCTGAAAATTTGGTCATTACCAATATTGCGATACCACCAAATTGACACCGCTATAATCTTCCCAAAAACCAAATGTAACTGTTCAACATTAATAGGCCTGACACGAGACAGGAATTGACCGGATGATGTAGGCACCGAGGTGTCAATGGTTGCGGCACAATGGCGCTACTTCCGGCGGCGGCCATAGCTGCTCGCTTTGTATTTAGGTTAGTCACCGCAATCTCGGTTGTCATTTCAATATAATTAACATGTATGCTGTATACGTTGTCCCGTATTTGCATAAAGTCTGCTCTCTGTGTCACGCCAGTTACACAATGCAGCGTTGTCCATTCATTTGCGTCTTTAAAGAATACGTTGCAGCGAATAGGCCTCTGGACGCCAACTGTCTAATTAACATGAACTCCGCCTTTTGTGTGATCGCTTTGAGCAACTAGAGAAGTATATATATAAACAGCGCTTCTTAAATTTCTTTACAATTAGACCTTATATACCATTTACTACATAAGAACAAATAAAATATTCGCCATTGTAAAGTCTGTATCGCTTTTGCGTGAATGAATAACTCCTATCCATTAATTAACTATGAAACTTTTAGCACAATTTTTACATCATTATTTTCTGCAAGAATTTATTTCAACTTCAATAACAAATGCTTGAAATTACTTAGATATAAATTGGCTTAGGTTAATATAATGGCGCGTTCCTTTATTTTTTCTAAAGGGCATAAAAATAGATAAGGTATAAAGTAATTACAGGTGTCGCTCCACCTGTGGGCAGTGGGCGCGAGCTCGAAGGTCATGTGCGCCTCAATAAACGCGCAGTGCATTATAGACGGGGGGACGATAAAGGAATTTTAGAGGGCCCTTATTGCAAGCATTGTTGGTTACGTTCAAGAAATAAAAAGGGCCACAAGCTCGCCCTTAAATGTAACAGTTTTGTCGTATGTGTCACTCGCCCGGTATGTCTAATACAAAAGACATCAACGGGCTGGGCTTAGTTTGAGATTAGAATCATTATTTATAATTATAGGTAGAAATGATAATAATGATAAAATTTAAATAATTATGGTTCGAAAAGGGTAAATCCAAAAAAGCTTGCTATATAATCATAATTTTATATCTTAATTACCTTTTTCACCGTTATTACCTTTTTCAAACAGCCTTTAAAAAACTCTAACACAATGAAAAGTAATTTTCAATAAATAAATTATGATTCAATTTGTCTATTCATCATAATGTATAGTTTAGCTATTAAGCCAAATTATACATTAGTATATTATTCAAAGGCTTTGCCGACCTTCATTTGTCTTTATAAAACCGTTACGACGCTAATGAATTTGCATTTTGAATTAAGAAGCGAAACAAGATTGTATTTTTTTTCTTGTGGATATAACGTATACCTACGCAAGTCCAATTTATCTTTATCTATTGAGAAAACTTATTTTTTATAAATATTCTAACAGCTTGCAGTTGAGTGTATTAAGTAACAGATGAAGGTCCATTAATCGGATTTAAAGCTCGGTACAACCATTCACTACTTGTTATTAATGTTTGAGCACAATTGTATACTTCCTTTTAGAGTACTTTAATCAAAACGATTTCGACACGATAACTTCAATATTATGATTTACAATACAGCTACATTTTTTGGCAATCTTTAATTAGTTAATTTAATTTTAGTAGTGATGACTTGCTTTCACCATAGAGGCCTTTATGGACTATTTACTTTACTCCTTTAATTATTTAAGTACACATTTAATACGGTTATTTGTTAGCATTATTTTATCAATTTTTGAGTAGAACACATTCTAGATAAGAAAACCAATTTATAATTATTTACCGATCGATTAAAATGAAACAGCTACTTTTAGTTGTTATTTTCACATGTATATACCTAATAGTATTCATGATGACTATTTATGTATAGAAATCGATATTGAACTTTAAAGTTTAAGAAAGAATATATAACAAAGTATTGATAAAATTATACCAAAGAAAACAAAAACCAAAACAAAAAATACCGCAATTGAAATAAAACTTTTATTTGCGTGTATGATTGTTTAAGCCTGACGTATATTCTGGTTCGTGGTCAAGGGCCTCGATTTTGCTGTTTGCAAAATACATACTTACTCCGCTGGTTCAGCAACCCATAGTGGATCATGGCCTCCTACACACTAAGACGCCATTCTTCCATACTTTGTGCCCCCTAGACCATCAGCCCTTGTATCTTTTGCAAAATGTTGTGTCATAATTAAATTCCCTGTAAAATTACTTTTACTTTATTCACTATCTTTTCCCTCTATACAAATGGCATACAGTTAATAGTATAGAAGCTAGTAGAAACAAAAACGTATGGGATTGACATTAGCCAATGAAACGTCATTCATATGAATCGCTTAAGGCAAAGGGTAAGGCACACTAGCGCCACCAATTGATAATTTTACAATTACTAACGGACCGGATCTTTTTTTAAACAATGTGTACCGTCCGACAACAGGAAAGCATCCATAGTATTTATTTAATAATTGTGCACTACTTTTTGTTGCGTGGTTTATTCACAAAACGGGCTATCGCATTTATTCACAAACAATGGCCACTTTTGGTGTTAGCGAATGAATACAAAAACAAATCTAAAAGTAGTGCACAATTATTCAATAATAGATGTTTGCCTAGTGTCGGAAGGTCCGCAATGTTTGAAAAAAAATCCAGTTTAGCAGTTATCAAATTAAATCCATTAGCGGCGCTAGTGTGCCTTACCTTTCGCCTTAACGTATTAGATTATGTCAATTCCATATGATAATCATTCTTTTTTATAAGCGTCATACAACTTGTCTAGTGGGGCTGATGTAACTACAGTCAATAATTTTATAATGACCTTTACTAGATGCAAGGTGTATGACTTTGTTGCTCTAAGTTTAAGTTTACATACAAGTTTTTTCTATATTTGCTTAAGAACACACTCGTTATTAATAACTTAAACAAATATCGTTAAGATGGAATCGGTTAAGTACGAACTCAACATAATAACAGGTTTAAATTTACTAGCATAATATGGTTTATTTTTAGTTGCGTGATAGGATCTATCAATCTTTGTTAATATTTCACCTTAAAATTTTACCGGTTATTCAACAGGCAGGTACAAAAAAACTTTTTGTGCATAACAAAGGGATTAATTAATCCTTTATACCCCCTGATGGTAAATAATGATAAGGCTGAAGGTAGAACGCTTACTTTCTTGCTTTTATGGCAGACTTAGATAAAGCTGATTGTAGCTAGCCAGGGAGACTTGCAACCAAACAGAGTACAATGATGGTAAGATCGGTGGTCTAACCACTAGACGACAGACGCATTTTAAATATTTAGAGGGGGATATACCGCTATACATAATATGAGTTCATTTATGCGGTTCAGAGGCTGTTGTGTCAGCCAGAATATTTATTTTATTTAACCAACAAGATTAACACAAATACAAGCAAAATAGTTTTCGTACAAAATATTGAGCGATTAACATTAGAAAAATCCAATTTTCAATATTTCAAACAAAACAAAAAAAACAATATTGCTGCTGAGCGACAACATAATGATTCCGTGCAGTGTGAGGCTATGGTTCCGTTCACCGGCACAGATGTGCGTGCGCATCAATTAACTTAGCGCGTACACGCTGTTGACATTCGCATTAAGGCCAAGGGTCGTGCTTATTCGCCTTTTGACTACTACTTATGCGACTAGTTTTTAAATATTTAGTCTCGATTATAGTAATGCGCTTAATCGCCCAAAAAAAATTATAACCCTTTTTTTTTAAATTGCTTAACTTTTTCGGCATGATTTTGTGCTTGTTTTATTAATTGCAAATAAACTATTTAATGTGTCTATTAAAATAATGCTTAGTGGCTGTAAACAGCAAGCTTCCGTACTCGGCTCAGGATGGACTATAAACACATGGAGAGATTGGACCATTACCTACCACACTGGACTACACTAGACTATTGTCACTTGGTCGGCCTTAGCTCAGAGAATCTCAAGATATGAGTAAATTGATTTGGTCATCCATACTTGCACTGTGCCTTCTCAAGCTCGTGTTAAAGGTTTGGTCATCAATCTGGCTTTAGTTACACGATTGCAACCCGAAGGCTCTAGCCGCTAAGAGTTTTGTATGAAGCCACAGACACATCATACAACAGAGTCATAGTCCAACCAAATTCTTTGTGATTTTAGGTAAAATACCACATGTGAATGCAGCGGCGTACACCAGTGCTATCGATCAACCGTATGAATGAGGAATGATACGGCAATCCTTATCGCACGAACCTAATTGCGAACAGTAAAAATCAGCATCTCTTTGAATAGCCAAAAAAGTAATGTTTTTCACCATGTGGCCTATTGTGTTCTTGGCCATTGTACCTTTTTGGTGGAAGCAATCGTAAAAAGGAGATTATGCTTGAATAGCTTGCAAATCTCTTCTCGGAATGATTTTAGTCGCGACGCTTGCCAATGTTTGGAATGAATGAGGTGTTTATCGAAATATCGTTTACGTGGCTTGTACTTGTGGGGTTTTGTGGCACTAGCATGCTAAAGTTGTAGTTTCGGCTCAGACTTTTGATAAGGATATAGGTTGGTTAAACCACCAATTAGAATAAAAATAAGAATAAGAAACTATTTATTGACGATCACACAGACATAATAGAAAGATATGTAGGTACGATGCAATAAAGAAATAATCTAAAAAAAAACAATAAATTAAAAAAAAAATATATGAAAACATGGAAGTGTTTGAAAGCCAACTAGGACCCTGCCTCAGCTTGTGCCGTTGCGGTGCTGAAAAACAAACGCCACCACAACGACGCTGGTATTCTGACATTGTGTGACTATGGTGTGTGACTGTAGTGTTGTGTGTGCGTGCGTGTACATGTAGTAATGGTATAATAAAATAAAAAAACATAGTTACGTACGTACGTACATATTTTATATAAAATATAATACATAAATATCAAACGAAACACTAATTAAAAGAATAAGTATAAGTCAGGCTCTATGCTCTATGCCTTCGCTACTCTGCAGTTATGTCCGTAAAATGAAGTGACGCGTTAGTGTCTGTCAACAGAACTGTCATGCCGCTTAGATTTGCTTGAGTGTAGTGTTTTGTCTTTGTTCGTAAATCTGCCTATAACTTTAATTAACCTGCCCTAATTCGTATTTAGACTAACGTGGTGGGTTATGTTATCACTCCGTGTGCTTTTGTTTATGTGGGAAGGCTTTAGCCCAGCTATGAGATGTTTACAAGGCGATGATAATGATGAAAGATCTGCCGGTAAACAGTTGTACGATTTGGCATAGTGGTGCATAAAAAACCTTTTTGAGAAAAAGTTTAAGTAAAGAAAAAGTAAAAAAAAATTAAAACCTTTTTTGTCACAAAATAGTTCTATACCAAAACATTATAAGAACGTTAATCGAAAGTTACGTAAAACAAAGACTTGTGTACATTTCACACACTCAAAGCTAACAGCGAACTAGCTCGCCTTGCAACATCGCGAAGGAAATTGACTTTGGAGTGTTAACATCCTAGGCCGCTCAGCTGAGGGCGGTCGCGTCTCGCCATTAATTTTTTGCGTCCAACAAGATGGTTCGCACGTGAGCCCTTGGCATTTGTTTCTAGGAACGATCAATATGTCCGCACATGCCCGTTGCAAAAGAAAAAACCGCTTAACACCGGTTACGAATTCATATACTAAGATGTATGCGGGTCCAGTTTACTTTTAATTGGTTTTATACATCTGCCTCTTGTATACGTGTTTAAGGCAACTTAACTTACGCAAACAAATTAGACGTTTATAAACCGCCTGCAGCCGTATAACAAAGGCCGATGTAACCATTACGGTTTCGACGAAAACGATATGGAACACAAAAACGACCCTGAATTGGAACTTCCCATGGCCGTTAACTGAAATTTGGACGTGAGTCATTACCACAGCACAAGGAAGTGGTCTACTAAGATCCTAGATCTATTAGATACAATGCGTACAAAGAAAATGTAAAGAAAAAAGATATAAATATAATAAATATACCTAACCTACTAGATGTAAGATGAGCTGTCTTTAAATTTGCAAGACTCAAAAGATAAATACTTTTTAGATGCGATTTTTTGTTTTCACTAAATATGCTAATCAATTTAATGATTTGAATACATTACAGTTTATCCATTTTATACTAAGACTCACTATGCTATACTAAAATAAGATCTCCAAATTATTTCAATATAATACTTAATAGTTAAATGGAATCAATATTAAAACGCTAATTACAAGTCGACCGCAAATATCATAATGTTCATATCATCAAAAAGTGCTTAGCGAAATAACCTATCACCGTTTGCTAGAAATTAGTTAAGGAATATTAGAAAAGAGGCCAAATGGGAGATCAGGTAATCGACATTTATATTGCGGATATAATTATAGTGTTGCTAGACAGACATCATAAATATCTGAGAACCAGAATTGACTTTTATAAAATTACATATTGATTTATAGATATAGCATTTTCGGCATAAACGAAGGTAAACCTTCAATTTAACAATTAAAATGTACTTACAAATGAAATATATACTCGGTAAAATGTAAGTAGAAATATTTATTGCTTATTTATAAGTTAAATATGTTATATCAGTAATCAAATAACATGTTACGTGTGTATGAATTTGCAAAACATGGTGGTCTTAACAGTTAAACACAACTGTTAAAACTGAAGGCTCTCTCCAGTGCCCAACAAAGTATATAACACACCAACATCCCGTTCAAGACAAAGCATTTGATCACTTAAACCGCATTGCATACGGTTCAAATTAACAGAAACAGCATAAACATATTTGTCAGTAGTCACGGCAGAGACATTACTATAACAATACCCGCATACGTTATTAACGGAACACTTTCTGTTATCGAAACACATTATAGACCACCTAGGATGAAAAATGAAGTTATTATCTTTTTTTACTTTAAAGTGTTTCCTTTTAAGATAATTACTAGAACACTTAACAATGTTGTCCTTCGATAATCCTGTGTCGTAATTTTTAAATGGTATTCAAACATAACAAATGAATATCCAGAGAGGCGCCGTCAATAGGGCCTAGTCAGAAACTTACCAAGATTTACAGGTGCGCCGACCAAAAAAAGCCAAAAGTGTATTCACGGTTAATTTGATATATGATTAAAAAACTATCGTATTACATAAACAAAATATATATTTAGTATCAAAGGGAACGTGTTTACAATTTGTCCGACCCATAAATTCATAACACACTATAGTTTTTTCTACAATATCATTTTAAAGTTGGGCAAAAATCATGAAAACGAGTGGCGGCGTTTAGTTGATATCTTATAGTTTATCTAAATTATTATACCTCTAATTATGTCTAAAGAATCACCAATTAACTGAACTACAAATCGTCTGTCTCACATTTTCGATTTAACGAGCGGTTTTTTAAATTATTATTTTTCAAATTAAGACGGTAAATTCCCCATACAAAATTGAAGACGAAGACATTTCAAATAAAATATACGACCATACACCCATAACAAATGAATTGAAGAAACAATTATGCTATTTTAAACGCTAAGCCTAAGCTAAACAAAAGCCTACGATATAGGTTAAATACATTTGGATAAACCCAAACGTGAATAGTGATGAACGACATACATACATATAGGATAATAATAGAAATAGGAACTACATTTATATATATATGTACATATGTATATGGTAAATATTAACCATTTATCCCAAATGGTTTTAAAGTTATTGCAAAATTTTAATAAAATTTCCGTAGCGATCCCGTGAAGAACCCATGAGCTTCTTTTTGGAACCACTGGCACCACCGGCGACCCTAATACCTATTTCTGCCGCCATGCAGCATTGTTTTAAATTGCAGTGTTCCGGTTTGAAGGGTCACTAAACCTCAAATGACGAAGCATAGAAGCATAAGAACTGAAGTTTAAGGGTAGACAATGCGCGTAATACCCTTATAGGCCCAATCATTCATGGGCTGCGGTATCCGCTTTTCATCAGGCAGGCCGTACGCTCGTTTACTGGCACAGTAACAATAAAATATATAGAACTGACAAAAACGTCATGATGTAGTATTAAATTAAATAGCGAATGGGTAGCGAAGGCTCACATCTCACGAGCGTAAGGTCATCTCCTCCATTGTTGTGTCATGCGCAATAAAAGATAATCATTTCGTGTATTTTGGAGCAATTTACAACGGACCGCCCACGACACGAGAGACAATTTACGACAAAAAAATATGAAAGGATTACAAATCATCGCATCTTATCTGTTGACTTGACCGATGTTTACAATTTGAACAAATTATTGAATCTTAAAACGAAAACTGAATTGAATACGAACAAACAACTCGAGATTACGTTAAAACATCACGAGACACCTTAATGTAGCCCTTTTAAGCTGATCCTCTCAAACATGTAAATAACGGTAACAGTTTGACGGACAAACATATGGTTATAAAACTGAAGGTGCTTCGCTTCAACCTACGAAAACAACTCGGCGAACGCCTTCTTAGATACCGGATTTTTTTCTATTAACTATTCGAATTAGGCGGTGTTAGCCTTGAACACTGCGCAAAACTTATTTGGGTCATTAACCCTCGCCAAATCTGGTTGTGATTCACGTCGTGATCAAAATAATAATAATGTGTTGAACAGTGTTTTTTTGCGACCGTTCGTTCTGAGACGTATTAGAATCACCGTTTTTTTGGCCACTCACCACAGCCGTTGGAAATCCGGAAGACTAAGCAATTACATTTAGTAGGCGGGTTTAGGAAGGTAGGCTTTAACCTCGCTAAATAACGAATGTGTGAATGCAAAAGAGGTTTCTTTCTGGTACACAATGGCGTTACATATTTAGTGACTTCTGTACCGACTGGAAAATTTTTACCATGTGGTTTTGACCGTTCAACTGTTTCACTAATGTATTTGGCGCAATATTATCAGTTAACTGTAATATTCAACATATTGCCAAACATTGCGAATCTAAGGTCATAAATCAAACACATGTAGTCCAAAGACAAACTTTTTCCAGATGCTGATGCCGGACACGTGAAGTTTTTTAAAACAAAACAACAACAAAAAAAGGTGTCCTTCGACAGACCTTTTAACTGATTGTCGGAGGCGAGTGTGTTCTCGAGTACCGTGTGCGGGCACATACGGTTGAAAAAAAAGGTTCCAACGGAATTTTATGTGGTCTCGTCCGCAGCGGTTCTTCATAGCTGTCTCCTTTATAACGCGTTAAATGCTACGAGCGAGCGATAACCCCACCGCAAGAACAGTCTAGCCCGTCCGCTGGGGCCTTCTTTATAGTTTTTTTTTTTGTATCTACCTAAAGCGGGTTTTACTGCCGCCTCCTCATTATGTATTATAAATTGTTTAAGTTGTTTGCTATGATAAAGGTTGCTAGCTACAAATAAACAAGAAAAATAATAAAGCAGTCTGATAGCTAGTGAAATATATGAATAGTGGACTGTATTATGGTTGCTAATGATAATGATGGAAACACGTATTTGTAAGGTAAGAATATTTAATAACAGACCAAAGGCAGACCAGCAAATAACTGACACTTTAAAAACCCCTGTCAAAACAAATAGACAAGTCCTATTTTATAAAACAGTAAAAAAGAGAATTGACATAATAAATTATACAAAATAAGGTTTCACCACAGTCAGTCAGCAACACAGTCAGTAAGTAATAGCTATATTCGTAGTAATTACAAATTGACTACGTTTCTTTGTAAATTATGTTATTATTGTAATTTAACAGAATAGTATCAGTTCTGTGAAAAGCTTTTGTATCAATCCCTAAACGATGCTTTAACATAGTTAGTTACTGCATTATTATTTATTTAATTTAAAGTTGTTTTATAAATATTTTTAAAAGTACACAGAGCGACTGTTAGGACATGATTAAAAAATAATAGAGAGGTTGATATGACTTAAAACACGAAGGCTTTTCTGACATTGCGTAGGTACCTTAATTGTAACATTGTTCAGCAGACAGCATGTAATTAATCATTTAGGCATATTAGAATAATGTTTAACTTGTGATTAATGTGCCGATAATTGCTAGGAACACTCGCTCGATCTCGCACGCCTTAGAATGCTTTTAAGTTATTAATGTCCCACTTAAGGACTGTTGATTGTTATTCAATAATTGCACATTACCGTATACAGTCTCTGTTGTGCAAAAAACCTCATAAATATTTTTTTTTAACATACATTCTTACATTATAACATAACTTCTATATTTCGATTTCAAATAAATCGTTAATAATTAACAATATCGCCATCTTCAGTGCTGTAAGATTTATAGTTGTTCATTGAGTCTAACTTTAATTTGAAACAAATCCATACCTATAACTTTTTGTTAAAACTTGTCCGTTCCATTCCATTTAGAACTTAATGTAGTTCAGATAAAGCATACTTTTCATAGAAGCCAACCCGCCGTTTCAGTCTCACTTATTATTGCCAAAAAGTGATGTAAAAGACGGCAGCCGTTAATGCCCAAATAATAGCGTTCGCATTGAAGGTTGTTTCTCGGCAGGAAACAGCAACTGAATAGATATGGACTTGGTAATTACGTAACCTTGACTTACCGTTTTAGAATAAAAACCGCACTATTTAAATACGACTTTAAGAGTTATCGCAATACTAGTAGCGGTTATAACTAATATGGTACTAATGAATGTCGTTACGTTACTATTAAGTTGCATTTAGTTATTTTGTGGATGGTTTATTGTCAACTTCACAATTACAAAGGCCTATTGTTTTTTTGTTTTTAACTAAGTTAACGTTGGTAAAAAAACACATGAATTATTTATAGCAAAACGTGACACGCATATTTACTAGCAAATTGTTCCTCTCTTTTGGGAAGTATTCGAAAAATTCTATTATTTTAGGTGTTCACTAACTCATAGAACGAATATCTCATTAGAATTCTTACGTGCACCGGCCGCAGCCGTGCGTCACCTAAGGAATATTAATTAAGAACCTTAGTCTGGTTTCCAAATGTCAGGCACGGATAACGCATCACCACCAGAATAAAAAGTCCACCGGTGGCATTTTACGAACACAATTCGTACATACAAATCGATTGTACGCGTCACTAATTCGATAAAAATATTATAAATGTTCATTACTAAATAATATATTTTAATGGTGTATGCAATTAGTTTTCGCTTTACAGAATGACATTTTGCGCGTTCAATGTGCGTTTAACAACTTCGAAGAATTTACTCATTTTGCGCAGACATATTGAATTACGCCAATTAATGACAATACTTTATACTAAAAAATACAGTAGACAAATCAAGATAGATATAATAAAAAATGTTCAATCATATATGGATATGACGTATAGACGTACGTATGGACGTAGTCTTTTTTATATTTGTTATTAGTTAATAAAAGAAAAAATAGTGCTGATTAAAATATGTGTTGGTTGTAAAGTTACATCTTAATGTAAATTGGTACAAGTTTTCTTCAAAAATAATGTAGATTAAATTCCCTGCGTTGCCGTCAAATGACCTTTAGCAAAAACAATGGAACTCGTTAAGCTTATCTTTATAGGAAGTTCGTACAATACATGCCTTACAATTACCTACCAATTAAAGGGCTGCATACTATTAGGGTAAATTATATTTTAATAATATCCTTACTTTTTTCAACTAGTTTCCGATAGAATATTATCAATAATAAGGCTTTTCTGCATCATGTTCAGACAGTGAATTATAAAACGTTATACATAAATATTTATAAATTATAAATTGCATGAAAGAAACCAACATTATATTTCCTTACGTAAACTATCGGGAATTCACAATGTAATCATAGCAAACATGAAATGTATACACAAATTTTTTTAACGACTTAAGTGCAGCAAACTTTGCCTTTAAGAATGAGTCTTCAGTACTTTTTGTAATAATGAACGGTGCGTTATGGACGGAGAGATTCAAAATTAGAGTCTACGGTCCGTCACGCCTGCCTGCGCCGACGCATACAATTACGGACACCGGACAAAAAAGAGCCCCAACAATGCAGGTTCGTCCTTGGGCTCCTAACAAAAGCCGAGAAAGGGCAAGGGAACTCGTTTTGGACCAACCTTGGGACTTTCACTGACTACCTACGCGCATTTCGCATGTAATAGGGTTTTTTATACAACTTAGATTTTTTTATTAATTCACCGTTTACTACTATTTCTTGGTTACGTAACATATTCAATCCTTCTTTAAGTAAAGAATTATGACTAATATGATGAATAAAAGATGCGCAAATAGACTCGATGAAAAAAGTTTTGCTAGGCGTAACTCATATAAACAGGCAGGAAGTATTCCACTGACTAAAAACGTAAAACGCGATGGCGTCAATAGCTATTAGATTTGGGTCGAGATTGAATTTGTCAGTTTGTCCATTGCCGTGCCAATCACAATAACAGCATGTACACATACACACACACAGCTGTGGGTATGTGCGGAGGCGAGTGTTACCGTTATGGAGGCACATACCAGTGACGTCAATGAGGCTTCATACCTCCGACGCCACACGAATACGTTAACAACATAGGCGAGGACACATAGTCACTTGGTCTCTTAATGTTTTACACTAACATTATAAATGTATAGGATTAATATGCGTAGTTTATCTTATGGCGTGTTAGTTAATATAAGCTGATATTATAGTTAAAGCTAATTTTTACGTTTTTCTTTGTTTCAGATCGAGATGTCTTTGGGCAGCATAACTCCAACAACTCGCATGACAAACACACAAAGGAACCTAGACGATTTATTTCATCCATATTGGGCGGAGATGTGCCTTATGGAAGCCATAAAGGACATATCCTCACGCCAGCTGAAAGGAAACAATACTTACCAGTTGTGGTAGAGGAAAAGAAAACAGAAGAAAGACCACTAATTAAAGAAGAAAAAGATTCCCTAGATACTGAGCCCGTAGTACTTCCATCAAGAAACACACCATCTCCAGAAGCTGTACCATCACCCGGCATAGACAACAACGTCACATGTCAAAAAGTCTCAGTTATTCAGAGGACACCAGCACAATCTCAATTTCGTGATAACAAAAAAGAGCTTGCTGACGTCAGTATACCTGCAACTCTACCGGCTCCTGAGCCAGAGCAAGATCAACCAATTGACTATGTAATAGCTAAAAAACGAGGCGAAACAGAAGATGAAGAAACGGAAAAGAAAATAAGAGAACAGAGACGAACAAGCAGCTCTAAAATCGCTAATAGTATTTTGGCTAGACCAGTCCTTGTATTGAGAAATTGCCCAGGAAGCAAAGTTCCCGGTATCCTCAATGCTGCTGCAGGTCATGGGCGGTCAACTAGTGGTAGTGGGACTAACGGTGGCTCCCAAAGCAGTGGTGGGACAGGAAGCTTCAGTTCAGGAGGTGGTAGTACTGCCCCTTCATCAGGTGGTGGTGGAGCTATTGGAGGTGGTTCAGGAAGCGGTGGAAACGGTCGTGATGGAAGATCTAACTATGGACCAAACAGCCCACCGACAGGCAGCCTTCCTCCATTCTATGAAACACTCGGTCCCTCTTCGAAGGGTGGGCAAAATTCATTTAATGCTAATAGTAATTTTACAAATGAGTTTAATATGATTAATGGTTTTAATATGGACTGTGAAAATGCTGATAACGCAGCAAATTTCCCTGAACAGAGCAAACAATATTCTCTAATGCAAAATGCTCATTATGGACTTGCTTTAAAAGACGAAGAGATTGACTATGAGGGTAAACTAGAAAATTTAAGTGCTATGGGCAACTATGGAAATAATTTCGATGACCCTATGGTTGTAGATATGGGAGATGATGTTATAGATAGCTATCAATTTTCGACGACTTTAACTTTTTCGGGAGCCAACGAAGGTATTTTAGGAAATCTTTCCGATTCAACTGAAGATTTCGCAAGCTTACTCAATAATCACGTTGAGTCTATAACTGACACTGAAATAAGAGAGTCGTCATCGATTACTCCGGATTCAGTTCACAATCCGGTTGATATTGAAACGCTAGCAGAGCAAGTAAACTTAAGTAGACAGTATTATGAAAAGGCCAACTATTTGGCTTTTGCCAGTCAAGAACAAAGTTCATCATATAATTTTTCGAAAGATCGTCCAGATTTATTGATGCAACTGAACCCAGCGCTTTTGCAACACAACGAAGGGCAAATGCAACAGTTGCAAATACACGTACAGTTCCAGCAGAGGCCGCCGATTCTGTCACCTGGTTTCCCCTTCACTAGTCACTCTTTGGACCTGGACTCACCAACCGGCGTGTCGCTGCCCTCGCCCGGTGGCAACAACTCCCTGGACGGCAGCAGCCACATCGAGAGCTCATCCCTCAGTCCTGCAGCTGCTGTAAGTTTCAAGAAAGGCTCTGTCAGCGATGGCAAATTGCAAGTCTTGCAACAGAGGGTAAGCATTATTTGATTTTAAGGCGAAGCTTTGATTCGTTTTTCTTCAATGTCGTCATTGTAATTTGAATTTTAAAAATTACAACTTAATATATTTTTATGAAAATAAGAAAGACGACATCGAAGTTTAATAATGAAAAATCGTTATTATGTAACGCTGAGCCTGAATCAATTTATGCTTTAACTTTGAGCCAATTTATTTTGATATCATTATTGTCGTGTATGTTTATAGCATTAAGCTCAGCTTAATACATTAATAATGATAAGTTGAAATGTTTTACTTGATTTAAGTTTATTTATGTGATATTTTTTTCGTGTTATTACCATCCTCGTGTTATTTCTTTACAGTTGGGTCTACCTGCAGAACTTCCATTGGAATTCATTAACGGTGGACATGGCGTTAAGAATCCTTTGGCAACCGAAGCTAACGCAAGGCAGAGAGAAGAGGAGAAGAACAAACAAGTATTAGTTAGTGAAGACGATCCCACGAAGTTTGTATGTAGGGTCTGCTCGAAGAACTTCACCTTACAGAGGCTTTTGAACCGGCATATGAAATGCCACTCAGATGTTAAGCGATATCTTTGCACGTTTTGCGGCAAAGGCTTCAATGACACATTCGACCTAAAGCGACACACCAGGACACATACTGGAGTCAGGCCCTACAAATGCAACCTTTGTGAGAAGTCTTTCACCCAAAGATGTTCCTTGGAGTCCCACTGCCTAAAAGTGCACGGTGTTCAACACACTTACGCGTATAAAGAAAGAAGGACTAAGGTAATTATTACATAGTATTCTCTAATATACCTACGATAGTTGGAAACATCAGGCTAATAATTATTAAAATAAATAATTAAAATAAGAGTATATTTCTACAATTATCTCTCCTTTAAATTAAGTAGTTTAGTGATATTTTCATATATCATATTTTTATTTTATTTCATTTATCTTAATAACAATAAAGATACGTTATATAGAAGTGCAAAATTCTTTTTTTACAAATCGACAAGTTTTGTTTTAAGTATCCTAAATCAGAGTCTATTTTAAAGTACATTTTTGTTTTAGTCGAATATATTTTTACGAATACATGTCTAGATTTGCATTGCTACTTACCTAAATGATTTGGACAGTATCTTAATAAATTTTAATATATTTATTAGGAACATTGATAGATGAATATGCGTGACAATGACGTCTACAGTAACTATGTATTATTAGCTCAGAACAATATATTATTCTGAGAGTATATCACCTTTATAATATCAATAAGGAAGGAATAGTTAAATAAACATGACGTATTATTATTTAAAAGAACAAAGAACCTAAAACTAAGAACCTTAAAAAATATAATAAAATAACTTAAATAAATTATTAAAAAGAGTCCCTTTAGGCAAGGTTTCGAAGATAATATATAATAATATCTTAACTGTTTGTTTAAAGAAATCTACATTTTTAATAATGTGATTTTCCTTTTCTTTACAGATGTACGTTTGCGAAGAGTGTGGTCATACGACGTCGGAACCTGAGGAGCACTACATGCACCTCAAGAAACAGCACCCTTACTCGCCGGCGCTACTCAAGTTCTATGACAAACGGCATTTCAAATTTACAAATGCCACTTTTGCAAACCAACTCCTAGGACAGCTGCCCATGCCTGTCCACAACTGAATGTACCTTAATAAGTCTACAACGAATTGGCATCAAGATCAAATGGAAAAGACTATTTTTGTACCGATAGCGGTATAACCAATGTCAATTATTCCATTTAATTTTAAATGGAACGAAAGGTACTTAATTACGAATTTAATCCGTCCGCTTCTACGTAGATCAAAACAAAATAATCGGTCGTTTAAAATATACCCCAGTGATTTTGTTTAGGTATTTTGATAACGCACACAAAATTTTAACTTATTAAATCGATTTGTCTTCCAATTTTAATGTGTACATCCCGTGCGTTTAACAATTAGTTAAAGTATATTTGAACGGTTTATACGTATAACTACGTAACTATCCACCTTTTGTTTCCATAAAAAATACCTTAATTTTTAACAGTCAATGTGAAATTAACCCACTAGCCTACTATGTTAGGCACGACTGCAAAAATCAAAGTATCGGGTATTATGTGCAATCTTTGGTGATGGTACGGGATTATCATTTAAGCCTAGTACGTAAGATAAGATAAAACTGTTTAGCTTTAGAACTTAGAGTGTATTTTAGTAATGAGTGACTGTAAGTTTCATTTCAAACCAGCCTTGATTGTGATGAAGAGATTAATAAATAATATGATAACGGATTGATAAAGGATGGTGCTATCATGCGAACGTCGCTGACTTGAAATGAAGCGACATGGGTCGGATGACACTTTTTGTCCGCTCCATGAAAATATATCAAAGAAAAAGCTTTGGTATAAAGTAAATGCACAATAAGGAATCTCTTTCCTCGTTTTAGTGATACTAGCTTCTAATTGTCTCTCGAAATCTTAACACAAATTATGTCACAATTTTAAGTGTATGTAACTATAGAAAATGTTATGTTTGTCCTTTGTTTTGTACTTATTATCGATATTGATTTTTTTTTTAATTGTTTGGCGATCCCAAATAGTGTCGTACAATACGTCGTACCAAGTTGAAATGCATTTCTAGATTTATTTATATTATTTAAAATAAAATATCGGTCGGCGACTGCCTGTGCTGTGAGTGTGTGTGAGAATTTATCTATTGTATAACTGAGTTATTTAATGCGTCGATTGTTATGTTATAATTAAATTTCAAGAAGGTATTGCTGTATAGATGCGCTTCCGATTTTATAGAAGGAGGATTGAAGAAAACAATGATGCTCAATTGATACATTTGCGCTTTCACAGCGAAGCTTGTGAAATATAAATTGTAAATATTGTCTAAATTTAGAAAAATAGTAGTAAATTTTTTGAATTGTATTAGCTGCATAATTTTAGTACCTAATTAGAATTTATGAGATTTTTTTTAAAGATAATGTTATTAATATTTTGTACAATTCGGTAAGTTTTTATAGATCGAAAACTTTTATATTGGCTTATCATTAAACGATTTTATCAGTCCATAATATTGTGATAGCGCATGCCTTGTTTTATACTTGTCTGTTGCATTTACTAGCATTTTTCATCTCACAATGAACCTAGTTTCATATTTAAGAAACAAACTATTTGTTACTCTGTATTGATAAGCAATATATCATGATTTAAATATTAATGCAATTATTTTATTTCTTCCTTTATTCGTAAGATTTTAACGAAGCTTCTCATGGGCTAGATAATTGGTGTGAGTGTAGGAAAGTTTATTTATTTATTTATATATTTTCTTCAATTCGAGAACAAAAAAAAACTATCTAATTCTAGAGATCTTTTTACTAAAGACGCTTTTTGGAAGAAGCTGACAAAACAAGTGCTTTTAACAGAAGTGTAAGTAAAAATATAGGTAGTAAAAAAATTCAATATTCAAAATCATTGATTAAGTTTAGGCTACAAATTAGCTCTTATGAATGTCACTATGCCATCTGGGTGCCAAGTGCGAGTTTCATTCGCCAATCGTTAACGAAAACGATTTGTATGACAAAATTTTAACTCTTCTCCTATGTCGCCAGGTGGCGCTGCTTCAATGCCATACTAATTTGCGTTTTCTTAAACGTCATCGAATGAATACGAATAGTAAACAAAACTCATACTAGGCACCCAGTCTACACAGGGCGGGAGACCTTGTACTAAGAAGAAACGGCGAGAAACTCAGCAAGGGCATTTCTTTTTTCTCTCTTTCTTTTAAAGCGTAACAATCGTATAACAAACCCTTAAAGAATCGGTTACTGAATCGATTTTTGTCATTTTTATAAAGGTAGGTATATTTATATCCTAATAAAATTTCAATTAAATTCAATAAAACCAAATTATCTATAATAATTTTAAAACAGCCTTTTTGTCTTGATTCCCATTAAAATTTTGTTCGTTACGCTAGTTCAACAAAGGAGAACTTAAATTTTATTTTGGTATAATGGTAATACATACAACATAAACATCTAGGTAAAATTGGCTAAAATCGATTCAGTAGCCCTCTTTTAACAAACTTATCTATGCTCGTGCTAACCTTTTGAACGCCAGAGCGCAAACGCATTGGCGCCCCTTCCACGCCAAGCCACAAATTCAGAGCAAATACCTACAAATAAAATAGGAATGCCAACGATCTTATCGATAATTTGTCAATAACCAATTTAATAATTGCTATTCGTCACATATTTTTGAAATAAAATATTACTCGTTATATCAATCTTTATTTGACACTATTTCGTATCATTTAACAGCAGTTACAAAATTCTAAACAAAGTAAAAGTAGACATTAGAACTGCAAACGAATAAATCAGATAATAATAAGGTACATCACTAATCTCGTTCGTGAAGTCATCCGCTGTCGGGAAGACCCGACTATGGCGTGGTTGGCACGACCTTTGACAACTTTCTCGCGTGTGAGGTAGGGATGTGACATTTCAAGTAAACTAAAAATTATAAACAACAAGGTAAAGAAAAGGTTGTCTATTAGAGTACTAATTATTAAGAGGCCTATTACATCTCGACTGTGATTTTTGCGTAAAATGCCCAGTTTCGTATTTTGTAGTAATTTTCCAGTTGTATTTATCGTTTTTATCGAATAATAAATTCATCCTTAGTATTACAAATTTCCACTCTGCGAGAAAAAGCTGAGTTCGGACGGCCGGCGCATCGCATTTTATAGTAATTTTGCAGTTGTATTTATCGTTTTTATCGAAATAGGATTATAAATTCATTATTAAATGTTTATTCCTCATGAAGTAACAATTATTCTGGTATAAATTTTGCTCAATAATATTATCGTAGATAGGAGAAATTCACATCGATCTTAAAGCGATTTTAGAAGTTTTGTAAAATGTAAAAATGTAAAAATGTAAAATGTAAAATCAATGATATCTAAAAATTCCGAGGCCGCTACGAACTATTCGACTATATAAGAGATAACATTCTATTTTTTTTATTTCATTTGTTTAGAACAGTAGTTCAATCTAGGAGCTCAAATAAGTGCCTTCGCGCATTTTATGAAAATCTTTCTCTACTATTTTGGTTTTCATTAAAAAGGTAA
This sequence comes from Eudonia mercurella, assembly GCA_963082485.1. Lineage (NCBI taxonomy): Eukaryota > Metazoa > Arthropoda > Insecta > Lepidoptera > Crambidae > Eudonia > Eudonia mercurella. The sequence goes on from OY720027.1 coordinate 13,171,003, forward strand.
GCAAAATTTACAAAAAGCGAGGCCGCTACGAACTATTATATGCCAATAGCTATTCTGCACTATTCAATAAATTTACCTAACTTACCCTTCACTAGCTGTCGTATCTTGCCGACTGTGGCGTGAGGAGAACACCTTTTTTAAGGATTTCGATTAGCAATATTTAATGATAATTTTTGCTAGTGAAATGTAACTAATGGATATATCTTCGTGCCATTTTACAATATATCATTACTGTACTTTTAAATAATAGGAAAAAGAAACACAAAAAAGTTAATTTAGTATATTTATTTTGTATTTTAAAAATTTCGTTTTCTCGTCGGCTATACACGACGGTGGCGTGTTGGGCACTTTTTCATTTGTCGTCCAGTGCCGACCGTGGCGTTCAAAAGGTTAAAACGGATGTTAGTTGGAGGTGCTGTATATAGCGAAGAAGACGGTGAAACTTCGCTACCGCGATGCAGGCTTCCCATACTATTTTACTGTCGTAGTATGGGCAACGTCGTGGGTATGCGTTTGTGGCGCCATCTGTTGACACGGTTGAGAAGGTGTTTCTACGTGTCGAGTAATGTGCGGCGTATGCGGTAGGTGACGCCGCCACAATGGTCAGTTTTGGTATTGAGTCCGACGGTTGGGAGAAACGCGCCGAAATGAGACCTGAATGGCGCCAGGACATTAAAACCGGAACCAGGAAACATAACGAACACTGGCTGAAGAAACTTAAACAAAAAAGGCTTCGTCGTGCCCTATCACCTCCTGCGGACTCACGTTTTGTGTGCGACCGATGTGACAAGAAATGCCGTGCAGCTATAGGGCTTTATAGCCATCAACGGCGATGCAGAAACCCGCAAAAACACTAGCGCCGCAACAATCATCTGCAACAGATGATGTGGCCAATGATGATGCGACTATACACGAATGGAGTTAAACCCATGACCTTATGGTCAATCCACACAAGTCGCAGGCGATCATTATTGGCGGGTCGAAGCAAATTGCCATGATAAAGCACTTTCGTGTTCCTTCACTTCTTCTTGATTCTGATCCTCTTCTAAGATCGAGCTTGCGCAGTCGCTTCTCTTGCCTATTCTAAATTATGCTGACGTTATTGCCATTGACCTCAATGAGGATCTCCTGAACAAACTGCAGCGTCTGTAGAATCTCTGCATAAAATTCATATCTGGCCTGCGCAAGTACGATCATGTGTCTGATTTCAGGACCAAACTTGAATGGATTCCAATCAGATTGCGACGTGAGGAGCATGTTCTCACGCTCTTATTTAACGTGCTTTATGACCCTTGCACCCCTCCCTGCTTTAAGAAACGTTTCCAATTTCTTGGTACGGATCAAAATCGTGAGCTTAGGTCTAGGGTTGACAACCTGCTGAAAGATCCTTTGACTCGTTCGGAATATTTCAGAGACTCTTTTACAGTCAAGCCTTTGGAATAACCTCCTGCCTGATATCCGTCACATACATATATATATATATATATATATATATATATATATATATATATATATATATATATATATATATATACCTTATTTTTTTTTATTTTGTATTATTATTTTGCTTTCTACTAGTGCACTACTGCCTTTTATTTTCTTTTCAGTTGTATTATACCTCAAAGGTTTATTTTTTTATCTATCTATCTAATTTCCGGTTAATGATATATATAGCAACATGTCATTACACTTTTTCAATCGCATGGCTCCATGTAATATTCTGTATTATACTCCCACAGCAAATTGTTACTGATTTTTATCGCTATAATTTTGATGACTTCGAGTATAAAATGCTCTTTCTAATCGAATAGAGCTAAACTAAACTGCTGGTGGAAACAATGGAGAACAATACAAAGCACAAATTAAAATGTGAATACGCTAAAAGATTCAGCAGTGTGATATATTGGCCTAATCGATTTACCGGTTATGCAAGATTCAGCATAAAAAACAATCAAATTATCAAAAAGACATGGGGATCCACCGTCTACGGAGTTTTTGTTATAATTTGGGCTATCTTGTCTATTATCGACATCTTCTACGAAATGGCAGTGTTACGCAATAACCTGTTATATTCCGAGATCGTCATATTGTTGCAAATATCAATATTAGTTATATCATATGTTATTAATATAACGTTTACTGACAGATCTATTGATATCAAATTAATCCAAAAATGTATAGATTTCGATGTATTACTTGGAGTGAAAGAGACAAAATTCATGCGGGATGTAGGCGATAAAGCTTTCTTCATCACGGGCGTGCCTGTGTTTGTTAATCAGTGCATAATTGTTATTACTATGTATATTACGTTTGACACAACTTTTTGGTTACATGTATCTGGAAGTATGTATTTCTGGTGGGGATTCTATGCTTTTTACGATATAAATTTTTTGCTATTCCATTCTGCTTTCATTTCTCTTCGAACGCGGTACCTCAACGTCGCCCTTATGAAAACCACCAATATGAGGATGAACGATATACCTGACATGGCTTTGTTCACTGGACTGTATTGGAACACAAAATATGATGATCTCGTCGATTTCCACAAGAGAGCTGAAACAAAAAGTTACGTTAAAGCGTTCAAGTTGCTTTTTTTACAACTACAGGATTTTCAACGGTGCTTCAGTTTCAATGTAAGTGTTTTATTGTTGTCAAAGTTTTCGCAAACACTATACATTGTAATGTAACATTTATACGTATCGTAGTGGCACCACACATAGCTCGACACAGTTTTCGTCGCTAATAAATTACATTGGTGTTCATTGAAATTTTACGCGATGACGGCTTGGAAGCAGTGCATTCAATTATTGCTAAATAGTAAAACAGTTGCTGACCCTTGTTTTTAATGATTCCTCATCATCATCATCATCATCAGCCTATAAACGTCCCACTGCTGGGCACAGGCCTCCCACATGATCAGTAGCACGTGGGGATATTGGGCCATAACCCACCACGCTGGCCCAATGCGGGTTGGTGGGTTTTAACGACTGCCATCTTACGACAACAACCGGGACCAACGGCTTAACGTGCCTTCCGAAGCACGGAGGAGCTCGAGATGTTTTTAATTGGTCACCCATCAGGCGACCCGGCATTGCGAAAGTTGCTTAGCGGGCAAGATCGCAAGCCGAACGCGCTAGCCGCTGCGCCATCGAGCTCCTCAATACTTTTAATGATTAAATCATAATAAAACAATAACTGGTTCCTGTCGATCACTGGTGTCACTACCCTTCTTTACTCGCGTTTAATTTAATTATTTTACCCTGACGTTTTGAGATCTGCGAGACCGAGAGAGTCGGTCGTCTCATAATTTATGTGTTGTCACACATTCCTTTAATGCTTAATCAGCTTACAGTAACTATGGAAGTAAATATTTTCACATTTTATTTCAGGTGTTCTCGGCAGTGGTAGTAATGACAGTCGGCGCACTGTTTTCTGTACAAACGATAATAACATACGGCCAAACGGTAATACTGTCACGTTTCCTGCATAAATTGAAAAGGCGCTACGTGTTCACAATTGCCTGGTTACTACGGCTTTGAGGAACCGTACGGTTCTTGCCGCCTATAAAATCCGGTTACTCTATAAAGGCGACTAATAGCATTATAATCATCAATATTTCAGCCGAAAAACGTTCATACTGGGCAAAGGTCTCCACCAAGGATTTTTTATTGGAGAGAATTGGCTGATTGCCTAAGACGGCATTTTCAGCTTCACCGGGCTTTTAAGTGGGCGGCGAGGAACTTAAAGGGTTCCTCAAGCAGTGTGAAACAAATCACCTTTGGAGGTTTTCTATAGGGAACGGCATCACGCACAAGTGCGTGTCCCCGTACCCTACTAAATTCTCCGGGAGGTGCGGATCGGATCGGCGCCCCCCAAGGATCTTCACAGCAACCGGTATTGTGCGCGAGCGATCGCCACTCGAGAACTGTTCTGCCCTTGAGGTCATTCGTTTTACGAGCGATGAGAGCTGCCCACTACCACTTGAGCTTAGCATTTCTTTGGGCTTTGTCGGTGACTTAAGTTTTTCTAAGGATCATTTTTGATTCAATCCTGTATAGAAATACCAAGCATAGCCCTCTCCATTGCTCTTTGGGTGATTTTGAGCCTTCTTATATATTGTGAGCCACACATATTATAAGCGCCCACGTCTCTCGGCAACACAAACTAATTTGACACTTTAGTTTTGAGACACTGCGGTATATTGAAAAAAAAGATACTGCGTAGCTTACCGGGCGCTGCCCAGCCGAGTTGGATCAAACTCAGCGAGATTTCGCTCGATAAGCCAACAGCTAACTCTTTTCAAAAAACGCCTACCACTTGTTGCAACCATCAGTTAGTACTTTTATACGGACTATACGCGTCCAAATATTGACGAATATTGGTGGTAATGGGCATCAGTCATCATTTTTACGGATCATTTCGAATTCGGTCCTGAAGAGAAATCACAAGCATAGCCGTCCTATTGCTCTTTTAGTAACCTAGAGAAAAAACACCAATCACGTGTTTAACTATCTAATATACTTTTATAAGGAGCGGTCCAAGTATTGCCTGGGTGTAGCTTGAGTATTTTGACCAGAATCCTCAGGTCAGCAACGCGTACGTGATAGCCAAATGGTATTGCAAACGACTATAGATACGATGGCCGTTTTCCATCAGAACTTTGCCTCTCAGCCACCGAGGCAATGTGTACTAAAAGTACAAGGTGAAATTAATGAGATTGTATCACATTTTGTTACAGGGTATAGGCATTATGAAAAAATCGATCGTCCTTGGCTGGCTACTATTGAGTTGGACATTCTTTCTGTTAGTAAGTTTGCAGATAGATACGTTTTCGAAGCAGATTGATCAAACCAGGCTTATATGCACCTACGCCCAGTTAACGCACTCGAATTCAGGCAAGTACCAATATATGAACGAATGCTTTTTGACTAGAGCTAAAAACGCGTCATGGCTGTTTTTATATGTAAAACCAAAGTAAGGGAGAACCGAAGGTTTGAAGTAAAACTACGTCGAAGTTGTATAATACTTTATAATGTTCTATTTATTACACGACTACACTTTTAGACAATTAAATAAATTACTAACTTTCTATACAAGCTCTTGTCAAGCATGGACTAGGGACTAGGGTCTAGAGTTGAGTACAGCTTCGATTCGTGCCAGAAGTGTGCTGAATTTCTCAAAAGTAAGGTGTTGTTCACCAACCACGAGACCTTACTCCCGTCCAAAACCTGACCAAGAACGTCCGACCCCAATAAAAGGTCGATCGGGGCTGGTGTGTGGTAGTGCTGATCAGCCTCCCTTTTGGAGTAGATTTCACTGCGGGGGTTTACAAATCATTTACTTTAAATTTACTACGCATCTTTAACATTTCTAAATATCACACTCCTCCGTGCGTGCAATATACTTAAAAAGGGGTACAAGTTTTCTCCACGTTTCAATATAATATAGATATAGTATAATTAAGCTTAAACACACTAAAACATACTTCAAGATTTTTCTTTCTCAATATGAAATGTTTAATGTAATCAATACCTTCTAAGTAAATTTTTCAAATCTACACAGAAACCATCTTCTTGCTGACGAAGAGTATTCTCCAGACCCTCGAAATCAGAGACACCCGAGCGTCAATCTACGGGCTGTTCTTTCTCGACACCAGGGTGGTTTTTAAGGCAGCTTCTTCCACCTTTGTCTACATCACGGCACAGCTCACTATGTCCACGCCTCAAATGGATGACACTACAAAGCTGGATAATGCTACGTCTATCTTGCCTAACGTGACCAGCCTCTTGCCATGATCCTGCTACTTCACCGCACATCTACAGCTCACCAGATTCATGATCAAGATAAATGACAATAAAAAGCTGAATAATGTCTACCTTGCTTACACTAATTTACAACACAAATACATTTATTTATTTATTTATTCAACAACAAAACATTGCCATCATTACAGTATACACTAATGCACTGAACAATATGTAACATAGACCAATAAACAATGAAAAACATATAACAAAGGACAGACCATTCAATCATCTCGCTCACAGAACTCCAAGCAATCCTTAAGTACATCCGTCAATCTTCCGGCAAACACTTCACATTGTGGAGCCACTGCCAGAAGCGCATTCAGATGCACCATTGCACGAACTAGAGGCGAGACATGCATACATGACTCTTCATTTTTCTGACAAAAAGTCCTGGTTGCAAAATTCCTGTTTATATTTGTTTATTTTTTGAGAAAACCACAGCTTAAAGAAGTTAAGTGTATTCATTTTTCTAGATCTTGAATTGTGTTAACTTTTGCCTGAATACTGTCTTTTAGATTATGTGTCAACTTTTTCGATTATAAGTTAGAATCAAACTTATCTAGTTTCAAAATTAGTACGTGATGGACACACAAAGTATAAGTAGAGAAGTTTGCGTGCACCACAATCACTTCATTTAACTAATCGTCAACCTTATAGGCGAAAGTACTGCACAATTACTGTAGTTGGCAATATAGTTGGTAATAATCTAAAAAATACCTCAATACTTGAAAATTTGTAATATAATTTTTATTTGCGTAGAACTTCTATTTGATTAATTTGAACTTAAGAAATTAAATTGCCAGTAATATACGAGTATTCAAAATTAAATCAGATTATACCATTCACTCAAATGAGATTAGATCTTTTTAGCATATTTTCTTAATTTCTTATGGTTAAATTAATTGAATTGTAGGTATGTATTATTATAATGTATAACTCCAAAGGAACTCCTGCAACAGGCATAAATTTTGTTATATTATTATCGTTTGTAAAAGAGACTCCTAACATACACCTAACTCAAGTATATTAATGTTGATAAATTAAATACATTTTGAAATTTGTATAATGTTGAATGTGTTTAGACAGTAGTGTTTAGCTTGACCTGGTTGGTGGCGCTGCAATAGCAAAAGCGGATGAAGTCGGGAGCGGGCCACTACTCGTAGTTGATTATATATCTGAATGCTAAATAAAAAATTATTTTGTTCGGTATAAAACTGTTTTATTCACTTTTATATTGATCTCTAATCAATATTTTTGTGGTAACATAACAATTTCTTCATTGTTATAAAAATATATAAAACTAGCTGACCGGCGGACTTCGTACCGCTTTTACAGTTTCCATGACAACAAAACAAACAAATCATTCGTCCGCATAACACCCGTATCCCATGATGAACACCTATAGCAGCGCCACCTACCAGGTCCAATTGTAAATCTAAACCATTCTCAAATCCACTTTAACACACACACAAAAATTCACCCAAATCGGTCCAGCCGTTTAGAAGGAGTTTAGTGACATACACACGCACAAAAGATTTATATATATTTATTAATTTATTTATTTAAACATCCAATACCTGCTACACTTACAGCAACGCTAAGACGTGTAACAGGTCATTACAATTAAAATAAAATACACTTCTCATCAGCAAAATCGAAACACCGTTTTTATGGTTTCTGTCCTAATTTTACACAAAAGAGAAAACTCTTTTTCATTCCATGAAAAAAATCACATGATTGTATAGCTGGCAGTTTGGCCATTACATGACAAGCGAAAATTCTAATCGATGAAGAATCGTATGGAAGCAGTAATAAGAGTGTGTTGTTTTATCAATTTCTTTCATACTTCATACAGGGATAATTTTTTTTTTAATATAAGAAGGCAGACGAGCAGTCGGGTCACCCCGCAAAACCAGAGGAATCGCAGACGCGGTCTTTGTATTTTAGGTTTGTTTTTGTATTCATTCGCTAACACCAACAGTGGCCATTGTTTGTGAATAAATGCGATAGCCCGTTTTGTGAATAAACCACGCAACAAAAAGTAGTACAATTATTAAATAAATACTATGGATGCTTTCCTGTTGTCGGACGGTACGCAATGTTTAAAAAAAGCTCCGGTCAGTTAGTAATTGTCAAATTATCAATTGGTGGCGCTAGTGTGCCTTACCCTTCGCCTGACCTTCTGTCTTAAGTCATTACGTAATTAACTAAATAAACAGATTGACTTGGCCATCGCATGAAAACACAATGTATCTCACAAGTAATACATAATTATATTAAATTAGATTAGTTTTTCATAATTATATTAACTTAGATTAGTAATTACATAATTATATTAAATAAAGTAGATAGTTTAGTGCGATTGCCAAGTAATCCTATATATTTATTGAAGAAAAAACAGAAAACTGGACCGAAACTGAAAAATATTTTAGTTTTTCTTTGACTTATACACTAACCACTAACCGCCTTACAAATAAACACGGAATAAAAGTTATTCTCAGTTCTTCTCATATTGATAAAATAAATATATGTTTTGGTACTTTTAAAATAAATTATTAATCAATAACCCGGTTCGGAATTTATTTTATAGGTACCCAAACATATCTTTATTTTATTGCAAGTTCTTATAGATATGGATTATTTTATATAGTTAAATAATTCTTAATCTATAAACCTTAAAACACCATCATGGACTAATAATAATACGCCATCCTTATAAAATCAATATTCTATACGAAAGTCATCATCATTGAACAAATTTAATGGATTTTCTCTAATCAATTTTTTTATTACATTTCTCGCACTTTGTATGTGATTTATTAGAATCTTAAAAATATATAAAATACGTATACGTAACAATCAAATTAACTACCACCAACACTAGGTTATTCCGACCTTAAACAATGGTGAGGGTCGGAATAACGCTAACATGGAGAGTCACGCCGACGTTCTGCTCGGTGTAAGTTATTCCGTGTTATAAAACAACCCTTAAATCATAATTACGCGGTCACTGTGACCCGCTGGGTTCTCGTATTCGGTGCATGCGACCTGATACAATTGAAGAGGCTTTAGAACTCGTGCACAACGACATGAATACACTATATTTACAGCAGATGAATGAACATCACCCTGACAGGAGATCGCAGCAGTCCACATCTTCATTTAATCAATCTAATAAACTTTCTTACAGCTTACCGCAACCCGTCACGTTATCACAGTAGCCTAGGTCTTTTAATTTTGTACCGCAAAAACCATTTATTATGTCAGTCCCCTCTAGGCCATTTAACATGCCCGGTCCTTCTAGACCATACATGACGCAGCCACAGAGGCCAATGCAGATTTGGAAACCCCAAACGCCTCTCTATAGTGGCCCTACGCGTACGCAACAGATGTTCGCGGCGCCTCCGCCTAATTACTGACACCAGAGTAATGTCTTTAAATTACCACAAAATAATTCTATCTGTTGGTTATACGCCGCGGCCCATGAATGGAGTTAGTCACTTCGTATCGAATCCAATGCCTCTTAGAAGACACGATTGGACTAAATCAGGCAATCCGCCACCCGCGTGCGTACTACGCGGAATGATTATTCTATTTCATTATCCAATTTTCGCGAATTTAATGATAATGGCCATGTAACATTTTTTATATACAAATTCTATGATTCTTTTGTTGGTTTAATAGGTTTGGATTTATTAAATAAATGGGAAGCAAATATCGATTTAAAAAATAATAAGCTTATAACGCGTCTTGCTAGTAACCCGATTCAAAAACACTGATGATAAGTACCCGATTCCAAACATCACTGATGTTTTGGACAAGCTGGGCAACTGTCATAACTTTACTACTCTTGACCTTGCTAGTGAATTTTACCAGGTCGAGATGAATCCAGAGTATATACAGAAGACAATCTTTAATGTGGGCATGGACATTTCGAATTTTTACGCATGCCCATGAGATTGAAAAATTCTCCATCTACTTTCCTACGAGTAATGGACAATGTTCTCAGAGACCTTCAGAACGTAGTTTACCTAGTATACAATAGTTATCAAAGTACCGATTGCCTATCCCTTAATCTATGACCTTTATAAACTGTCTATCATCCCGAATAAACACCATAAAATCCTAATACCTACCTTACCGCATATAGCACCCTTTGAAAAAGATTATACGTACATAGAGACAGAATGTCCGAAGATCAACTCATAGTTTCTATGTCAAACTACACCCAACTACGTGATCCGAGACAAACCGGATTGCATTCAGCACCTGATCATCAAACAGCATCTTCATTCATCATGTACCCAGGCTCCAGTCATCCTGACCAAAGAAGCTCTGGAACAACAAGTTGAGCGACACTATACAATGTCTTTTCCCACGCCAACTAAAGTCAAGATATCCTGCGTACAAGAACAATACAGGACACTACAAGGAAGTTTCCTGGCAGTCATCCCATTCAACTGCCAACTTAAAACGCCTGAGTTCACCATAGCCAAGCCATATGAACAAGCAGATAAAAGGTCACGTCGTAAAGATTATGGACATGCCTCTGTATAACGAGTCATGGTCCCAAGAACATCCATCAGTCATTCTTAATTCTATTAACCTGGAAAATCTGCACGCTGTAAATACTAAGATATCCCTACAGACTCCAGTTCATTTGGATGATGCCGCCAAGCAGCCATTGTACCACACTACGATCCCAGTATGCGTAGCACTGTCGATTGTCGTAGCAGTACTCATTGTCGTAGCAGCCCGGCGACTACGAACACGTCACATACTACGGATGGGAGACGTCACCAAGCCAGTCTACGCCGTTCCTGCAACAAGCCACATCAATCCTAGTGAGATCTAAGTGGACCACAGAAAGATCTCAGCAACTATCTCCAGCAGAGCTCTCCCGTAGTTGCTGAACTGCGGGGGGAGGTGGTACGTATAGCTCCAGCACCAATATCGCCGATCTGCAATTACCTCATTATTAGCGGCGCGTGGAAACGACCAGAATGCAGGTACCGAGTCAGCGACACATGTGACAGCCGACACCCGACGAAGCCACAGCGAGTTTCGTCACTTTTGGATCTACCATCGACCATTAGGCATTGTACTTAGCTATAATTAAATCAATGTAATTTCTTTTTATTCATCATTATCATCATCAGCCTATACTAGTCCACTGCTGGACATAGGCCTCTCCAAGTGCACGCCACCGAGCACGATCCGCGGCTACTCTCATCCAGCTCTTGCCAGCTACCTTGCGAAGATCGTCGCTCCACCTAGTCTGAGGGCGTCCTACACTACGTTTGCCGATGCGCGGTCTCCACTCGAGAACTCGTTTACCCCAACGGTTGTCGGTTCTGCGGCTAATATGACCGGCCCACTGCCACTTCAGCTTGCTGATCCGATGGGCTATGTCGATTACGTCATTCGGAGGGTTTGCCCATAATTGCCACGTGCACTTTGTTAGCTACATTCGGGCTGTGATGGGTATCCCGCCATCGGTCGGTCGCCAGAGCCTCGTCTGTTGATCAGCAGGGTGCACCACGTGCAGGAGATGTTGGCTTGGGCCCCAAATAGTGTAGGTTGGGACTCCTTACACCCCTTCTTTTTATTATACTTTATTAAATAAATATGATTTTTTTCCATCCTTCGGCTGTAGCTTTCGTTACCTAACAAACAACAAAGTGTTGTTTTAAATCATTCAGAAGATTTTTTATACTTGAGGGTGTACTTGAGTCTCCTAACTTCATTTGTATTTATCTCAATGATTTAATATAGTCCCTTAAATGTTTAAAATAAATAATTTTTGAAATTATTGTAATATAAATTTGTCGCAACCTGAGAGTAGTTTTTTATTGCGTGCGTTTATTAGGTAACTAGCGGCCGCCAGCAGTTTCACCCGCGTGGTTCCCGTTCCTGTGGGAATATCGGTATAAAAAGTATCCTATGCGTTAATCCAGGTTATAAAATATCTTTATGCCGAATTTCATCCAAATCCATCCATCCGTTGCAGCATAATAAAGCAACAAATATAAACACATACACATAAACTTCCGCATTTATAATATTAGTGTGTTTGTATTCCCAAAGCACCTTGTTTCTGATTTTTATCGCTATAATTTGGATTGTTTCAAGTATTAAATTCTCTTTCTAGTTATTGAATTTCTAGCTATTTGAACAGTGGAAAATATAAACTGTTGATTGAGACAATGGAGAACATTGCAAGGCACGAATTGAGACGTGAATACGCTAAAAGATTCAGTAGTGTGATATATTGGCCTCAACGATTTACCGGTTATGCAAGATTCAGCATAAAACACAATCAAATTATCAAAAAGACATGGGGATCCACCGTCTACGGCGTTATTGTTATAATTTTGGCTACCTGGTCTGTTATCGACATCTTGTACAAAGTGGCAGTATTACGCAATGATATGTTATATTCCGAGATCATCATATTGTTGCAAATATCAATATTAGTTATATCATACGTTATTAATATAACGTTTACTGACAGATCTATTGATATCAAATTAATCCAAAAATGTGTAGATTTCGATGTTTTACTTGGAGTGAAAAAGACAAAATTCATGAGGGATGTAGGAGATAAAGCTTTTTTCATCACGGGCGTGCCTGTGTTTGTTAATCAGTGCATAATTGTTATTACTATGTATATAACGTTTGACCTAACTTTTTGGCAACATGTATCTGGAAGTATATATTTCTGGTGGGCCTTCTATGCTTTCTACGATATCAATTTCATGCTATTCCATTCTGCTTTCATTTCTCTTCGAACGCGATACCTTAACGTGGCCCTTATGAAAACCACCAACATGAGGATGAACGATATACCTGACATGGCTTTGTTCACTGGACTGTATTGGAACACAAAATATGATGATCTCGTCGATTTCCACGAGAGAGCTGAACCGAAAAATTACGTTAAAGCGTTCAAGTTGCTTTTTTTACAACTACAGGATTTTCAACAGTGCTTCAGTTTCAATGTAAGTGTTTTATTGTTGTCAAAGTTATCGCAAACACTACACATTGTAATGTAACATTTATATGTACTATCGTAATGGCACCACATACAGCTCGACACAGTTTTCGTCGCCAAAAAATTACATTGGTGTTCATACGGTGTTCATTTTACGAGATGACGGCTTGGAAGCAGTGCATTAAATTATTGCTAAATAGTAAAACAGTTGCTCCCCCTATTTTTAATGATTAAATCATCATAAAACGATAATTGCTTCCTGTCGATCACTGGTGTTACTACCCTATTTTACTCGCGTTTAATTTACTTATTTTACCCTGACGTTTTGAGATCTGCGAAACCGAGGAGTCGATTGTCTCATAATTTATTTGTCGTCACACATTCCTTTAATGCTTAATCAGCTTACAGTATCTGTCTATTGGTCTCAAAAGTTATTATAAAACTGTGGAAGTAAATATTTTCACATTTTATTTCAGGTGTTCTCGGCAGTGGTAGTAATGACAGTCGGCGCACTGTTTACTGTACAAACGATAATAACATACGGCCAAACGGTAATACTGTCACATTTCCTATATAAATTGAAAAGGCGCTACGTGTTTACAATTGCCTGGTTACTACAGCTTTGAGGAACCGTACAGTTCTTGATCAATATTTCAACCGAAAAACGTTCACTACTGGGCAAAGGCCTCCACCAAGGATTTTTTTTATTGGAGAGAGTTTGCTGATTGCCTCAGACGGCATTTTCAGCCTCACCGGGCTTTTTAGTGGGCGGCGAGGTACTTAAAGGGTTTCTCAAGCAGTGTGAAACGAATCACCTTCGGAGGTTTTCTATAGGGAACGGCATCACGCACTAGTTCGTGTCCCCTTGCCCTACAAAATTCTACGGGAGGTTCAGATCGGATCGACGCCCCCCAAGGATCTTCACAGCAACCGGTTTTGTGCGCGCGCGATCGCCACTCGAGAACTGTTCTGCCCCGTCATCTGTTTTACGAGCGATGAGACCTGCCCACGACCACTTGAGCTTAGTGATTCTTTGGGCTATGTCGGTAACTGAAGTTTTTTTAAGGATTATTTCTGATTCAATCCTGTCAAGAAATTTCAAGCATAGCTCTCTCCATCGCTCTTTGGTTAATTTTGAGAGTTCTAAAAAAAATTTAAATCATTTATTCAGTTTAAGCTACAAATAGCTCTTATGAACGTCATTATGCTATCGGTTCGTAAGTCTACTCAGGTCGGGAGACCTTGTACTGAGAAGAACCGGCAAAAAACTCAGCAAGTGTCAAGCTCTTTTCTCCCTTACAGCGTCAAAAATATTGGAAAATGCTCTATCATAAAAGGACACTTTCCATCAAAAATAAAAACACAATATTAAAGACTATCACAACATGTTAAAAAAAGCAAAAGAAAAAATATATATTTAAGTTTGCAAAACATCAGTTACTTACCAGTTAAAATTTTTACAATGTCATACAGTACTAATAAAGGTCAAAAAATGTCTATGAAAAAAACCAAGTTAGACTATAGTTAATAATAATAAAAATAATTGTATGCAAGAGCAGACCAGCCTCCACAGGCGGCACCCGGTCACGAGTATGACATATGAATCCGCCATCGCTTCACTCAACCATATTTTAGGGAATGTGACGACCCGACGATGTTGACATGATGATGATGACGACAACTGGATAATCGTTTATTAACCTCGAAACCGCGTACAAATTATGCATTGTCGAAATTCTTTACGCGCCAGGGTCCCCCACCCCCCTCCCCTCCCCCCAGAGGCCAAAACTGATCCCTAAATGAAGACAGGAGTAGTTGAAGATCTGCTTGCAGTAGACGCAGGTGTTCGGCTTGCATCATGCATCAAACTATTGAACTCCATATACGATAGCTCAATGTTACGCTCCACTGAAAGGTTTACAATATCATTGCGATTTTCGTATTTAACATTACTTCTTACTAGTATTAGGAAACCGCCGTGTATGGCTGTGCTTCGCACGTAGGTACGCGCTTGCTCTTGAAATGACGTGTCATGGTTCCCAGGTTAAATTTGTACAGTAGGGAAAAGCGCTAATTATTAACCTGCAATTTGTTTCAGATTGCAGGTTTAACATAATATTAATATTCTTTATTATGTCACGTTTTTTAGCTTGTCACCAAATAACATTGGATGCACTATTTAGAGAGTGCTGCGTTAAGTTACGTACTACAGTATTCATTGATTTACCTGGGGTACAAATATTTGTAACTAGTTGATTTTTACTTCCATTTATAAGCAACCCTAATCCCTGACCCAGTTTATCAGAGAACATAACTGTTTTACTTACTAATTTATGGACATTGTTTTTTTGTATTTTGTTTATTTATTATTTAATTTATAAAGCCTATAATAATTACCCACGTCTCTCGGCAACACAAACTAATTTAACACTTTAACCTTGAGACACTGCGGTAAATTGAAAGAGAAGATACTGCGTAGCTTACCGGGCGCTGCCCAGCCGAGTTGGATTAAACTCGGCGAAATTTCGCTCAGTAAGCCAACAGCTAACACTTTCCAAAAAACACCTACCACTTGTTTAACCATCAGTTAGTACTTTTATAGGGTACGGACTATACGCGTCCAAATATTGACGAATATTAGCCATCAGTCATCATTTTTACGGATCATTTCGAATTCGGTCATGAAGAGAAATCACAAGCATAACCATCCTATTGCTCTTTTGGTAACCTAGAGAAAAAACACCAGTCACGTGTTTAACTATCTAATATACTTTTATAGGGAGCGGTCCAAGGATTGCCTGGGTGTTATTATCTTGAGGATTTTGAGAATCAACAAACCAGAATCCGACTGAGTACCGATTGGGTTTTAGTTATGAATGGACATTGAGACATAAGAACCGAATTTTCGGGTCAGCAACGCGTACGTGATAGCCAAATGGTGTTGCAAACGACTATAGATTACGATGGCCGTTTTCCATCAGAACTTTGCCTCTCAGCCACCGAGACAATGTGTACTAAAAGTACAAGGCGAAATTAATGAGATTGTATCATATTTTGTTACAGGGTATTGGCATTATGAAAAAAATAATCATCTTTGGCTGGCTACTATTGAGTTGGACATTCTTTCTGTTAGTAAGTTTGCAGATAGAAACGTTTTCGAAGCAGATTGATCAAACCAGACTTATATGCACCTACGCCCAGTTAACGCACACGAATTCAGGCAAGTACCAATATATGAACGAATGCTTTTTGACTAGAGCTAAAAACGCGTCATGGTCATTCTGTGTTTGCCACAACGCATCATGGCTGTTTTTATAAGAGCACAGATTTTGCGTTGTGACTATTTTACAGTGACCATGACGATGAGTTGCGAGCACTTTTTTCGCTTGATGAGTGATTTCTGTCTTTGAACCTAAAATGTATGCACCGTTTAATTATCACTAGAATATATTGATAGTCACCCCGTGGTTAAAATTCGATCCAAATTCAAATTCTTTTTTTTTACCCTTGTGTGGCGTATATGCAGTGGCATATATATTGCCACCATATTTTGAACTTTATACAATTAAGATAAGGTCGAAAACGAATGTTAAAATTTTAACATGCTGAGCCCGTCAAAGGGTTTAAACAATTTAAAAGTGAGTAGTTTTTAAATCGTTCGTACACTTTTTTACTTACTATCCATTCAAGATGTCTTTTAGCTGTGAAGAATGGGAGGAAAATCTGCACAGCTTTCATAGCAGTAACGACATTACAATTTTTTTTCTAAAGTTTTTTTCTTTATTTCTTATGGGTAAGCCCATGGCCTTCATCTCACCTGATGTTAAGTGATGTCGAAGTTGGAAGCTCACTTCATCCAGTAACTGGTAAGGCACTGGACATCCTTATCATCCTTATCCTTATTAGCTGCCGGAACAAAATAATGCTGCTAACATAAATGAAACTTGATTACTCGCGTGTAGATTCGTTAAAAATTATTTATTTCGATTATAAACTTTATTCAAAAAAAGTAAAGTTGCTTTTGTTTAAGTAAGCTCACTTGAAGTTCTTGTCAATTTATAAAAAGACCTGAAAAAACTGTTTAGTTAATATATCGGTTATATGGGTTTGTTTGTACCCAGCTTACAACAAGAGACATAAAAAATTTAAAAAGCAGACACTTCGATCATTTTTTTTTGTAATTAATCAAATAAACTCCCTTTTGGAGTAGATTTCACTGCGGGGGGTCTACAAATCATCTACTTTAAATTTATCAAGCATTTTTAAATAAATTAATATAACTTGTTTAACTTTCTGCACTTCCTCTCCATTTGAACTTACTTTAACAATGCTAAATGTCACACTCCTCCGTGCGTGCAATGTACTTAAAAATCGATACAAGTTTTCTCCACGTTTCAATATATAGATATAGTATAATTAAGTTTAAACACACTAAGGGCTGATTTTACAATCGTCAGATAAAGTTTATTCATTGAATAATTTGACATAATGACAGATTCTCTATAGAAAATATGTCACAATGACAATCTCATTCTTTGGATAAAACTTATCTGAGGATTGAAAAATCGGGCCTTAGTCATACTTCAAGATTTTTCTTTCTCAATATGAAATGTTTCATGTCATCAATAACTTATAAGTTAACGTTTCAAATCTGCACAGAAGCCATCTTCTCGCTGACAAAGAGTATTCTCCACACCCTCGAGTTCAGAGACACCCGTGCGTCAATCTACGGGCTGTTCTATCTCGACACCAGCTTGGTTTTTAAGGCAGCTTCTTCCACCTTTGTCTACATCACGGCACAGCTCACTATGTCCACGCCCCAAATGGATGACACTACCGAGCTGGATAATGTTACGTCTATCTTGCCTAACGTGACCAGCCTCTTGCCATGGTAATGCTACTTCACCGCACATCTACAGCTCACCAGATTCATGCTTAAGATGAATGACAATAAAAAACTGAATAATGTCATGTCTACCTTGCCTACACTAATTTACAACACAAATACATGCATACATGACTCTTCACTTTTCCGACAAAAAGTCCTGGTTGCTTTAACCAGGCAAAATTCCTGTATATATTTGTTTATTTTTCAAGAAAACCACAGCTTAAAGAAGTTGAATGTATTCGTTTTTCTAGATCTTGAATTGTGTTAACTTTAAATTTTACCTTATTTTATCTTTTGTTTATTGTTAACTTTGCCTGAATGCGATTTTAAGTTAGAATCAAGCTTATCTAGTTTTAAAATTAATACATGATGATTAATACATAAAGTATAAGTAGAGAAGTTTGCGTGCACCACAATCATTTCATTTAACTAATTGTCAACCTTATAGGCGAAAGTACCTAACAATTATTGTAGTTGGTACAGCCGTCCCTCTCAATTTTAATTGAAAGTAATACATAATGAAAATAATAATTATTGTAATAACCCCTTGAGCGTCGATCAACCACCAGGTGGTCGATAACAATTAAAATCCTATTGTGTCTGGTATTCGCGCGCTCGAGCTCATAATAAAAAAATATCTCAATACTTGAAAATTAGTATTAATATTTTTTATTAGCGTAGAGTAACTTCTATTTGATTAATTTGAACTTAAGGAATTAAATTGCCAGTAATATACTATTCAAAATTAAATCAGATTGTACCATTCACTCAAATGAGATTAGATCTTTTTAGCATATTTTCTTAATATCTTATGGTTAAATTAATTGTAATGTAGGTATTATTATAATGTACTCGTATAAGTTCAAAGAAGGTATTTCAAGATTTGTTAGAAAAAGCGGAACTCCTGCAAGAGGCATAAAATTTGTTATATTATTATTTTTCTCCTAACTCAAGTATATTAACGTTGCTGAATTAAATAAATTTTGAAATTTGTAATATTTAATGTGTTTCGTTTGTTATTGTACCATTATTATATATATCTGAATGCTAAATAAAATAATATTTTATTCGGTGTAAAACTGTTTTATTCACTTTTACCTGTAATCAATATTTTTGTAGAAACAGAGGAGCTCGATGGCGCAGTGGTTAACGCGCTCGGTCTGCGAGTGCTGAGGTTAAGCAACTTTCGCAAAGGCCGGTCATCAGATGGGTGACCAAAAATTTATCATCTCGAGCTCCTCCGTGCTTCGGAAGGCACTTAAAGCCGTTGGTCCCGGCTGTATCAGCAGTCGTTAACTACCACCAATCCGCACTGGGCCCGCGTGGTGGTTTCTGGCCCGTTCTCCCTATCCATCCATAGGGAAGGCTCGTACCCCAGCAGTGGTTACATAAAATGATCTGACGATGACCACAAACCTATTGCTGTATTTGTCCACATTTTCGCAATCATTTAGGCACTCGAAGCGATCCTGCAATTCGAGCTGAAAGCTTTCGGGGTTTTGGATTTGGATGGGTGCAAGACGGAGCGTAGACCTTATCAGTCGAAGTCTTTCCAGCTTAACGTTGATATTCAATGTGCTTCTTACCAACCAGTGATCGCTGCCAGTTTTAAACGCATTGATCACAGGGACATCATTGAATATTTGCTTCCTAGTCGACATAATAAAGTCAATCTCGTTTTTTTGTTGAAATAATGCTGCTTTTGGATATAATATCTAATTGGAATTTTCTCCATAGTTCACTTATTTATAGTCAATATTATAAACACAATATCTCACACTTTTAGAATCGTTAAGATCAATCAAAGCAACACACAGATTATTGTGTTTAAATTTTGTTAAAATTGGCCCAATATTGTTACTGGCTCTAGTTTAAGAGCGAAGCACCCCAACACAAGTTCTGCATTACTCTTTGGGGTTGTTTCACTACAAACTATTATTTTATTGGGAAATAAAAACTTTTTTTTTCTTGTTGGGACGCTCAAGTTTAGAAATGACAGTTAATTTATCTCGAGGTAAACTTAGGTAAATAAATATATTTCAGTACACTGACCGGCAAAGTATAGCTGACGCTAATTAATTATTTAAATTTGCCTGGCAATATGTATGAGGTTTAGCTTGGACTTATGTAGCTATTACGCGTGACAATGCGGTAACACAAGTAACGCGTAAATAGAGGACCAAATCAGAACAAATTTGCAATTATGATAATTATTTGCATTGGAAACTACCAAAGCACAATGTAGTACGAGACCTAATTGTATTGTCTTAAACTCTCGTAACTGCTACGGCGTAGACGACTACGAAAATGAAGAAACGTGTAATTGTTACGTTCATCCATCTCGTAAACAAGTAAATATTCAGAAATATTTAAATTTGAATTTCGATATTCCGATTCTCATCAATCTACCTTCATGATTCCAAATAAATAAAGTTTTCACTCTTAAAGTAAGATTCGTGATTTTTTATAATTAAATTTGATTTACTACAGCTTCGCGTAGTGAAGCTAACAAAGCGAGCAAAGTGAGCAAAGCGAGCAAAGCAAAAACAAAGAAAACTTTTAGATTCTATAGTCCGTTCTGCGTCAATAACTCGTTCATATTTCCACCTAAAGCGACACACCAGCACACATACTGGAGTCAGGCTCCACAAATGCAACCTTCGTGAGAAGACCTTCTCCCAAAGAAATTCCTTGAAGTTCTACTGCCTAAAAGTGCACACTTTGGCACTCACTTACACGTACAAAAAAGAAGGCCAAGGCGATTAAGGCAATCAATGCATATTATTTCATAAATGTAAACGTCTGGCATTAAGTAAAACAGTACTTGAATGATCTGTTGTCAAAAATAAGGACTGTTTTCTATTTCTTCTTCTTCATCCTTACATAACCCACTGCTGAGAATAGGCCTCTTCATTTTCACATTAACCTTTCCGGTGTTCTTACATATAATTTCATTCAGTTTCTATAACAAATACAAATAAAGTGTTTCTATCTATCTACCTAACAAACAATAAAGTGTTGTTTTAAATCATTCAGATGATTTTTTATAGTTAAGGGTGTACTTGCATCTCCTTAACTTCATTTGTATTTATCTCAATGATTTAATAAGTCCCTTAAATTTTTAAAATAAATAATTTCTAAAATTATTGTAATATGAATTGGTCGCAACCTGAAAGTAGTTTTTTATGTACGAGGGCTGTTTAAAAAGTCCTTTTAAAAAGTTTTAATTTTTTTTTTGAAATGTAATTTATATTTATTTTTCTCTTAAACCAAACACTTATTACAGCGAGTTTCCAATTTTTTATCCCCTCCAAAAATACGATTTGTCGAGGTCGGCAAAATAGCCGTTTACACCAGCGATGCAGTCCTCATTTGCCAAAAATTTTTGTCCCCCAAGTCATCTTTTCAAATTTGGGAATAGGTAGTAATCACACGGAGCTAGGTCCGATATATGTATGTTTATATGGTTCCGCATGCTCCGTATTCGGAGCATGCGGAACCAGCTCGTAGCCCAACTCGTGTATTTTAGCCATTGCAATGGTTGACGTGTGCACTGGAGCATTGTCTTGATGAAAGGGGACTTCCTTGGGTGACAATTTTGGTCGTTTTTCCAACAATTCGGCATTAAAACGGTCCAATAATAACGGCCAGTGATAGTCTTCCCCTTTTCTAAGTAGTCAATCATGATATTCCTTCGCCATCCCAGAAAACTGTCGCCATTACTTTCCCAGCCGACAAAACAGTCTTGGCCTTCTTTGGGGCACGTTCACCAGTAGCCATCCATTGTTTGGATTGCTGTTTTGATTTGGGTGTATAATGGTGGACCCAAGTTTCGTCCACACTAAACCAAATACACCAAATCGACTCAAAAATATTCCGAGGATTACGCTTCATCATATTATCCGAACACAGCTTTGAAATTCGCTTTCGTTCGCGTTTTTGTTCGATCGTCAACAAACGTGGCACCCATCGTGCAGACAGCTTTGTCATAGCCAAATCTTCGTGCAGTATTTTATGTACTCGCTCAGTGAAGATGCCTACGTTCTCAGCTATTTCACGCACCTTCACTCGGCGGTCTTTGAGTACAATATTATGGATTTCTTCAACAACATCCTCAGTAGTGACTTCGATTGGGCGACCAGAGCGTGGAGCATCAGATGTGCTTGACCGACCACGTTTAAAATCATTTAACCAGTTATAAACAGTCTGCAACGTTGGTGCGTTAGTGCCACAAACAGAATCAAGTTCAGTTTATATTGTGGCAGCACTGCAACCCTTCATAAAAAAATGTTTTATAACGGCACGAAATTTCGATTTTTCCATAGTTGTGAAACATTTAGAAGTGATCACATTCAAGCAATGGTTAAAGTGTCAATTTCTTGTTTCTTTTTACTGATTTTTTAACAGTCTTCATTTGAAAGATTGTGCAGAAGATTTCAGTAACCAAGCAAGCATTGTATAAACACGGTATATTTCAAATTTCATTCAATTTCAACCAGTAGTTTAAGAATCGCACTAAACAATCTAATTTAATATAATATATGTATTACTTGTGAGATACATTTTGTTTTCATGCAATGGCCAAGTCAATCTATTTATTTAAAACATAAAAGATTTTTAATATTGATATGGTCACTATAAGATGTTGTTAGGTTAGCTTATTACGTAATAACAGAAGGTCCTTTAAGTAGGGACTGAATAAATTAACCGACTTGGTATTACATGGATTTCACATCTTTTTACGGTAGAAGAACTGAGTTGCGAGACTTGGTTTTTTTTTACAAGTCTGTTTTAGGTGGCATTACACTTTTACGAATATGTTAAATGTTTAATCGTTTAAGATTGCACGTATTATTCTACATTTGTAGTCCCAAAGCACTTTGTTTCTGATTTTTATCGCTATAATTCGAATAGTTTCAAGTTTAAAATGCTCTTTCTAGTTATTGAATTTCTAACTATTTGATCAGTTGAAAATATAAACTGCTGATTGAGACAATGAAGGACATTGCAAGGCAGGAATTAAGACGTGAATACGCTAAAAGATTCAGTAGTGTGATATATTGGCCGCAACGATTTACCGGCTATGCAAGATTCAGCATAAAAAACAACCAAATTATCAAAAAAACATGGGGATCCACCGTCTACGGAGTCTTTATTATAATTTCGGCTATCTTGACCCTTATCTACATCTTATATGAAACGGCAGTGATACGCAATGTTTTGTTATATTCCGAGGTCGTCATATTGTTGCACGTATCATTGTTAGTGATATCATTTGTTATTCATTTAACATTCACCGACAGAGCCATTGATGTCGAATTATTTCAGAAATGTGTAGAATTCGATGTATTACTTGGAGTGAAAGAGACAAAATTCATGAGGGATGTAGGAGATAAAGCTTTCTTCATCACGGGCGTACCTGTGTTTGTTAATCAGTGTATAATTGTTATTACTATGTATATAGCGTTTGACATAACTTTTTGGTTACATATATGGGGAACTTTGTATTTCTGGTGGGCCTTCTATGCATTTTACGATATCAATTATTTGCTATACCATTCTGCTTTTATTTCTCTTCGAACGCGATACCTTAACGTGGCCCTTATGAAAGGCACCAATATGAGGATGGATT
The DNA here is from genome assembly GCA_963082485.1 of Eudonia mercurella. NCBI lineage: Eukaryota > Metazoa > Arthropoda > Insecta > Lepidoptera > Crambidae > Eudonia > Eudonia mercurella. The sequence goes on from OY720027.1 coordinate 13,194,324, forward strand.
ATATTCCTGACATGGCTTTGTTCACTGGACTTTATTGGAACACAAAATATGATGATCTCGTCGATTTCCACAAGAGAGCTGAATCGAAAACCTACGTAAAAGCATATAAGTTGCTTTTTTTACAACTACAGGATTTTCAACACTGCTTCAGGTTTAATGTAAGTGTTTTATTGTTATCATAAGTTTTCTCGAACACTACAAATTGCAATGGACAACATTTTAAGTATTTTACTCGAGGTGACTGATAAGGAAGTAATGCTTACTATATCTTTAAAAGTATAATGGTAATAAAACATTTACTAACTTATTTTTTTTAAAGGGATCTAAAGAAATAATTATTTTTATATTTTGTTTCAGGTTTTTTTGGCAATGGTGTTAATGACAATCGGCGCATTGTTTTCTGTACAAACGATAATAACGTACGGCCAAACGGTAATACTGTCACATTATCTACATCGTGTTTGCGCAAAAAACAATTAACTTGAAGTATCATCATCATCAGCCTACACTAGTCCACTGCTGGACATAACTTGAAGTATAACCAAGTTATATTACTAATCAGAGTTTCACTAGCCTAAATCATACGATAATTTTGTTGAAGTCAAAACTTCTTCGGGCAGTGGCACCGGTGTTCGATAAGACCTAGTGATCGACATTTTTTTCTTTAATCATTTAAAATAGGAGTCAGAAACTGATTTTAGTATATAGCTAGAATTGAATACCGTAATTCATTGAACACCGAGGCAGTATGATGCAAAAATAATAAGATTTTGTGACGGTTTTTATGATATCATATTTTGTTACAGGTTGGCGTGCTAAAAAAATCGGTCATCCTTGGATGGCTAATGTTGAGCTGGATATTCTTTCTGATAATTAGTTTGCAGACAGACACTTTTTCAAAGCAGATTCATCAAACCAAACTAATATGCACATACGCCCAGTTAACATCAATGAATTCAGGCAAGTACCAATATTTAAGCGATTACTTTTTGTTATAGCGAAATACCTACAACGTTATACTATACTGTGATAATTAAATAGGTGTAAAAATAAAACTATTATTATTCACTCTTTATTTATTTTTTCTTCATATACTTAAATTTACGTTTTTAAATATTTTTTTAAAGCAAACTTATAAAACATTAAAAAATATAAAAAATAGTGGTCCGCCGGCATCGGGACCAGGGTCCAAGCTACCGGTGGTTAGGGCTCCAGAGACAGGAACCTCTTTACAATGCGTGCCGTATCGAGGAGAACTGCCTTCTGAATCAGGCCCTTGATTATTATTATTATTAATATTTAATAAATACTGAATTTTCAGTTAGTACTGCATAAGTTTGAATGAATGTTAATAAGTAAGCTGCAATGAATGCTAATAAGTAAGCTTATGAATAGCTGTCTCTAAAACTATTATAATACTACAATAACTAGTGACAAAAATATGTGTGTTTTTAAACGAGTTGATGTTATATAAATATAAATTAAGACAAAAACCTTAAATAAATAAACAAAAAATTAACATACTTTGAAAACCTGATACATCTAAATGAATAAAAAAAATTTACGACTATGATTATACTTTTAACCTAAATCATACTACCTACATAATTTTAATATGTTTTATGTAATCAATACCTTCAAAAATACCTAATGTTTTAAATCTGCACAGAAGCCATCTTCTCGCTGACGAAGAGTATTCTCCATACCCTCGAGTTAAGAGACACCCGAGCGTCAATCTACGGGCTGTTCTATCTCGATACCAGCATAGTTTTCAAAGCAGCTTCTTCCACCTTCGTCTACATCACCGCACAGCTCACCATGTCCACGCCTCATATGGATGACACTACCAAGCTGGATAATGTTACGTCCATCTTGGTTAACGTGAGCAGCCTATTGCCATGATTCTGCTACTTCACCGCACATCTACAGCTCACCAGGTCCATGCTTAAGATGGATGACAATAAAAAGCTGAAGATGTCTACCTTGCCATCGACAAAACATTTTTTGCTTATGCCAGGCGTAATTCCTGTTTTTATTTGTTTTTTGTTCGTAAAAAACCGTGCAGTAATCACAGCTTCAATAGTTTAATAAATCAGTTTTTCTAGATCTTGAATTGTATTAACTTTTGTCTGAATGCTGTCTTTTAAGTTATATGTCAATTTTTTCGATTATAAGTTAGAATTAAGCTTGTCTAGTTTAAATACTTTGTACTCTACCTATTTAAGCTGATTGTCAACGTTATAGGCGAAAGCACCGCACAATATGATTATTATAGTTGGCACAGACATCACTCTCTACTTTAATTAAAAGTAATACTCGTATGTTATGAAATATTTATTGTAATAATCAAAAAATAAACTTCATAATTTTTAAATTTATAATATTTTATTTTCAAGATTAACTTACTAATTGATTAGAACATATAAAATTGAATTGTCAGTAATACACTATTTAAAAATAAATCAGATTATACCACTCAGATGAGATTAAATCTTTATAACATATTTTCTTTAATTTTTTTTCGTAATATTTTTTTTTGACACGTAACAGTAATTACAAAGAAATACTAATACTAAAAATTTACAACATTAATAGACAATGAGCGCCCAAACATAACACAGAATACATTTAATCATTTACGTACACACACATACACACACACACACACACATGCCCTGCCTCACACAACACACACACACCCCCACACCCCCCCACACACACTCACACACACACAGACATGTAGAAAATTAATAATAATATTGTAATTTTGTGATTAATGTAAATCAATGGTAATAATAACAAAACAGTAATTAGTTATGGCGAAACGAAGCGCCTAATTTGAAATAGCCTTAAAATTTCCACAATCAAGTCTCAGTTAGTTCTTATAATACCATATCAGAATATATTCGCACTGGAAACTACTACCTACAACAATTAGGTTTTTTTTTTTTTTTGAGAGAGTTTGCTGATTGCCTCAGACGGCATTTTCAGCTTCACCGGGCTTTTTTGGGGGCGGCGAGGAACGTAAAGGGTCCCTCAAGCCGTGTGAAACGAATCACCTTTGGAGGTTTTCTAGAGGGAACGGCATCGCGCACTAGTGCGCGTCCCTGTGCCCTACTAGATTCTCCGAAGGGTTCGGATCGGATCGGGACATTTAGGTATATGGTTGTTGGTGCAATGATTCTAATTGTCTTCAATATTAGAGTTCCGTAACGGCTACGACGTAGACGACTACGAAAATGGAGGAACGTCCAAATGTTACGATGGGATAATTAAATCAAAAAAAAACTAACTAACTAGGTTGGCGCAGCGACCGAAAGTGCGTATTGACTTCTAATAATAAGAGCTTTCTCACTGCACAATCTCTCCCCCATCCTCTCGGGGGGGGCCGAGCCAGCGAAGTCTGATTGCTTTTATTTCACCTATGATGTTTGGCTCGGCCATCTCCTCCTCCAGCTCGATATTTTTTCTCCTCCTCCACACTTCATCCTGTGTGCGTATAGCCCCAGAATCTCTCCCACATCTTTCTTTCTCCTTCTCTTGGTAGCACCAAGAGTTTGGTCTCTTCTTTGAGAGTCAGTGTCCAGTCCTCACAGCCATACATTAATATTGATCGAATTACGGTTTAAGATATGCCGATTTTTGTGCTTTTACTGAAAAGCCTGGACACCATATACCCTGTATAAGGCGGCATCGGCACGATAACGGAGGAGTTTCTCTTCCCTGATGTTGGAGTCCGTTATGGTGCAACCCAGGTATTAGAACCTGTCCACACCTTTTTACGTACCATCTCCGACCTTAAGGCTTGGTCTCGGTACTCGGTTATTTTTGTACAAAAAAATAAACCACCAAAAGATGAAGTACATACAATTAAATCTCTCACTTCATAATTTGACTGACTGTTTTCAATAGAGAAACTTTTTAGCAACTGCCAGAACGAGAAATTATAACGTGTGTATGTGTGGGTGTGTGAGGGGGTGTAAGGGGGTGTATGTGTGGGGGGGTGTGTGTGGGTGTGTGTGTGTGTGTGTGTGTGTGTGTGTGTGTGTGTGTGAAAGTTAAATGACGTAAATTCAATTGTCTTGGATTTATGTAGCAACATGTTATTATACTCGTTCCATTATGCTTTATCTATCAATATTTATGTTTAAACGCCATATGTACGCACGGTCGTACGTAAGGTGGCCCGCTAATTATACCTACAGCGCGTCGAATGATCCTACATCTATTATTTTATATTGTATTCCTACAGCACATGGTTTTGATTTTTATCACAATAAAATGTATGGCTATCAGTATAAAATGCTCTCTTTAATTGAATAACTATTCAATTCAACAGTGGAAAACTGAAGTGAAGTAGAAACAGTTCAACTGAACAGTGGAAAATATATACTGCTAATTGAGACAATGGAGGGCATTGCAAGATACGAAATAAAACGCGAAAGAATACGCTATGCAGTAGCGTTATATATTAGCCTAATCGATTTACCAGTTATGCAAGATTCAGCATAAAAAACAAACAAATTATCAAAAAAACATGGGGATCCACCGGCAGTGATACACAGTATTTTGTTATATTCCGAGATCTTCATATTATTGCAAATATCAATAGTACTAATAAAATTTGTTATTCATATAACTTTTACTGACAGAGCCATTGATGTCGAATTGATCCAGAAATGTGTAGACTTCGATGTATTACTTGGAGTGAAAGAGACAAAATTTATGTGGGATGTAGGGCATAAAGCTTACTTCATCACGGGCGTGCCTGTGTTTGTTAATCAGTGTATAATTGTTATTACTATGTATATAGCGTTTGACATAACTTATTTGGCTACATGTATGGGGAACTATATATTTCTGGTGGGCGTTCTACGCATTTTACTATGTCAATTTCATGCTATTCCATTCTGCTTTCATTTCTCTTCGAACGCGCTACCTTAACGTGGCCCTTATAAAAAACACCAATATGAGGATTGACTATATTCCTGACAAGGCTTTGTTCACCGGACTATATTGGAATACAAAATATGACGATCTCGTCGATTTCCACAAGAGAGGTGAAACAAAAACTTACGTGAAAACGTTCAAGATGCTTTTTTACAACTACAAGACTTTCAACGCTGCTTCAGTTTTACTGTAAGTATTTTATTGTTATCAATTTTTCGCGAACAATACAGATTGAAATGAATTTGTTTTACGTCCTTTATACGCGTTTAATGTCTGTATACATATATTATGTACACTTTATCCTAACAAATCCTTTACAAGGTCCGTTTTTTTACGCCTAATCAGTTTACATTATGTTGCAGAATGGTAAGTTGTTGTAAGGACATACTTAGGTATGATACTTTGGACATCTGGATTGGTCTTATGTATGCTAGGTAACTGAAAATATATATTTATTTTATAGTTACGAATTTAATTTGTAATAAGCTTCGCTTTAGCATTTGGGTTTACTTGTAAGGATAATTGTAAGAAATAATTAAGTTGTTAAATAAAATATAAATCACCAAGGCGTTACAGAGAGTTAATCATACTCGAATTATTTTGTTTTTATTGAACTATATTTCGAATTTTATATAATCTTTTAACGCCTAATAAATTTAATATTCGGGTTTCTATAATACAATAAAAACAACAGTCGAATGTCTGGAGACAGATAAGAATTTAACTATTTCTTAAAAAATGTAAAGGTATCAAAAATATACCAGCTTTTTAAAATAAACCCGTCATTGTAAATCTTTTTTAAAAGGGTCTACTGAAGTAAGTATTTTTGTATTTTATTTCAGGTTTTCACTGCAGTGGCGGTAATTACAATCGGCGCATTATTTTCTGTACACACGTTAATAGCGTACGGCCAAACGGTAAAACTGTCACATTTCCTACATAAATTGTAAAAGACGTTGAAAAAATTAATAATTTTTGTTATTACCAAGCTATATTTTCCTAGTCAGAGTCAACTAACTACCCTGCATGTCGATTCTGTAAACATGTTCGAAAGAGTTTGCGATTGAATTTGAGTTACGAATGTTGGGATTAATCTATAACATTTTCGTATTATGCTTCGTTTTGGTTTTAAATAAGAAACTATATTAAACAGGACTTCGGCATTGAGATATATAAAAGTTCAATAGTATTTAAAATACAAATGAAGATTTGTAGCCGAATAGCTCTTGCGCCGATTCTGTTGGCTGGTAAAATTAAAGTTGTGACACCTTATAGACAGTTTGTCATTGTTCTGGTATTAACTAACTGGTATTATACTCCAAAAAATAATAAAGGATGTAACTGAAATTAACTAAGGTATGGCCAACTTGATATCAGTCCGATTCTGGTAAAGCAGAAGTGCTGTAACCAGAATTCATACTTAAAACTAAGCCGAGCCTAAGAGACGGCCGTGGCTTTTCCGCTATCGTCAATTGACACGAGTGCCTCATAGAATCTAGTAGAAGACGAGGACTTGATGCTTGCGTGACGCCATCCCCTCTAAACACCTCTAATGATTTTTCTATCACTACGGCTCGAAGAATTCTAAGGTTCTTGTCTATCTTAAAATCAGGACACTATACCAACGAAAGACTCTTAAAAAAACACCAGAAACGTGCTGAACAATCAATTTCTTTTATAGGCGTGTACGTGTCTAAATATTGACTGGTAAAATACTGACTAAACTGGCTAAATATTGAGTGGTATTTGCCTGAATATAAAATTTACGATTATAAGAGTACCTATTAGAAGTGTTCTAGATCCAGTGTAATTGCATGGCATATAAGCAAAAGAACTGAAGCTTCAGAGTCAGCAACGAGCGCGCGATTCCCTCTTGGTCAAGCGCCTATGGGGCTACGATAGCTGCTTCCATCAGCGATTTGCATTTTGCACAAAAAGTAGAATGCAAAAATCATTACATTTTCTAACGATTGTTTTGATATCTCATTCTGTTACAGAGTATTGACGTTACGAAAAAATTGGCCATCATTGTCTGGTTACTATTAAGTTGAACATTCTTTCTGTTAGTAAGTTTGCAGATAGAAACGTTTTCAAAACAGATTGATCAAACCAAGCTAATATGCACCTATGTTCAGTTAACGCATACGAATTCAGGTAAGTGCCAATATTAATACGATCACTTAATATGACATTGTGATGTGTTGAATAGGGTACTCGTACAGATTTCATTGTCAGTTATTTCTGCAAAGGCTTATACAAATAAATTGTACACAACAAAATGAATTTGTTGTGTACAATTTACTATTATTATACAATAATCATCCGTGTTTTGGAAAGCACGTAAAGCCGTTGTTCCCGGCTGCATTAGCAGTGGTTATCAACGACCTATCCGCACTGGGCCCGCGTGGTGGTTTATAGTCGGTTCTCTCTATCCATAACGAAGACTCGTGCCCCAGCAGTGGGGACCTAAAATGAGCTGGTGATTCATACAATAAACCTAAACTTAGTTTGGACGATCAAAAAAATCTGACTTCAATTCCAATTATCCGGTCCTTTACAATCGTCCTCGGATTTTCGCAATGATCCTATATTTACCGTTTAATTAATCATACTCAAAACAATCTACAGTTTAATCTATCCTTAATTCGTTCCTTACACTTCTGGGCAAAACTATGGCATCATTCGGGAATTTATAATAGTACTCGAACAGGGCCCATTGTCTGAAATACTATGATCACTTTCTACAATAGAAATTTATGGATCACTACATACATACATTATAACTTGAGTAGATAAAGATAAACATTTATTTATACTAATATTATACTCGTAAAGAGAAAACCTTTGTATTTTTGTATGTATGTATGTTTGCAACGAATAAACTCAAAAACTACTAGACCGATTTGAAAAATTCTTTCACCATTAGAATGCTACATTAGCGTTGAGTAACATAGGCTATATAAAAAAAAAGTCCACCCGTGCGAAGCAGGGACGGGCCGCTAGTATGATATAAAGTAACACTGAGCTTAAACAAACTTAAACAAGATTTGATTTCTTATTACGAAATATTTCATGTAATCAATACCTTCTAAGGTAACAGTTGAAATCTCCACAGAAGCCATCTTCTCGCTGACGAAAAATATTCTCCACACCCACGAGTTCAGAGACACCCGAGCGTCAATCTACGGGCTGTTCTATCTCGAAATCAGCGTGGTATTTAAGGCAGCCTCTTCCACCTTTGTTTACATCACCGCACAGCTCACCATGTCCACGCCTCAAATAGATGACACTACCAAGCTGGCTACACAAGTAATTGTGTGCTTTTAGTTGTAGTTGCTAGGCGTATTGTATTTAGATGCACACAGTGATTTCTGTTTTTGTACGTTTTAAATGGATGCATTAGTTTTATATATTGATATACCTACTGTAAGTATTTCGTGGCATAGTTTTTGTAACTTCATTATCAAAAACTGAGACCGCGAAATGTAGAATTACGTTAGCGTTTTTCTTACCCACTTTTTATTTAAATCATACATTGTTATGTTTTTGTAATGTACCTACTCGTACACCTACAGCATAAGATGCTCTAATTGTGCAATCATCGTTTTGCTTATCTGCCACATCGTTGATCACTATTTTATGTAAGTCATTTTACCATCTGGGCCTGTCGCTTCGCTTACACCGCTTTTACACAATGATGTCGCAAACAGGGGGAAGAATCGGAATAGTTGTGAAATGTCTGGTTTACGCTGTTCCAGGGTTCAATCCTACGGAAAGAAAATCTTCACGTGGGTGTCTACAGCCTGCTGGATGCGTCGCTGCTCCAGTCATCCTCCACGTCCACTGCTGCTAACTTCTCCCCCATCGGCCGCATAAATACCAGGGCAGTGGTTAAAGGTTATAAAATTTGTTACACGTTCGGTCAGCAAATATACTACTATTAAACCCACCCCTCGTTCTCACCGCTGTAAATAGTATAGATAACAATATATTTGCATAATAATTTGTGCCTATAATTTGCTTGTACCTACCTACCTACCTGACGCACAAATGTTACAATGTCTAAATAAATCATTTAATATACAAGTACCTACTACTGCTACTACTATTCTGACGCTGTAGCCTAGACAAGACAAGACAAGTACAACATTTAATTTATTGAACGCACGATTGTATGGTTGTCTAGGCAGCAACATGACATTATACTTTTACCAATAAGTTAAATATTTTAATGGCTACGCGTATTATTCTACATATACTTGTATTCCCACAGCACATTGCTTCTGATTTTTATCGCTATAATTTGGAAAGCTTCAAGTATAAAATGCTTATCTAGTTAAATATTTGAATAGTGGAAAATATAAACTGATGATTGAGACAATGGAGGACATAGCAAGGCACGAATTAAGATGTGAATACGCTAAAAGATTCAGTAGTGTGATATATTGGCCTAATCGATTTACCGGCTATGCAAGATTCAGCATAAAAAACAACCAAATTATTAAAAAAACAAGGGGATCCAGTGTCTACGGTGTCTGTATTTTAATTTGGGCTATCTTAACCAATACCATACATTTAAAATACAGTAGCTTGTTATCTTCCGAGATCGTCTTAAATTTACAAATATCAATGTTGGTAATGTCATTTGTTATTAATATAACGTTTACCGACAGAGCAATTGATATCGAATTGATACAGAAATGTGTAGAATTCGATGTATTACTTGGAGTGAAAGAGACAAAATTCATGAGGGATGTAGGAGATAAGGCTTTCTTCATCGCGGGCGTGTTTGTGTTTGTTAATCAGTGCATTATTTTTATTACTGTGTATTTAGCGTTTGATGTAGCTTTTTGGGTACAATTGCTTGCATGTTTGTATTTTTGGTGGTGCTTCTATGCATTTTACGATATCAATTTCATGCTATTCCATTCTGCTTTCATTTCGCTTCGAACTCGGTACCTTAACGTGGCCCTTATGAAAAACACCAATATGAGAATGGACTATATTCCTGACATGGCATTGTTCACTGGACTGTATTGGAACACAAAATATGACGATCTCGTAGAGTTCCACAAGAGAGCTGAAACGAAAACTTACGTTAACGCGTTTAAGATGCTTTTTTTACAACTACAGGATTTTCAACGCTGCTTCAGCTTTAATGTAAGTGTTTTTATTATTGTCAAAGTTTTTGCAAGCACTACACACATTGAAACGATACAGTCATGTTTTCGTATTTTACTCGCGTACAGGGTCACAAGGAGATTGAGTGTTGGTCGTCTCATATTTTATTTGCAACATACCGTCAAAAGGGTGCAATCTTACAGCTTACGGTATCTTTTGGTCTTAAAAATGATTGACGTACTTAAATATTTCATATTTTATTTCAGGTTTTCACGGCAGTGGCAGTAATGTCAGTCGGTGCATTGTTTTCTGTACAAACGATAATAACGTACGGCCAAACGGTAATACTGTCACATTTCCTACATAAGTTGTAAAGGCGCTGCTTGTTTACGCTGTCCTTTTACTATTTCATTGGAAACTTTAACATTTGAGTTTCCATCGCCATTAGCGGTGATCCTATTTCACTTACATTGCTGTTGTGACATTTTGATGATTTTGTATTTATATGTTTTGTTTATTTTTGCTTTAATTTAACTTTGTTGCAAATATTGTTTAGAGGAGTGCTAGCCTGCGACACAAACCTCGGTTTTCATAGGTTTTTTGTGCAGATTTTGCGATGCTTATGTGTGGAATTGTCGATGTTTGAACCGTCAAAGCAATACGAGTCAAAGCTTTTTTTCTTTACATCATGTTACTCTATTTCCACATATTCCTAAAGTTCCTCTTGTATGTGAATCAGCTTCACCATGAATTTCCATGAGCTGTTATTGTCAATTCCTTTGAGTTTCTCAATGAATGAACCTGCGGAGACAGACATCATGGCGGCAGCATGGCACGACCTTCACCAGATCGTAGGTCCCCTTGTTGGAAGCATGCCTACACTGCGTCTTCCGGTGCGCGGTCTCCATTCGAGAACTGTTCTACCCCAGTGGTTACGAGTGATGAGCCCTGCCCACTGCCACTTGAACTTTGCAATTCTTCAGGCTATATCGGTCCTGTAGAGAAATCTTAAGCATAGCTGTGCCATTGGAATTTGAGTGACCTTGAGAGAAAACACCATACACGTGTATAACTACATATAGTATTTCTATTGCAGCCTATACATGTCCAAATATTTCCGGGGTGTTAACTTGGTTGTAGGATATTGATCAGAATCCGACTTAGTAGTTACTGGTTATAAGGGTTCTAGATCCAGTGTTATTAAAGATCAAAGAGGCATAAGAATTAAAGCTTCAGGGTCAGCAAGGCTCGCGTGATAGCAATCTAGTGTTGCAAGAGCGTACAGGCTACGATGGCCGATTTCCATCAGTACTTTGCCACTCCGCCACCGAGGCACCGTGTACTAAAGGTAGAATGGAAAAATAATGAAATTTTTTGCAATTGTTTTAATATCACATTTTGTTATAGGGTTACACAGTTGGTGTTATGAGAAAATCGGTGGTCCTTGGCTGGCTACTATTAAGTTGGACATTCTTTCTGTTAGTAAGTTTGCAGATAGATACGTTTTCAAAGCAGATTGATCAAACCAGGCTTATATGCACTTATGCCCAGTTAACGCACACAAATTCAGGCAAGTACCAATATTTATACGGTTACTTAAATTTATTTATTTATTTTATTAGCTACACAAAACGGAATTACAGCGTTTACATAGTCATTTTCAGATTGTACAAACATTGGTAGATTGCACTTTCAAGGTATGTGCAGACAGCACGCATAAAACACATCGAGATCAAAAAGAATCGAGTATAAAACATTATTTCAAAATTAATTACGAAAAATCACATTATTAATCGCTAATTCAAAATTCAAAATTAAATAGGGATAGACAAAAACATATCATTTAACCAACAATAATAACAATAATTTCAATAAATAAATAAATCATTCAATAATTTTGCGAAGACTAGATTTCCAAGCGCCTAGAGATGAACCGTGGATGTCAGGCACACCATCCACTCTATTCAATAGTGTGTGATATTCGCGACTCATACAGTATGTGGGGTTGTGAGAGGAAGCATTGTTATTGCAAAAAAGCACCGAAAAAGAGTAATTATGTCTAGACGACTTAGATGGGATTTTAAAGCGTATATCTGACAAAAGAGAAGTCGTAATAGAGCCATTCAATATTTTGTATAAATAAGTTAAATCATCTCTACTCCAAACCTTTAAAATTAAAATAGCGCATGCGTGCGTCATAACACGTGAGCTCCCTCTTCCTACCAAACTTCAATGTGACAACCCTGAGAAGACGCCTTTGAGTAGATTCGAGCATGTCCACGTAAGTGTTTTAGTGAGGTGACCAGACTACGGATGCATACTTGAATTGCGTTAGGACAAGCGATCTATAGAGCAGCAGCAAAGTATTAGGAGACTTAAACTCTCTGGATACACAACATATGAAGCCCAACAGCTTATTGCACTTCTTTGATATTGCTTCATAATGATAGTTAAAACTAAGCTTATCATCGAACAACACGCCCAGATCGCGAACCACTGTCGACCTCTCCACTTTTGTTCCCTCAATGGCGTACGCAAACTGAATAGGGTTCCTCTTGCGAGTGAAAGATATGATAGAACACTTCTCAATGTTAAGACTCATGTGGTTGTCTCTACACCAACCTGCAACGGTGTCAACATCTCTCTGCAGTTGTAAGCAGTCCCTAACTGTGTCAACCCGTCAAAAATTTTTAGGTCATCTACATACAGTAGTGAGGTATTTCTGAGTTTTGGGATCAAGTCATTTATGTATAAATTGAACAACAGGGGTCCTCAATATGAACCCTGGGGGCCACCAGATGTGATAGAGACTGGTTTTGAGAGATATCCTTTCAGAGCAACTAGTTAACTACGGTTCGAGATATAGGACTTTAACCAGCGCAAAAGACAAACATGTACAGCCCACACTCTCAAGTTTGCAGAGTAACATTCCATGACTGACTCTATCAAATGCCGTCCGGAAATCCGTGTACACTGAATCCACCTGGCCTATTGAAACCTTTCTATATAAAGTTGGCATACTCCAGCTAATTGCTAACGGTAGACTTGCCTTTAACAAATCGTGTTGCTGTTCAACTACCTAAGGTTAATTAAATATGTCACCATAACATCAATGTTGTAGCATTGTTGTGTTCCGGCAGCTAGAGATAATATAGCCAGTGCCTCAATAGTTGTGTATAATTGGTGAATTGCGCTTCCACCTTAAGCCTTACCCATAAGATTCTTTATATTGACAAAAAAGTGTTTTTTGACAAAAAAAATTTATTTAAATATTTATATCGTACAACTGCATTTAAAAGTTTTTCTTTGCGAAGTCACAATAAGGCTCACGGGCTAAGAAATGGACGTTGATAAAGCTAGATCTAGGTAGAATAAACGGTTTACTTACCCAGTAATAGGCGTTACTGGGTAAGTATAACGTTTGTATAATTAGGACTGCGACTGCAAATAGACAACCACTGATGATGTTCATGTATTCAAATTTCATGCATTAAGGTGCAGGCAATGGTGCATACGCTACTACACGATTCTAGTTCACCACCGATTTCTGCTTGATACAGACTTTACTTAATTAAAAATTCTGCCGGCTGACGTACAATGTACGAACTAAAATTATCGCACAACCAATATCAGTCCAGCATCAACCAAAAAAAATTTCAATATTAGCAATCCCAACCGTCCAGGCACAATTTTCTGACACGAAAAGAAAATTTCCTTTTTATTTAAACCAATATGGCGGTCCCGCTGTTTGAATGCTGCGCGCGCCACTTTGGGATTGCGCAGCGAGACATAGATAAATAAACCAATTTTTTTTTACTGAATATTTTTTCTTAGTAGCTTCATGCGGACAACACTAAATATAAATTTAACTTTACGCAATGAAATAATATAATATTAAAAACAAATAGGTAAAATAATTGAAAACGTCCTGTTGGCGTAACCCTCTAGTAAGCTAATAATTAAGCTTACACAAACTAAAACACAGGCACAAGTTTTAACTTTTGTATAATATTAAATGTTTTATGTAAACTCCTTCTAAATTAACAGTTTGAATCTCCACAGAAGCCATCTTTTCGCTGACGAAGAGTATTCTCCACGCACTCGAGTTCAGAGACACCCGAGCGTCAATCTATGGGCTGTTTTATCTCGACCCCAGCACGGTTTTTAAGGCAGCTTCTTCCACTTTTGTCTACATCACCGCGCAGCTCACCATGTCCACGCCCCAAATGGATGACACTACCAAGCTGGATAATATTACGTCTATCTTACCTAACGTGAGCAGCCTCTTGCCGTGATCCTGCTTTATCACCGCACAGCTGACCACGTTCATGTCGCCCATGCTCAAGATGAAGGAGCTGAATAATGTAATGTCTAAATTTAGCAAATAAAACAAAAATGCTATTATGACTTCACTTTCTCGTCAAGACGTCCTGGCTGCTTTTATTGGGTTTAATTCTCGTTTTCAGATAACCATAGCTTAAAAAAACTAATGAAATATTTTATACATACAATATTTAATTGAGCATGATACATGTTTCAAAATTATTGTGGAAAATTAAAATATTGTTACGTACAAACAGTAGTTAAAAATACCTAAACGGTAATATAGATACCCAATTATATAATTATTATTATACACTTGCATAGTCATTAACACACAGTAAAATAATCTTTAAAAAATGCTTTCGTCTCTTAGTTTTTCAAGGTCTTGAATTGTGTTAACTTTTGTCAGTATTGTCTTTGTAATGTAAATGTTTTCGATTATTATAAATTAAGATCAAGCTTATAAAGTTTCTAAATTAATAGGTTATGTATGCATAACATATTAATTTATCAAGGAAGTATGCGCATACTGTCTATTTCATTTGAAAGTAATGTAGGTAATCAAATATTTTTGTAATAGCCATATAAAATACATTAATATTTTTATTAAAGGAGAATGGCCAAAAAAACCCAGGCCCGGTGCAAAAGTTTCATACCTCAGATTTTTATTGAAATCAGTATACTTTTTCAGTTGCCATCTTTGCTGAATTTGTTGGCTAACATGCTTTTTTTGTCCATTAAACTTGCTTAGGCGCTCAAGGTAACGTTCTTTTTCAACGCTGTTAATAATGGTCATTATTTCTTATGATTAATTATATTATTAGGTAAGCCTGCAAACAGTTAAAGGTACTAGGTATTAAATAGTACTTAAATGTATTAAGTAATGTAGTACAATATGTATAAAGGTATATTCTAATAATTACAACTGTCATTATCATTAAGCACAGTAAGTATCGGATAATAAGGATAATAATTGTTTTTGTTGAAAATATATTGATTACCCTGCCGATAATTTGGACTATGTAAGGTATGTAGGTCATTAGAAGATTTAGAAAACTCATAAAAGAAAACTTTTTTGTTTAGTCTGTCGTTTTTTCACCTTTGTTGTTGTACAATATAAAATAAACAAATATATCATTGTGAAAGTTTTTTAATAATTATGTATTAAATATTATCAACAACATTACTTTTGTTTTATTTATACACATGTATTTTAGTACTAAAAGCAGTATTTTTTACTTTTTTCAGTCTTTCTAAATAATAATCTTAGGAAATAATGTCAATTATTGACAGATAAAAAAACATTAGGTACCTATTTTGCTTTGAGCGCCTACGCAACTTTAATGGGCAAAAGAAGCATGTTAGCCACTGGATTTGGCAATTATGACAACTGATAATAACTATACTAAGTGTAATCTAAAATCTGAGATATAAAACTTTTGCGCCGGGCCTGGGTTTTTCCATGGCCATTCTCCTTTATTAATTTAACTATTAAATTGAACTCATGAAATTAAGTTGTCCGTAACATGTTGTTTAAAATTAAACCAAATAAGACATCTGATAAGATGTCTTTTAGATGTATTTTATAAATATTTATAAATATTTATGATTATAAATGTTCAAATAATTTTAACGCAAATTTTGTTGCGAACAAATTACATAAACACAAATGTTGAAAAAATTTCCGCGAGCAGGATTTGAACCTGCACCCTTCTGACATTCCGGGTCAGGTGCTCTTCCAATTGAGCTATCGTGGTTCTAACCAACCCGCCGAAATTATTCAACACTTCTTACTTTGAAAGCCAAAGGCGCCCATTCAATGTCAACAACTACCGTCACTAACATCCGATCATAATATTTTTACAAATATTAAAGATCAGTTAAGAAATAAGCAAGCTATTAATAAATGTTCAAATAATTTTTTACGCAAATTTTGTTGCAAACAAATTACATAAACACAAATGTTGAAAAAAATTCCACGAGCAGGATTTGAACCTGCACCCTTCTGACATTCCGGGTCAGGTGCTCTTCCAATTGAGCTATCGTGGTTCTAACCAACCCGCCGAAATTATTCAACACTTCTTACTTTGAAAGCCAAAGGCGTCCATTCAATGTCCCTATAGAGCGAATGTTTTATTTTATTTTATGAATCAACAATTATACATTATACTTAACAAAAATATAGTTACGTAATTAATAAGACGTTTTTAAACTAATTACAGGTAGTACACACTAGTAACTACTAGTGTGGATCTGTAATTATAATATATCTATCACTTAGGAATAAATCACTTTCAACAAGTTCAACAAAACCCCTCAGTATGATTTATTCATTATATACCTAATGATTCACAGCACACACACAATATAGGTATACTGGAAGTAACATTTGCCTGCACTTAAAAGTAATGAACCTGACTTACAGAGCAAGATCCCAAGGCCAGACCTTATTTTTTTGCTTAAAGATGAAAAATTTTCTGCTGTATGTCTTTAAAATAAATAAGCTTTGGCAGCTCTAGGATCTTGGTCTATAAGTATTTGACATTAGAAGAATCCAAGAAGTTCAAAATGACGTAAATTTTTTTTTTATTTGATATTTTTTTATTTTTTTGTTCTCGAGGAATCTTAAGAAAATAAATAATGTCTGATATATTTCGCCGTTTCTCAATAGTCAGAAAATGATAATTACTATACAGTTAAACAAAGGTAGCGGAGCTTTTACACGTTACACATACCCTTGATTATTGGTTCCCAACCACCAAGTCAAGAGTGTAGCGCTTCATTTGCCTTCGCTTCGTTGCCTTTCCGACGTTCCACATTGAATTAATTAACAAAAATTATAAAACCTCTTTATATTAATATGGGTATCACTAGTATCACTAGTATCAGTAACTTTTTTCTACATGGGCCGATTTTCTTGCGGTTACTGTGTAGAGTTATAATATTAATTGGCAAATAAATAAGGCAGGTCTCATCATCCGACGCCACTTGGACCAAGGTCCATACAAAAATGTCCGGTCTCCTTTTTTTTTTTTTAATCTTAATTAATGGCTTCGCGTTTAGCATTTAGCCAATTTCAAGTATTTTTTATTATTAGTAATACATAAATAAACAATATTTCTTTTCTGTATGATGATGATGAATGATAATAGAAATGAGAAGTGAGAAATGATATACCCCCAACCCCTCGAGTATCTCAGTAAAAATGTGGGGCTTTACTAAGTCCTCGGGCGGACGTCTTGAGAGAATTTGAAAAGTGACGTTGCACTGTTTTGTTTTATTTGCCAACACTCGTGCACACTCACGAACACTTAACGGTTAATAATCCACCATTATTTCACATTAATATTCGATATAACACAAATTTTCGAAAATAAAACAAAACCGCAGACATGACTCTTCACTTTCCCGCCAAGAAGTCTCCGGTCTCCTTTGATTGTCTTTGTTAATCTGTTTGTTAGACCAGGATCTGAAGAAAAACTGGTAAACTGAAATTCGACCTTGCGAATACTAAAAAACAATTCTTGATAACTTTTATCCAATTCTCAAAAATCAATCAGCGCAAAACATCAAATCTTAATCTGACTTTAAAATGAATTATAATAGGCTAAACGTAATACTTATTTTGAAATATTCAAACGGCTAGTGAAAAATGAAAAGGATCTCCTTACGCGGAAATAAAAAGATTGAATGTGGCGAACGCTACAGTAGGTAATAAGACATTTATTCTTACTACCTATAATATATCTTTATTATTTATCCAATATCCACCTTTATTTACAATAAATGAAATAATCATAATAAAATAATCAATCATATTTTCTTCTCTGTATTCCATCGGAAGAAAAACTTAAATAGGTTTCAAGACATAATTACATATGTACCTACATTACAATTACACGTTTACCTAAAATCACACTGACATCATTGCTAATCATATGACCATCACTATCTGTTGAATATGTAAAAAAAATCCTTTTAAGAACCTTCGGAATAACATCATGGAATTAGCCTTGAAGAAAAATTAACATAAAATGTTGTGTTCAAGTACTAAGCCAATTAGTCACTCCATGAATTTTTAATAACAGCTATCCATTTTAACCACAATTAGGCTAATTTCCTTTTTAACAAGCATATTTTTCCTTTTGTTTGGTGTGACAAAGGATAGGTTTTACGTAGGTATATATAATCTGGTACAGGCCGAATATTCGTCAGTGAACAAAGCGCATTCGAAGTTCTACAACAAGCCAAGTAAACTTTAAATCAAAAATCATGAACAAGATTCTTTGTCTATTGGTGGTTGTTGCGGTGATCGCCCAAGTTGTAAGTATTACCTTTGGTTTTTTTTTATAAAACCTCACTTTTAAATCGTAGCAATACCATATCGAGTTAAATCAATTGTTTTATATAAATGTTCAAATATTTTTTAACGCGAATTTTGTTACGAACAAATTATAAAAACACAAATGTTGAAAAAATTTCCGCCCGCCGAAATTATGTGGCTGGTTATAACCACGATAGCTCAATTGGTAGAGCACCTGACTCGGAATGTCAGAAGGGTGCAGGTTCAAATCCTGCTCGTGGAAATTTTTTCAACATTTTTGTTTTTATATAGTTTATAATTTGACAATTACTGACGTTTTTAAAAGAATTTATTCAAAGGAATATTATAATTTTAAGTAAAAGTAAAGTAAATAGCCCACTGTCCCACTGCTGGGCAAAGGCCTCATTGAAATCAAGTCATCACTACAATTGATGGGCAATAGCTTAATCAACACGCTCGCCAAATGAGGGTTGGTGATCATAAACTCATAAAATCCGAAACCCCTTGCCTGACCTGGGAATTGAACTCGGGATCTTCGGGTATCGGGCCGAGAGCTTTGCCACTTGGCAGCGAGGTGTTTAGAATAATTTAGGATAATTCATTATTGCAATGTTAGACAAGATAAGAACCGATAATTCGGCACAATTGCATGCGCCATGTTTGCGTGCATACAACTACGAAAGTATGTTTCTGTTTCTTTACTCTTTATTACTACCAACTTTTATAAATTCTTAATACTAGATTTTATAATCATGACTGCCATGTATGTATTGTAAGCGACGACAATGACAAAATTCAGATGCTCTTCGTCTTGTATAATTGGTCACCCACCTGGGAACTCGAAATGTGAAAGAGCTTAACCAGCACGATCGGAAACCTTATGCCAACGAGCGTCTCCGCCAACAAATTCATCTATTGTTTAATAAATAAAATCCTTTTATTTTCCTTTTCAGTACGGGGGAGCAGTGGACGATGGTATGTTCTTAATTTCAAACAGAATTCTTATTTATCACTTAGTAAAAAAAATATTAACGATTTAAAAGCACTTATTCTTAAGTTCATTTTAATGACTTAACTTAGTTATGAGAAATCTTTTAAATAGCGATTTAAAAGTTAACTAAAAATGATTTTTAAAAATATCTATTATTTCAGCTTCAGGAAAAGCTGAATCAGGTATCAAAGGTGAAGTGAAGAAAGCTGAGGCGCCAGTGGAAAAAGCTGCCGGTGAGATATAAAGACAGATATACCTACATACAAAAATGCAATAAGTGTGGTGTTAATACCGCCAATTATTCGATTATTTTGGATGCAGCATTAGTCAGTCAGTCGCCAGTGTGTGATGATGATGTGGGCTTAAAGGTTTAAGAGCCATTTTAGGTACATTTCGGCACCCCATCCTAACTTCAAATTTCTAAATCTAAACAGAGTTAATACATAATTTTAAATATAATATATAATAACATATATAATAATATATAAATATCTTAAGTAGGTAGGTATATATAATTCAAACATTCCAAAGAGAGCTTTGCGTCGCATAAATACGGTTAAAAATCTTTAAAATATACATCAGTTTCATTTAAAACAGGGCTTTAAATGCATAAATATACCTAATAGTTAATGCAATACTGTTTCTAAAAAAAACACTGTGTTTTGAGGGTCGGAGGCCTGAAGTTCTTAAATACCGGCTATAGATAGCTATATAGAATTGAATTTTATAGGTAATGCAAAAAATAAAATAATGTTATTATAGGCTAGTGTTACCAGTGATTGTCATTGTTTTCCTTTAATTGTTAAGACTATGAAATCTCAACTGTTTTGTCTTTTTTGTTTGACTTAAGCAACCAATTAAATACAGACCACCTAGCTGCTTCCTATCTATCATCTAGAAAAATTTCAATTAAATTCCATATAATTTTTTGGCGACAAAATCTGGTGTCGGAAACTAGAGCCACTACGATATTTTATTATTATTGTTATAACATGGTGAGAACTGTTGTGTATTACAGGGTCTGGAAATCCTCAGTCTGGTCCAATGGACTTTGTCAAGCCGCTCGTGAATGAAGCCAGAACCGTTATAGGTGATGGAGAGAAAGAAATGAACAGCTTCCTGGGTAAGTTAAAAAAATAATGGGTAGATCGAAACTTTTTTTGTAGAAATGAATCGGCATATGACTTCGCTCCACCTAGTGTTAAGACAGGAAACAACATTTAAGTTCAAACTGAGTCAGGTCGTCTTTAACATAGCATAGCATAGCATATATTTAATAATGTAATTTTTATCATGTTCTAATTTTTCCATTTTTTCGTTTTTAAAATCACTGTTCTGCTCAGCATGTGTAGTTTTTTTTGAACCCGCAATATATTCGTGTTTGTTTTTGTCGTTTGCTTTGTGTTGTGTGTATTACTATTAACTATTATTTGTCATTACTTATTATACAATATTAACTAGCAAAAAATTTAAATATTTTCCGAATGCAGCAAATACTAATTTAAAATAGGTTAATTATTTATATAAGTAATGAATCTTTAACGTCGAGTATTGAGAAAAAGTTACATTTTGTCGAAAAAAATAATACTAATTATTTTTAATTATAACCTGACAAGTTCAGAGAGGTTAATATTTACGTGATAATTTATTTTTCTATTTTTGTAATTTAATACATTTATTGCTGCTTTTGTAAACGGAATGCAATATTTTGCCCATGTCATTTGAAATTGAACGAGAAAGAGATAAAAGAGTATATAAAAATAACAATACCTATATTAGCAGTGTGTGATATGTAGGTACGTTTTCAGTTTGTGAATTAATAAATTTATAAGTAGTTACTACATCGTTTTTTTAACTTTCAGGTTTTTAATTTCTAAATGAAGATGACGTAAATCCACATTCGCCTCTTCGATGAAACAGCTCTAGACAAATCACACAACGATCGGATCTTATACGCAGTTCAAAAAAAATAATTTATAGATGTAAATAAAAACGGTACCAATAAGTTCTTTGTTTCCTTGTTACATTTTCCATTATTTTTATTCTATTCCTATCAGAAAACGAAAATTAGTATGGCAAGCAGCGCCTCCTGGCGACATACGAGACGAGTTAAAATTTTGCCATACAACTTTTCGTTAACGTGATCGAATTGCGAATGAAATTAGCACTAGGCAAAATAAGTTACCTATAATACCTACTACGACCATGGATTAAGTCCATGCTACGACTAAATAAGTCGTACCGTAATTTTCGCTGCAAAGAGCATCAACGGTAAGTTGGATTTTCGATGAATCATTACATCGGGTAATCGTTCAATGGAGAAATCGATCAATGGTGTTCATTGAAATTAAAATGGATCAGATGGCTTTCGAGTTCAAATAGATGACGTATTTCACATTCACAGCTATTTTAAAGATTTAAATACTCTTTTAAAGTAGGTAGGTATCTAAGTACTATAAATTGTTGTGTTACAACCGCGACTCTACCACAATCAGACGGATGCCAATGATCTCCACAAGTGTCGTAGCTGCACCATAATGTAGGAATATATTACGAAACTTTCTAATACATAGGGAAAACTTCCTTTCATCTTTAACCACCAATCCGCACTGGGCCGTGGGCGTTCACCCTATCCATCCATAGAGAAGGCTCGTACCCTAGCAGTGGGGACATAAAATGAGCTGACGATGACAACGAAAGTCGCCGGAGAACACAACAAAATGAACATCATTTGAGAAAAAGTCTTACCTACTAGATCCAGTGAAGTCACATAGCATAGAAGCATACGAACTGAAGTTTCAGAAATAGGCAACGCGCGTGATGACTGATGCTTCGTTGTGTTCGCGTTAAGTTTACAGCGGGTAAACTTGTACTGAGATTGGAAGAAACTTCGCAAAGGCATCAGTGGGGCTAGCAAGAACTTCTTTCAAAATCGTAAGAAAACGTCATTATCATGCTATTGTCAATGCATAAATTTTATAAAATGATGTCTGTCAATTTATTGTTAGTTCAATTTACGGGCGTTGTTGTCGCGACAGCGAATCTAGCTATAGCGCGTCCGCTAACGTCACGTAAGAGTAAAGGAAGACGCGGCGTCAGCGGGTGCGCTCGCTTGCCTGCCATTGTCTCACAGGGCACCGCAGGAGCGACACCACTATAGCGTTCAGTAACGTCACGTACGTAAGTGTGAAGGAAGACGCGGCTTCAACGGGTACGCTCGCTTGCCCGCCATTGTCTCACAGAGCAGTGGGCACCGCAGGAGCGACTACCACTATAGCGTTCAGTGACGTCACGTACCTACGTGAGTGTGAAGGAAAACGCGGCGTCAGCGGGTGCGCTCGCTTTCCCGCCTTTGACACAGGTCAACATCAGTAAGTGAATTGTTTAATACTCAGTGCATGCATCACATGCATGTACCAAATAGCCTGTACGGCTTAGGCACTGCGGTGTATACATATCAGTTCTACCAGTTGCCGATGTGATCGGCGTGTTTGCGGACAGTATCGGAACAGACCATAATCTGTTATCAGTTGCCGACGCGATCGGACTGATGCGAGGCTCGGGGTAGCTATAAGGGGAGCTTGGAGGCCACTTGGGGGACTCCCCCCCCCCCACTATCATATACGATCAGTATTCACTTGTATGTAAGCACTTGGCGACAGTTGTGGCGCTGTCCCAAGTTCCATACGACACTGCTCTCTTACGCCTGTCTCGATTTCGATAGAAGTTTCGTGCTAGGCCCACGGATAATTAGAAAATACCTTCCATACATACCTACTGTTATGTCAGTTACATGTCCATCACAAAACAACATACATAGGCACAGTTTTATTACTGTGACATAGGTCAAATTCAAAAAATTTTACAATGTCATACAGTGCTAACGGAATACAAAAGCCATTTAGGTTCTTTTAAACGGTATTCGTATCAAACAAAGAAAAATAGTCAGTCTAACCTGCCCACAGTCCTATTATAATATAAAAAAATTGGAAAAGCTAATCATTAGCGAATTAAAATGAAATATTGAAATACGAATTAAAATGTTTTACAAAAATTCTATAATTTACAAAAGTGAAATGGCTTACCTATTATACAGATGGGAAAAACTAATTAATAGTAGGCATGTAGTTCACAACAGGAAAAAACATCGATAAGATATTGACATAACAAGAAAACAGATATTAGCGATAACGGCATTAATTTAGAACAGTTAACGAAACCGAACCGAATGGTATATATTTATTTAGGTAGGTACGGTAGGTACAACCAAAAAATTGTGAAGAAAAACAAGTCTAAGGGTGTTGCTGATTACATTTAAAACAATAAATTACTTCAAGAAAACCTGCAAAAGGAAAGTAATCAGCACACAAAGAATGGTAGACCTAATTGAGCTTCACGATATATAGAATATTAGCTGACCCGGCGGACTTCGTACCGCTTTGACAGTTTCCATCATCGAGTTAAATATGGTTTCCATGACAACAAAACAAACAAATCATTTTGTATAGGAAAATTAAATTGTCGTTTTTAGTATTTTTTTTTAATATAGCCTATGTTACTCCGTGCTAATGTAGCATTCTAATGGTGAAATATTTTTTAAATCCGTCCAGTAGTTTTGCGTTTATTCGTTGCAAACATACATACATACAAAAATACAAAGGTTTCCTCTTTATAATATTAGTATAGATAACAAAGTAAACATTCAGTACAATTACAAATACCAGTAATAGATTATGAATGTGCTAACCAAATAACTAATCGCCATTTTAAAATTTACAATAACGTAGATATACATTACATACTTACCTACATTAAATAACTATATAATGTTTATCCATGAAAGCAATTGTACAAACTTGCGCAATACAGTAAGTGTTTGTACAACTGTTGTTGGCTCGTAGTCAGCTTTAGTCATATATAACAAGATCGCTACAACCTCAAAATTAGTTGTTATTATCCAGTTGTAGTTGTCGCATTTCAGGTTTGACTTGAGTGAATTAACGAAACAAAAATGAACAAAATTTTCTTAATTCTTCTTATAGCCGTGATTGCGGTGCAAGTCGTAAGTAAGATACACCATAATGGACTAATAAATACGTACCAGTAATAATAGTATAGTATGTCTTCTAATAGTGTGCACAATACTGAAAATTACCTCTCGTAAGCATATCGTACGTAATACGCGCGTAGGACGAGAACAATACGATAAACATACGAAGCGGTGTTGCAGCGAATCGTATGATATTTTATTGTGATTACGATAGTCGTAGCGTACTGGCATAAAAAGCAAGCGTTAAAAGTATAACTTATTTAAAAATATAAAGAAAACTTTCAATAATTTCTGTACTTTTCGATATGATTGAAAAAGTGATTGAATTTGTGAAACTGGTTAAAGCGCCCCCGTTCCGATCCGATCTCTTCGGAGAATCTAGTAGGGTACGGGGACTAGTGCGCGATGCCGTTCCCTCTAGAAAATCTCCGAAGGTGATTCGTTTCACACGGCTGGAGGAAACCTTTAAGTTTCCCGCCCGGTGAAGCTGAAAATGGCGTTTGAGGCAATCAGCACTCTCTCCAATAAAAAATGGTTAAAGCGTTCCCTTGTCTATATAATCATTCGTTAAATGAATATTCCAGGAAAGATGTAACGGATAAAGCTTGGGAAGAATATAATATTAAAAATATTAAAAAAACACGCCATGATTTCAAATGATATTTCGCTTACAAAACAATTCGTCTACGCGACAATTCGTTCATAAAACTGTGGTAGAACTTTGTATACCTACGCTTACAAGACGAAGTAGAGGCAGAGTGTTTAGTTTTTAGAAAGTGCCTGCTGTCTAAACCAACTATAATCCTTTAAACGTAGATAAATGCCTTATTCTAAAGTAAGTCTAATCACAAATTGGGTAATTACTAGGGACCGGATTATATGCAACTTAAAAAGCTTGTTATATGCATGCAAATATGCATGAAATATGCATGAAAATAGGTAAAATATGCAAAATTAAATGATCTTTTAGACGATAATAGGTGAAGTAACATAGCATTATATTACATTACAATTTTTCATATTTTTGTAAACGAAAACAATCAAGTATTGTTCCAAATGTTCAGTAGTAAGATTGTGTCGTCGATCATCTATACTAATATTATAAAGCTGAAGAGTTTGTTTGTTTGTTTGTTTGTTTGTTTGTTTGAACGCGCTAATCTCAGGAACTACTGGTTCGAATTGAAAAATTCTTTTTGTGTTGAATAGTCCATTTATTGAGGAAGGCTATAGGCTATATTACATCACGCTATGACTAATAGGTGTGGAACAGTCGCTAATTAACGCGGGTGAAACCGCAGGGCACAGCTAGTTCAATATATATAAGTGGTAAAGAATCGCTCCACATCCACTGAGGTAACTGAGCTGAATTTGAACTTTGGTGCTATGTCAGCAATTATAGTTTGTGGCAAAAGTTCTGTCGTCCCATTAATAAAACTATCAATTTGACACAAACGTAGGTAGGTACCATAACAAACGACGCGTGGCTGCTGAGTGCGCTGCGCTCGAAAAATATTGTAAATGTATCAATAATATTCATCATAACTAGATTGTAAATAAAATATGCTATTACCGCTGAGGATGGCTTAAATATGCAAATGCATATGCAAATATGCAAATGCATATAATCCGGTCCCTAATAATTACATAAACGGCCAATTATTTATATTTAAACGGCTAATTTCAAGCTTTCCAATTCTACAATGGTCATTTCTAGTATTAAATTAATGAAAAAAACTTTATAATTTTTTTATTCATTTATAATGAATAATAAAACAATTTTTGTAGGTACGTAATTAATCAGCCTGTAAATAAAGTAATAATAAGAAAATCACATGTTAAGTATTTGCAAAAAAAAATATATAAATATAAATATTGTAAGCATTATTCTCTTTCAGAATGCCAGGCCTGGCGATGATGGTAAGTACCTACCTATATATTTTTTTTCAGAATTCATTAAGATATCTAATAAATGTCTGAATAAAGGAAATAAAACTTAATACGATGCTCAAATTATTTTTATTATTTTTATTTTTATTTAATTTTTGTTGGTCTTAATCTCACCTGATGGTGATGATAACGGCCAAAGGTGGGAGCGCTATGTTATCTCTAGCCGCTGACATTGATTTTATGCTGACTTAATAAAATAAGATCGTGGTAGCTGGCCAGGTGGACAAACAAGCCCTACCACCAACCAAACAGAGTATAAACATGTTTTCCCCACTGAGACCGGTGGCCTTCACCACTTAGACCACAGAAGCGAGTGCCTTACTAATAAAGAAAGAATAAGCTCCGAATAGTTATTCCGTGTTTTGTTCTTGTCATGTAAACGTCATTTCAATATACTTAACTTATTGGATTCGAAAAAAATAATAGAGGTTTGTCCATGTACCTTTTTTTTTTGTTTTCTGTTACCCATTTGTATTTTTTTAGAAATTTATTTTATCTTAATCATAATTATAATGTTGAAAAAATTTCCACGAGCAGGATTTGAACCTGCACCCTTCTGACAATCCGGGTCAGGTGCTCTTCCAATTGAGCTATCGTGGTTCTAACCAGCCCGCCGAAATTATTCAACACTTTTTACTTTGAAAGCCAAAGGCGCCTATTCAATGTCAACAACTACCGTCACTAACATCCGATTATAATATTTTTACAAATATTAAAGATCTTTAATATTTGTAGAACCACGATAGCTCAATTGGAAGAGCACCTGACCCGGAATGTCAGAAGGGTGCAGGTTCAAATCCTGCTCGTGGAAATTTTTTCAACATTTGTGTTTTTGTAATTTGTTCGCAACAATATTTGCGTTAAAAATTGTTTGAACATTTCATAATTATAATCTTTATTGCTTCATGTTGTAGGTACAGAAAGGTCTTATATCTAATTATGTTCTAAACATGAGCTCTGCAAGAGAATTTCAAAATCTTAAAATTACTTAAATTATAAGATAATTTTATAGTACAAAATTAAAACTAATCTATTCTTGCTTGTTAGTAGAGTTCAAAAAATAAATTTAAAATGGGTAACAGAAAACAAAAAAAAAAGGTATAACTACATGGACAAACCTCTATTATTTTTTTCTAATCCAATAAATTATGTTGAGCAGTATAACAAATAAGACTTTTTTCGTCCATTCTGTTATATTGTCTAACTAATTGTAGGTATAACTAGATGGACTAACCCACACGGAATAACTATTCCGAGCTTATTCTCTGTTTATTTGTAAGGGTAGGTAGGGTTAGGCTACATTTTGATTACTAGATTTTTTAAATTGTATATTACCACCTACAGATAAAACGAAAGACCCTGCTAAGGATGCTAAAGACGCTGCTAAGGATGGTAAAGATGCTGCAGACAAAGCAAAGAAAGATGGCGCTGATGCTGCAGACAAAGCAAAGAAAGACGGCGCTGATGCTGCAAAAAAAGGTACGGACGGTGCTAAAGATATGTATAACCTATCTGATGATAGGAGCTGGGGAGGCCCTAGACAACCCCGATAATTACTATATTTATATGATAGGTAGTTGTTTTATCTTATTGTAGGCATGCATAGCCACGAAAAAGAAGTGAGACTCGTTTTAAAGTTAAACAATGTAAAGATAGATAAATCCATTATTTTCCTCAATTTTTGAAACAGTTTAGAAATTGAGGAATGTCTTTCCAGTGCGGCAACGTCTGATCGTTTCACTAACTTCATTTCTGTCCTGTAAATGAAGTTAGTCTCGAACTCGTCCCGGGAATTCCCGGGAAATATTGGGTCCTTGTTCCCGGGAAAATCGGCTCGAGAAGTCGAGAAATCTCAAATTAACTTACAGTTTTGTGAAATATCTTTCTAACGGTCTTTTTGTCATCTACTCTTTAAATAAAAACGTTTTTCATTCATTCAACGAAAAACGAACGAATATTTTCTATGTCTGGAAATCTTAAGAAGCCGACTTTCTGTTAATGCAATTAATGCATTAGTTTTTCTAAAGGCTTACTTTATAAAAAAAGTAAGGACAACTAATTCCCACCTATTAATAAGTATGTTGAATTTTTCTTAGGTATAAGTTATAATACTCAAACGCCAAATTCTAGTGCTAGAGGTATAAAAATTTAAGTTTAGTTTAGTTAAATTATTTATTTGTTGGTGGATTTGTTAACTGTAAGAGCTGTATATTGACTTTAATGGAGATAATGTTTTTATGAGAGATCGTGTTAATTTCAGAAGAAGCTATGTTGATTTTTTTAGTGAGATTAGGTAGGTACATCGATTACAAAATAGATTACGTTGAGTGTCAGAAGAGACTTTGTTGATTTGAATTGAGATTATGTTAATTTTAGGAGAGGCTGTTTTTAGTGAGATTATGTCGATTTTAAAAGATATTATGGGAGATTTTAAGGGAAATTAGAGATTTTGATTGAGATTATACTGACTTTAGAAGAGGCTCCTAATTTCTAGTAAGATAGTTGATTTCAAAAGAAATTATGTAGATTTTAGTAGAAATTTTGTTGATTTTATTAAAATATATAATTTTAGAAAAAACTGTTCATTTTAGTGACATTATGTCTGTTTTAAAAAACTGTTGATTTTAGGAAAGATTATGTTGACTTTAACCCTTTAACAGTCAAAACATGTTTGAATAGTTCATTGGTTTTCAATCTTATCTTATCTTAACCACATAAAAGTTCAAAATGTGGTGGTAATATACTCATCTCTCTCACATCTCTCTGATTGCGAAAGGGTTAAGAGATATTATGTTGATTTTTATTCTATTAAAGAGAAATACATATTTTTTTATACCTTTATTATTTAATAAATACTGAAAAATCAAAAATCAAGGAATTTTTCGATTTTCCGAGAATTCCCGGGAAATAGGGCTCAAGAAATCTCAAAAACCGAGAAATTAAAAACCTTGATAAATCATAAACCCTAGCCCCGTATATTGAGTAAATATTTTGCGACCCAAACGTGGATGCCTGCTTGATTTTAATTCACTTGTTGAAGAAGCGTTGCTTTTTGCATTTCAAGTGATATCTTATCTTTTTGTCAGTGTTACCAGATGAATTGAGAGAAAGGGATAAACTATCTTATAAACGTGATTTAAATAGCGACTAAGGCACCAATCCAACAATTTTTTTACATTAATTCATTTTATAATTTATTTTTACGCTCTCATTAAAATATAAACGCAAGATTTAATTTTAAAACATTCATTACCACTTGATATATCAATCCTAGCAATCATTGGATATATTAATATTTTGTGCAATGATGGCAATAGCGCTCGCTCGCACTACGATTACTCGTAGCGCGTTGTTACTCCAGCAAATAATCTCCGTATGTGCTATTTTTTCCATGTGAGGAAGCCAGCAGTGCCCAACGGCAAACGTTATTCAAGTGTGACGCACCAACTAACATTACAACAAATATTTTTCCTTTAAATTATCATCTGGTAACACTGATGAGAAAGCTAGAAAAAAAAACCAGCTGTTCTAATAGCTACTACTTACGGTCTAAGTTACCTCTGAGTTAACAATGTTGATTCTAAAGGCACCTTGAAATTAGCAGTAGTGAACAGTGCGTTTGTAGCACGCTGCTGTCACGCGTCTGCCGCGCGGCACTTTCTTGCGCTCTCTAAAACTACCAGTCGGATTTGAAAAAATATTTCTGCATTTGATAGCCACTTAGCCGTAGATTTCGTATAAGGTTGTAGTCTACTTAACATCACGCTATAACCATTAAAGAAAGTTAGATAAAACGTTAAAGACCGATTTGCACTTCAATAAGTACACTAGCGAGTTAAGAAATCAGTCAGTTAAGTAACAAGTAGTAAGTTGTAAGTAGCGTCTAATCGTAGGCGAGTGAGTAACCATAAGTTGCCATTCCAACAAGAAGAAAAATTTATGCACTGTACTAAACTCGTCCGTCTACATGCCCGCCAGTTAAGTGGCGGGGTGCGGGAGGCGCGAGGGAGGGGCCTACTTCGCACTGGACTTGCCAAAAAATAGGATCGCGATCTATTCAAATCAACTTAATAAACCAATACCACTTAACTCGCTTTTGCCGTTCAAACGACTCGCCGATGTCGTAAGTTAACTCGCTACTGTACTTGTTTACTGAAATGTAAATCTAAATAGCTAACTTCACTTGTGAAGTTAGATTTCATAACTCCTTTAGTTACCATCGTCCTATGTGGGCCCGTTTAAACGTCATGAGCCGCCGGAACTCTTGACGTTAAATAAATGTTCATAAAAAGCCTCTTCTCGAGAGTCCGCATTAATGAGATGGGCTATGGAACCCTACACTGCGCGTGGCCCGACACGCACTTGGCCGGTTTTATATTCATGGATTTACTAAGCAGCGCAGCTACAGCGCTTCAAACGCGCTGCGGCCGCGCGACACCACGCAACTCGTTTGAATTTAAGGGTGTAGCGTACGACAAATCAGTGAATAAATAAGGCCTTTAAATAAATCTATGCTTACAGGTGGAAAAATCAATATCATTGAAGACGTGGTGAAAGTCGAACAAGCAGTTGTTGGCACAGTAGAAGATGGCATTCATTCATTTATGGGTGAGTATAATTATTACACAGATACCAAATTAACAATGTTGGAGTTATACCAATTAAGAAGAATTACATACGTATTACCTTACAATTAGTGGCAGGTTGCCAAGGCAAATTGGGTTTGATGTCAGTGACAGATATATTTGACTACTTCGAGGAGAATCTGATATTTCTTTTGTAAGAATGGTTAAATTAGGTACCTATTTATTATCAATGCGGGAGTACCCGACCGTATCCCACGATTAATAAAAACAGTAGATGCCTACGTAAAGTAAATGTGTCGATAATATAAAAATCGCCAAAGTAACGACAGACAGATTTTTAGAAAGTTATTAGGTACTTTTTACAATTTGAATGTATACTTTTAAATAATTTGTAAATAATGTTCAGTGCTATGAATATTTAACTTATTAATTAAAATAATAAAAATACGGCATATTGAGTTGAATATTTATTCAATAAATAAACTTTACTAGACTTACTAGAAACCGGGCGGTTTCTGAGGTCTTTTTAACGGCAGTTTATCTGTTCGATAACGCTATTGGTTGGATAACGTTGAGAAGTGCGTTTCTGAACAACACATGGTAATATAAGACCATGAAACTTCGAACCATGAAGTTCCGTTTAAACTTAGGTTAACTTAACAAGCCAATGCTCGCCGTATAACGGATCCATAACTTTATTTGACGTTAAATTAATAACGATTTCAAATAATTTAATCTATTTTAAAAACAATCTCTTCAAAAGTACCTACTGTAAGAGTAGAGCAAGCTCAAGTAAATAGTGACTTAGAAAACAGTGGTAGGTACGGTACGAATATCGAGCGCAAAAAACGTCTCATTAAGATGGTAGATGGTTTTGTCTGCTCATAAATATTCACCCACAGTATAAAACTTCAGTATACCTATATCTACCTGAGTGATCATCACGCATGCAATTGTGCAAATACATAGGATACTCAAAAATAATAAGAAAACATAGTAAGATTCCTGTCACTAATACATAAGTAAATTGAGTAACCATAATATGGTAACCTTATTTTTTTACTGTGTTCTATTTATTATATTATAATAAATAGAACACAGTAAAAAAATATGAATTATATGAATGCAGTATCAACAAGGTGAAACGGCGTAAACTCGCTTTTACACTCTAAACACGGGTATATATCGTGTCGCCTAATTTTTTGTACTTCGAATTGGCAATGGCACACAAACGGTTAGCCTAAATTTTTAAAAATTTTTAGGCGAACGAA
The DNA here is from genome assembly GCA_963082485.1 of Eudonia mercurella. Lineage (NCBI taxonomy): Eukaryota > Metazoa > Arthropoda > Insecta > Lepidoptera > Crambidae > Eudonia > Eudonia mercurella. The sequence continues at coordinate 13,226,887 of OY720027.1, forward strand.
GAGCACCCCTAAACACTTTAAGGGTTATATTTAATCGATCACCAAACTAACCAAACCTAACCCACAAAAATACTAAGTTAGCACCTAAAGATACAAAGTTACCACCTAAACTACTATTTAGATGCTAACTTACCATTTCAGGTGCTAGCCTACTATTTTTTTGTGGATCAATTTATTATTTCTCTTTTATTAATAACGGCTAATATAATAAAACTGCCATGGTGCCTAATAAGTAGCTAAATTACGGTAATTCTTAAAATTGTTTCACTTTGACTTTGTACTTGTAATGTTAACATAACGAGACTTGTTAAATTTCAGATTGCTTTGGATTTTAAAATAGCAGCTGAGAAGGAAGCCGGCGGCATTGGCAGTTTATTTGGATTTTAATGAGTCATTTGTTGTTTCAAAAATAAATGACAATTGAAACTCATAAGATTTAACATTAAAACATATTTTATTTAATACCTAGACGGTCTAGTCTAACCCCTGGACTAGCCAAGATGATTCCCCACTGTCAAGGTAACAAGACTAAAATGATCTTGCAGGTTTGTAACAAGTAAGCGATTTTCAAGTGTCGGAATAATTATAGCTATGAAAAGTGCTCGTATCAAAATGCCAAAGGACATCAACTTTTTAAAGTCCAAATATGAAAGTGCCGGCCAAAATGAAATAATTCTGTATTCTGTTAGAACTTGTCTGTCTAAGTATTTATTATTATGATACCAAAACTGTAGGCCATTGTTTGTTGTTTCTATTTGAGTTCGAAAATTCAATATTTTGGACATTTTTGGATTGAACTAACAAAAACAATCGAATTGATTTAGCATTGACATTTTGAATATCTTTTAGTCAGATACAGTGGTTATTAGGTCATTTTTGATATCATTGTATTAAGCCTTTTTGGGGATTATAAAGAAAAATATGTTAGGCGCTTCTTTTTTTAATCAAATAGAATAGAATCATCAATTATCTTACTTACAGATGTTCAAAATGTCAAGTTATGTTAAAACCTTTCACATGTTTTTGCTCAAGCTTGCTTGCTTCAATCAAGTTAGAAAATATCGAATTTTCGAACTCAAATTAAACCAAGGGTATTGGCTCTGCAGCTTTGGTGCCTTAACAATAAATAAATATACAAACGGACAAGCAATATTTTTTTGGCCAGCACTTTACTATTTGGACCAAAAATTTATGAAAAAAGCAGATGTCTTTTATGCAATAAACTGTAAAAAAAAAACCAAACGCATCTAATAGTTGGAAAGATGGAATTACGTTTCATAGGAAAATATTATTTTTATTGAATCAAGGTTTAATTCTATCTATACTAAATTCGCATTGCGTTCTGAAAAGTATTTATTACCGCAACACTGCCGTCATAGAGTCGAATTTAAATGTGAACAAATGTCACATAATTTCGCCATTTTGTTAAGTGAAGAGATAGTAATTAAACGACGGACGTATTATTAAAATTAAGCGTTTTTTATATTTTTTTTTGAATTGTCACTTTTGTTACGTATGTCACTGTATTAATCATGTAGGTGTTAGTTCAGTTCATTTACAGCGATGCATCTGTAAGGTTTTTTTAAATAAGAACACTGGCTCCAGTATTTTATACCATGCGTACAAATAGGTAATCCCAAAAAATGCATTACCTACACATATCTACATAATGATCTACACCAAATTGGTTCACTTTAAAAACCAAAAATAAATCTATCTAACACAAGTAGAATTAAAACAACTGTACAAATACATACTATGTAGGTACCATCGACAAATTTTAAGGATATCCAGTTACAAACATTTTTGCCTTAAGGCTAGGTATTCCTGCAGAGGCCGCGCTATTGAATTTTTTCAAACAATCTGAGACATAGAAAACAAGATTTTAAATTCTGGAAAAAAAGTATGTATTAGTTAAAGATCTAATCTAGTGGAAGTCGCATTCAGTTACAAGATCCAATGAACTTCACTCGATAAAAAAAAATCCCAAAGTTACCCCTTTTTGTAATGTTTTTTCAATATGATGACTAAACTACTGATATTTTCCATTTATTTTTTGTACTCAATTGAAGACAATAATATTTCGCAGGGGAATTCGCAGAGTTTGACTTGATAAAATGATTGTCTTATTTACTATGTTTAAATATCTACGAAATGCGCGAGTACGGCTGCTCGGCAGGCCCGATCAGTCGCGCTCGGGCGCTTACGGACGACGGACCTGTGTCAGTTTTTTCCGTGACTGCCAATCAATCCGTTTTTGTCGTAAATAATTATATAATTATTGCAAGTTATTCATAATGGGCAATAAACAATAAGCGCTTACAAAGATTCATGCATTCATGTCTAAAACTTATATTATGGTTATAATTCGATAGTATAAGAATATCAGTATGACTATATAGAGTACTGAAGATCGCATCGCTACGATTTTTGATAATTCATATTTTGTCTATAGATATCGGTACCTCTGCCGGGTTGGATTTAGAAATAAGTCGCCTGAATCTGAGAAAACTGAATGCGTAGGTAGCTCAGGGAAGCTCGTCTAAGATTCCCTAAAACAATTTCGGCTGCCGGCGTTACGTTTAAATATTTTTAATAAATTTTTAAAATTCGTATAAAATGTACTGTGAATGCGTGAAACTATTTTCGATGCTTCTTTAGTCAAAGTCAAAGTCAAATATTTTTTATTTAAATAAACTTTAGAAAAGTGCTTTTTTTCTAATTCTAATTGGTTCTATCAAATACAAGGGCAGCTTCACGTTACTGAAAGACGACTCTGTCTGCTAGAAATCTGGGCTGGAGAAAATGAACCTTTGCTTACAAAACGCATCGAAATGGACGATAATTTCTGGAAAACGCAAATGGAGCCAAAGTTGGTCCAATTTTACATGAAATGTTTAATGCCGGAAATGAGGATCAATCACATAATAGCAAATCTGATTTTTACTATATACATCGTATGCGCAATCAACTACTAAGCATTTTATTCTTAAAATATTAAAATCCGTCAAGAAATGAAGAAGTTATTAATGTTTTTCTGAATGGCTATTTTGAAACGCGCGCGCCTGCTTGCCACTCACGATGATGTCACAGTACATAAGTCGTGCGGACTCGTGCGACCGCATGTACGGGTCAAATCGTGCAAGGAATATTTGGATCACTTCCCGAGGACCGATCGAGATGAAACTTGGTATATCTACGCAACTTTGATAGCAATTCAATAATATGGCATCATGGAACTGGTCTGATGCAGTCGGAAGGTGATCATAGGAACTGAGGTTATAGAGTTTTATTTAATTCATAAGAAATTCACATTTCACTTATTGAGCTAACTAGGAACTTTGCAATGAAACAAGGTAACCCCGCCATATTTGTGCTTATTTTATTTGTCTTGATAAAAACTAACCTTGTGTGGTGCCCAAGATCTGATGATGAAACTGAAAGGAGGTCAGAGGAACTCCAAGACTGTACGTACTTACATGTTAAAAAGTTAAAAGTGAAAAAAAATTTAAAACAAGCTTTTTATTAAATTTTAACCGCTTCTGTGGTCTAGTGGCTAAGCCACCGGTCTTACACCCAGAGGTCCCGGGTTCGTTTCCTAGCGGGAGGTACATCTTTGTGTACCTACTCGGTTTGGCTGATAGTAGGGCTTGTTAAGTCCGCCTGGATTTTAGTTTTTTAAATAAGTTCTAAGATGCTGTACTTTTTCGCAGACACATTAATAAGTAGGTACCTACTAACCTAAAGTAAAAAAAAACGTTTTTTTTTGTTTTATATTTTGATATGTTTCATGTTTTGTGTTTGTGTTTTAAACGTTTTTTTATTTATTGATTTATCATCTGTGCGTGTTAGCTGAATATTTTGAAAGTAAATAAAAATAGTCTTATCCGGGTCTATCTATGTGCAAAATTTCATCTAAATCTGTTCAGCCGGTTCCACGTGATTGAGTAAAAAACAAATAATAAACATTTAACCGCCTCTGTGGTCTAGTGGCTAAGCCTCCGAACTTAGACCCAATGTCCCAATGTTCGATTCCTATCAGCAGCGCGTTCTTGATTTGTTTGGTGGTTGGGCTTGTTAAGTTCGCCTGGCTAGCTACCACCATCTTATCTAATACCGGCGCCATAATAAAAATGTTAAAAGCATTGTTGTATTCCGACTGTTTAGAAATCCTTTTGGGTCTTTTGGAACACAAAAAAAACAATTTGTCCGGCGTAGCAACACTTGTATTTTCGCATCGTAGCACAATACAATATTTGTAAGTCGACATTATCCATTTACGTGTGTTTACTACGTACGAGTCAACGCGCTGCAAGCAACTGTGGTAGAATGCGCGGGTAGATCCCCCACTATCCATTGCGTATATCCATTGATGGATATACTGTTTAATTTCTAAGAAACCCTCAATACAGAATTACAGTGGGATAGCGGATTTGATTTAAGTAAACTTAACTCTGACGTAATAGTACAAAAATAACGACATACGCGTGTAAGTTAGATCGAAAATAATAAAAATAATAATAATAATATAATCTGGGATTGTTTGTCCCACTATATCCATTGCGACTTATCTCAATACAGGAACTGCATACTGGTCATGTTTTTGTAATAGACTAGCTGACCCGGCGGACTTCGTACCGCTTTGACAGTTTCTATGACAACAATAAACAAATCGTATTTCTATTTATTTATTATTAAATATTCTTTTTTAGTAATAAATATAACTTATGTTACTCAGGGATAATGTAGCAGTTCTAATAGTGAAAGAATTTTTAAAATCGGTTCAGTAGTTTTTGAGTTTATTCGTAAAATACTGTGGCGGGCGGCAAGCGGCAACTGCCGAGCTAGTGCGAGCGTAGCTGATGACGTCTGCGTTTTTGAGAATGCAGCACGAAAATCGCTCTAACTTCGTCATTTTTGGTCCAATTTCAATAATTCTTTTTTGGTTAATTGGTTTTGATGTAACTAATTCTACATATTTAAATAAAAAATCTCGTTGATCTTCATTGTAGATAGTGACAGACAAGCACGTGGAATGCCAATAAGAACGTTGTCCTTACAAGATGACAAGGAAAATGTAAATTATGTAGACTCCACAGCCTTACCATATCAAATTTGCAACCGGGTACAAGCACAAGAGAAATAAATTTTGAAGAATTTTGAGATTAAACATAATAATATTTTGAATTTAATTTGATACCCTTATTCCATTTATGCCAAACATTCTTTGAAATAAATAACTGTGCAATCCTTACTTACTGGATACTTAACTTAGCCCATGAAATTGAAGTAAGAAAAATAATTTTGAAAATAAATAATAATATTATAATTAAACGGATACCAAAAAACATAAATTCATTATTAATTACTTACTTTATTTATTTACGAAACTCGTAACTCTACTTTATCACTACTAAACAAAGTTTGATCATAAAAATGCACTTCTAAAGCAAAATAAAATTACCCTACTGCTTATTTCTATACTGTATCGGTGGCGAGCGGGCGGGCGGTGTCATGCGAGTTCACTACCGCTACGTCCGCGCGAAACGCGGCCGAGACATCGCTAAATGCCTACTTTGACAGGAATACCTAGCCTTAACGTGGCGATCGTAGTTAATTCCGCCTACCATGAAGATGACCATATGTTCAGGCTAGCGCCTTTACCATTCACCGAGCAATGCTGTCGTTTTGCTAACGACGTCCGATGACAGCTCGGCAGGATAATTTTGGCTTTAATATTTTAAATACCGTCTATTAAATTGTTACTTCTCTATTCAAAATTCATACACGAACGTTTGCGCTCCGTTGTAAAAAATTACTAAATTCTATATAAATCGCATCTACCAAGAAGACGAGTTTTATTTAATTATAAGGCTCCATTGTGTTCACTACGAAACACCATAGAATGACCAATAGTAAACCTTCCAACCTTTTTTTTGTCAAAGCCATTTATTTTAGTTCATTGTTAAAGCATAAATAGAAATTCAATAATTTAAAAAAAAATTAAAAAAACAAAAGGGGCGGATATAGCTACCGACCCCTTCCACAGAAAAATCACCTTAATGGTGGATATCCTTATAATTTGTCGATGTACCATAATTAACAAAAATATGATTATATTCAATTATGTTTTATATTCGTAACAACTTCTACTATTTTATTAACTTTCGGTACTTCACATAAAATATTATTGTACTATTTCGTCATCAAATTACTTCCTGATGACCTGTCCAGTAACTGTAGTTACTGGATAGGTCATTGTAATATATAATAACGTTTCTTCACACCAAATAATTATTCGTAGTTTTAGAATAATAAACAAAACATTTTAATAATGAACTTGTTATATCACAAATTGTTCGCACCACTATGTCTCCTTTTAGCTTCTGGTTGGCTTCCCATGGGTGGTCTAAGCTGAAATAAATAACAATATTTTTGATTATTTAAAATTTGCGTTAACAATGCTATTTTACTAGAAAAAATTTACCAGCCTCAGGAAGCTCGAGTGGTAATCGAACCCATGACCTTTGGATAAAGCGGTCCAATGCTCTTACCGGAGCTACCGAGGCCCCAGAAGACTCGTCTGTTTTTTCTAGTAATACGTCGTCTTTATCATCTTTATCGATCTACGTCTTTCTAGATTGTTAAATACTTGCAAAAGTGTTCTTTCGACTGTGAGGGTAGTAACTTCACAGTGATGTAATGCCAGCTTGTAGCGTAAATAACAAAAATCAAAAAAATACTCAAATTATAGTTTCAGTATGTTGTTAGGCATTGCCATTTGTTCAATTATAGAGATACATATCTGTCAAATAATAAGCTAAATTATTCGTAACGGCACACCAGCTTAAAAACGGTCAGGCTAACTAAAATATAAAAAAATTCCTGATAAAATAATGAAAAAAAGATTTAAGCAGCTACAAAATTATTTTATGCGGGAGGCACATGCAGACAATTTTACACAAAAACTATAATATGCTCATACTATAGCTATTCTTGTAAATAGCACAACACAGCGAACATATTGACTTAATTTTATAAATGAAGCTACATTAATATAATTCGTTAACTACGATAGCTTTTAGAAATGTTCATAATCATTGCAAAATGGAGCGCGGAAGCGAACAAAACTAAGTTATATGATGTATAACTGCAAAAACAAGCATATTTTCATTTTGTTATACGTGCAAAGCAAGGAATTAAAAAAGAGGGGTTTAATGTTGTAATGATTACACTGTCTAAAAATCCAATTGTGTAATGCAATTTTTACAAGAGAATACTAATTTTATGGAATAATAATCTATAATTCGAGTACATGCTACAATAAAATTAACATTTTAAATTCTTTTACAATTGTCATAATATTTGTCTATACAACGTTCGCAAAGAAACCAAGTCTATTCATTTCTCAGTTACGCAAATTAGGTACTATCTTTGACGCAAGCTATCGGTACTTTAGCAAATTTCATGCCTCCAATAACTTACACTAAGTGACAATAATAAATAATAGCTTATTTAATTGGTTCGAAAATCATTGTTCGTTCTATTTATTACTGTTGCATTTGTTATTGTTATTACGACAGGTAAAACAGTATGTAAACCCAAAGAATTTGAACATTACAAAATACTATTTTTTAACAAAAACATGCATCACGCAAACACACAAATACAGAAACCGAATAAAATTTAATGTCTCATGATATGAAACCGGATTTTTCACATATAAGATATCTGTCACAAGAAGTATGTTTTATAAAAGCTATAAACAGTATCCAGAATTGTGCCATTTTTTAAAATTTGATGTCGATTTCAATTTAGATAAATTATAACAACAGCTCATTTACTGCTCGTCATATAACTGCGATATCAATAATATTGAATTTGTAGCCATTGGTGGCCTCTTACAGCACTTGCGTAAATATACAGAGGCAACATATAAAGCGAAAACAAACAATACAAGAATTTGCACACGACCGAATAACAGGCGATTAAATTAATAAAATATCTGTCTTTTTAATTATTTCTTATATTTTCGATACAATACTGAGCTTTCGAAGAACAAAGCCACAATTACCTCTTTAGTTTTGTTTGCTATTCGATGACGTGAATCCATACGTTCAGTCCATAATAGAATAGAAAAGAATACAATAGACATTATTTGACTAACACTGTACACTCAACATTCATTAACAAAAGGTTACAAAAAGAAAATAAACATTTTTTAAAAAGATATCATCAATAAAAAGAATCTTAATCGAACAAGCATATTTTTTACTTAATAAATGTGTACTTGTACATTTAGATGGATATAGACGGACGTGTTGACGAAGACGATACACTTACATAGAAATCTAAAGTCTAAAGTGGAACGAATTAAATTACGTGCTCTGACACAGCCATTTCTTATAGCGAAGCAAACACAAGACAAAAAACATTTCACAACACAAAAGAAAACAATGCAGTACATTAATTTGTGCAAATAACAACCATGACAAGCTTGGATATTCTATGAGCATTAAATTTTTTTTAAATACATTTTTGCAATATATTTGGAAAAAAAACAGAAACATTTTTGTATGTCTCGGACCGCTCGGTCACGACAATAGGCGTCTTTCGACGCAAGACGTTAGTGCTCGCGAACTAATTCTGAGGCCTAAAACCGTGCGGTGTGCGACGCGATACGACCCGATGACGTCACGCGGCCGTCAACCAAGCTTCCGCACACTGGCGTTTTATTTTAAACAAGTTGAGTCTCATAGCTTTGTTAACACGTATTCGATGAATGATTTAAGTTTTTTTTTATTATGGAATTAGTAATTGTATATCATATATATTTTTTAATTTAGCTACACTTATTAAACAATTATAGATTCTGTATGAAGCCAGATTCGATCTTATTTCATTAGGCCTTTGATCAGATCTTTATTACAATTACCTTGCCGAGGGTTGATGTACAGACAGACGCCTGCACATCAACCTATCCGAAACCGTCAAATTTATTCAATAAATTTTCAACCATATGCCTTAGATCTAAGGTTCAAAATCTATTGAGGAAATTTGACAGTTTGTGCAGGTCTGTGTGCTTATATGGCACATAATTGCATTGCTTTTCCGATTTATGTATAAAAGTATGAAGTGCATAAATCGATTGCCAATTCCACGATTTCAACACTGATAAAAAATTTGTATGAGTGTTATATGAGTACGCCCTTCCGGTCTGCGCGCATATTAAAGGGTGCGTTCACACTGGGTGCATTAGCACTACCGTTTTTAATTTTACCAAGATCTTGTTTTACTTGTGAACGGTCGCCATCTCGGGTCGACCCGCGTTTGTCTTTCGCCATTTGCACTACCTGAAACATACAAGAAAAAGAGGTATGTATAACATTCATCATCATCATCATCAGCTCTTTTATGTCCCCACTGCTGGGGCACGAGCCTTCCCTATGGATGGATAGGGAGAACGGGCCATGAACCACCACGCGAGCCCAGTGCGGATTGGTGGTTGTTAACGAATGCAGCCGGGACCAACGGCTTAACGTGCCTTCCGAAGCACGGAGGAGCTCGAGATGATAAATTTTTGGTCACCCATCCGATGACCGGCCTTTGCGAAAATTGCTTAACCTCAGCACTCGCAGACCGGGCGCGTTAACCACTGCGCCATCGAGCTCCTCCATAATCTATAACATTAGTATTAGTTTATAACTTTGACATTTGTTTAAATAGTCGTTAAATGTGAAAGGGCTTTTAAACATGTAACGTCACGTTATCTCGTGCTAGAAACAAAACATTAGCACTTAAGCTAAAACGATACTATAACAACATATCTTAGTGATTAGATTAGTCCTGGGAGATTATAATAAATCGTATCTAATTTATACATACATACATACATACATACATACATACATCACGCCTTTTTCCAGGGGTAGGCAGAGACCACCTCTTTCCACTTGCTGCGATCCTTAGACTTCTTTCGCTTCATCCACATTCATTAGTCTCTTCATACACGCTCGTCGGTTTAGGGTACTCTTGACCTGACCTTTTTTAAGAACTTCCCCGATTTGATCCAGGTACTTGCGTCGAGGCCTTCCCCTACCAACATTTCCATCCATACTCGCCCTATATATACTTTTAGTCAGCCTGCTTTCCTTCATCTTCTCTAATTTATATGTACATGTAATTTATATATCTAATTTATACATGGTAAAGATATTAAATCAAAAGTTCCATAGCTGGGTTCAGGTTCTCCTTCAAATAGACTATTTGCAGGTGAATTGAGTTTACCACGCTGATCCAATGCGATAACCAATACTCAACAGCTTAACGTATCTTGAGGTAACGTGTAAGGAAACTTGGAATAGCTCAAGGTAATATGTATTCACTCATCGAGAAAAATATTTTAGTAGCACGTGTTTGCCACTGTGTACCAACGAGTACTTGAATATTGTGCAGATATTCGTAACTAACTCAAACATGGATTACGTGCGTGCGTTCGTGCGTGTATGTGAGTGCGTGCGTGTACATGTGCGTGCGCGTGTGCGTTCGCGTGTACGTACAGCATCGTCAATAGCCTTGAATTGCCAGTTCCAATGCACGCGGTATAGGAAAGGTCTGTGGTCGAATCGGTTGTCGTCGGGGCTGTACGTCTCCGCGTGGTACGACGGCGTGAGCACCGTCATCTTGTGCCGGTTGATTGCGTAGCAACGGAAGAAGTGCTTCACCTTCTCAGCTACCTGAGAATAAATAATGAATCATCACTAGCAGACCACAGATAGCAGTCAAACTCTTGATATAGGCATGGAGTGCGGTTTTTTAATTGGCGATAATAATTCAACTTTGATATCATTTATTGATTATATCATTATTATCGATTGAGACAAGATCAAAAGTTCATAAAATATTCAAACATATTTAATTTTCATCATCAGCATCATCAGCCTTTTTGACCCACTGCTGGGCATAGGCCTCTTTTCTCCAATCTTATACAAGGTGTAACAAAAAGGTGTGGTCAAAATGAAAAGATCCAAAGTGAATCCCATCTAGAACTTGTGTGTTGTTTATTAAGACATAATTATTGACTTTAATTTGTCATGCAATGGTTAATGAAATATTTATATTTGTGAAGTGATGCGCGTCAGGCGCATAAGCAAACAGCAGTGATCATAAATGTTAGTACACAGAGGTTACTAAAGCACTAGGGCTAACTTGTTGATTTTGATGTGACATGACATGTGAATAGAAATATTAAATTAAAAATTGCATAACACATTAAATCATGACTTAGTAACTCTGCATACAAGATCTAGATCGGATACACTTTGGCTCTTTTCATTTTTTCCACATCTTCCTGTTACACGTTGTATAAGATTAAATAGTAAGCAGAATACGAACATAGTAGTCATTAAATACCTCTTGTGGTGTACACTTATCCTTCCAAGTGTGTACCAGCTTATTGAACATGCTGTAAGGGCCACAGTGATCTGTTTTCCGTAAGCGACCAAACTCTGACAATTCGGCGTATGTCATTCCCATGTCTTGTTCGTCTGTCTGCGTGATCTGACCATCGGTCAACGGTTCCAGCTCAGCTGTAGGGGGCGCTTGAAGTATCTCCGATAGAGAGGGCAAGAAGAATCTAGAAGTAAGTGACTGAAATTAATTGTTACCACGAAAAACGTACCAAACACAAGACACTAGTCTATATTTGAATGAGTAAACTTTGTGCCTGATCAGAACTTAGAATACGGACATTTAATGGCTGCTAATTATTATTAAAATCGCAGACGCATAAATAGAAATAGAAAAAACCTTTATTTGGTACAATACATCACACATAGGAATTCAAAACACAAGAACATCACTTATGCATATACCAAATTGGTTTCCGCTCAGCATATGTCCTGGTCAACTGTTACTAGTCAACACACAGCTTGAATTAAAAGCGCAAATTACCATTTAACACTACTTACCGGCTCTTAGCATACTGAAGGAAAGATTTCAGATCAGTCTTTGATATTCCCCCTATAGGGTTGATGTCAGCACTTGAGCAGTCGTACTTCGTCATGTAGCCTCTGAGAGCTTCGTCTACATTGGACGAACCTAGTACAAGTAAGCCACCCGGCCGTCCTCGCACCCATAACATTAGTTGGGCGAATAAATATGAAAGCACCATACGTAGCCGCGCCTGTAAATAAACAATATATTAGGACTTTTTGACGGAAAAGTGAAGAGTAGTGTCTGCAATTTGGTTTTATTTAATAAAAACCATTTTTTTTGCTGTAGGCAAGATTTTTTAGATTGGTGCGTGTTGGCAAATGTATCAAAACAGTGTAATGTTGCTTTTTCTCAAGAAGTCCGCTTGAAATCTCAGTAAAGACCCACAAAATTACTTAAGTTCAAGTTATCCATTCTCGTTACTTATCTATTAGATAAAATTTACCCAACTCAATCATTGATTGAGTTGTAATATTACTAATTATATAAGAATAGACAAAAATAATTTTCAAAATCGTTAAATAATAAAATACCGGTCTATTACGTAATTAATATTTAAACGGACATAAATCAACAATAGGTGGCTATACAAAAAGGTAACAAAATTATGAGTATTCAGTCAATATTAAAACAGGTGTATGTTGTTGACACATACGCAACACACAATACGCAGACACTTTCGCAACACATATTGTTGCCACGTCTTCCTATGATTTATTAAATAAAATTAAAACATAGGAAGCACGAAAAAACATGTAGTCATGACAGCAAATATTACATGAGATAGATGGATTGATAGATAATTATTTTATTGCAACAACACAATAATAAGCAATGTAGGTGCATACAAATAATTAAAAAATGTTATAATTTGGTGGTCTTATCGCTCTAGAGCGATCTCTTTTAGACAACCGGATGTCGGACGGAGAGAACTGATACACATATTTATATTACATAATTTTGAAACTGTCAGTCTTTATTTGAAATAAGAATTCACCGCTCTTGTTGTCTAGTCATAAAATCTGGTTTAAAGTCAGGTTTCGGACCTGGAGGTGCGGTTCCCAGCCTAAGAAATGACCTGAAAATTTTGAGATATATAAGCTCGGTGTGTGCGTTACTTATATACCTACAGCTAATTCGGTAACATAACGTCGACGTAAGAATACGTCAGACGGAGATAAGATTGGCAGTTCCTCAGTTGTTGACGATTCCAGATGAAGAGCCCTTGCATCTTTGGTTCGCTTATTATTAGGTAAAATTAATGGTAAAATGCTTCCGCATTGTAAAATATCATGAAAAATATATAAATTTTCCCTTACCTGTATGTTTTGTAGTGCCAGATTTTGTCTAGGACAACCACCTTTAGCCCTGAACTTAGGTATTAGACCCGTCGCAGCCGTAAATATACCAATCACGGCGCTAACAGCTGCATCAATCACGATGGGGAAGTGATAGCTGCCTATTTCACTAGACAGCTGAAAGAAATAAACACCATATTTCTATAGTTCGTCACAAGTAAGAATGAGGAGTAATTGTGCAAAAATGTATGCTAAACACTTTTATTTCTGACTGTATGTTCTTGAGGTTCACTTAGGTATAAATGCTATACAAAAATGTAATAATGCGTGTTGTGTAAATGCATTATGCATACCACATCGTTTGGGGAAACACGGCGGTTATGTGGGACTCCCACTCCCACAGGATTATCATTATCATCATCATCGATCTATATTAGTCAACTGTTGGACATAGGCCTCTCCAAGTGCACGCAAATGATCACGAACGTGCGATTAGTTAATACAGCTCATGCCAGCCACCTTGCGAAGATCGTCGCTCTACCATCCGCCGATTGAGGAGAAGATTTACTAAAACACAGGGTCGATCTAAAACCAATACGTTAGAGTAAGGCAAGTAGTCCTGGTACTTTAAACAAAACTACCCGTAAACTGGGCCACTTTACGTTGGACATGTAGGACAGATGTTTATGACTCGCTAGGGAGGAAGGAGTGCGGCATATCGCCGCCTTCTCGTCCCTGTCTGTCGGCGCCGAGCAACATAGGCTATTATAATGTATTGAGGAAGATCAGCACAAGCAGCACAAAACCAGTCGTTGTGGAGATCCTTGGGATCCTTAGGAGGCTTTTGCTCAACAGTGGACGTCTTTTGGCCGAGATGATGGTGATGATGAGGAAGATCTTAATAAATGCGCAATAAATAGTAAAAAGTTAATAGCCTATAACTGCCTCAGCCCTATAACTGTTCTATAATTGTGTAACTGTCATGCCCAGCACATGTTTTTTTTTTTTTTGGATATATTGCTGGTTGACACAGACGGCATTTTCAGCTTCACCGGGCTTGTTTGGGGGCGGCGAGAAACTTAAAGGGTTCCTCAAGCCGTGTGAAACGAATCACCGTCGGAGGTTTTCTAGAGGGAACGGCATCGCGCACTGATGCGCGTCCCCGTGCCCTACTAGATTCTCCGAAAGGTTCGGATCGGATCGGGGAGCGGAACCACCCGAGGGCGCCTCTAAAGGCTCGGACCTCGGCTCGGGTAGACCGGACCGTGGAGGAGGAGAGAAGCGCCCAGGTACATGTCTGTAACTGGTATAGAGCGCGTATGAACCGGTTTTTCGGACCCTTGTTCTACGAGTACAGTGTCTTGACCTAAACTAGTGTGCATGTTTAGTGTATTCTGTAATATCATTTAGAGCAGGGATGCACAGACTACGGCCCGCGGGCCGCATGCGGCCCGCCGGTCGAATACTGGTGGCCCGCCGACAGCAAAAATAATACTCTCGTACATTCGAAAATATTGAGTTCTATTCCAGAATAAAACCAATAACAAATGTTCGCCCACCATCAGTTCATAATTTGCCCGAGTGGCCCCTAGTCTTAATAAGTCTGTGCATCCATGATTTAGAGGATCGGGCGGGGGGGCGTTCGCAACTGTTATGGGATCGTCGGGGTCATCTAAGACGTGTTTAGAACATCTACATGAGTACCGTCTTGTTGGTGGAAGGCCTCCAACGTTATAGTTGGCGGCCGCCACAACAAACGGGTTGGGATGGTGGGGGGCGTTATCAAAATAACGTATGGAAACGTCTTTGATGAAATCTTTGATAGTGGGAAGATCAAGATCACGGTGGAGATCTACATTGCGATAGTACCACGGGCAGCCCGTAGCACTACGCGTGAAACGGTTTTGGAGCGTTTGTAAAGGATACAAATAGGAGGGCGCGGTATGCGCGAAAACTACGCTAGCGTAAGTCATAACCGGGCGAATGCAGGCTTTATAAGTTGTCGTCTTATGACTAAGAGGCATTTTACTCCGCTTGCCTATGAGATGGAATAGCCGGCCTAATATGAACGCGGCCCTGTTACGGACGATTTTAAGATGAGGCGCAAACGTCAATCTTCTATCGAGGGTGACACCGAGATATTTTACTTGCTTTTCCCAAGGGATAGCACGGTCAAATAAACGGATAGGCGTCATGCCCAGCAGTGACAGTTACAGTTATATGACAGTTATAGGGCTTATGCCATTGAATTCAAGTCGTCACGTCAAGAGCTAGTCGTGCGTTAGTCGTGTATATTCGTAAGTGTCCGTACGTCTCAAATTCGTACAAGTGTGCATCCAAAGTGCCGCCGGCTTTATGGTCTCATTCTCTAATATAAGCTACTGTGTGAAGGTCTGAGCTCAGCAGTGGCACGTTTGTATGACAATGATTTAAATGTTACATACCTGTGAAGCTCGCTGTTTGGTTTCCTGGCTGGAGTTTTCGGATGCCATGTAACAAGTGACTAATAGTCTGTTGCACAGCTCCATTGGATCTGATGGCGTATAATCGGACTGGCACAAAATCTTGCGTACGTCGTATAGCACTTGGCTTTCTGTATAAAATATAAGGTTTAACAAATTATAGCAATAAAATGAATGATTCCAGTTAAAATTAAATAGTCCAACGGCAAGTTTCTATAGTTATGTGAGTATATTAATATGAAAAATAAATTATTTTTATAATTTCTTTATAAAACCTATACACATAAATAACATATCCGTAGTTTTTACCCACCTCCCTTCTGTATAGCATCGCAGATCTGCGTGCACATAGAGAACACTATGCAGGCGGTGCTGGTGGAGTCGACGCCGCCGCTCAGCGGCAGGAAGAACCCGCCCTGCCCTGACCGTCGCAGGTAGTCCCATAGCCAACACGCGGGTCCTGCCAAAGAGAACCTTTCATATTTTTGACCAGGGGGCTTATTGTTTAACTTCCTCGATCACGATACTTTTCAAAGGTATTTACGCTCGTCCTTTTGCATAGACGTCAAATAGATAGAGATAGAGAATAAATGTCAAATTGACGATGTCGTTCATTCAACATCATTCAAGAACGCGTCGCTATCGCAATCACTAACACTTTTAAATTAATTTGAAGTTCTTGAATAGCTTTCAAATGTGAAATTGAATGGTATTGCGATAGGCATTAGAGTTAGGCAATAAAGCCCTAGGTTTTTTTTTACTAAACGGCTTTTAGTGGTTTGCATATTAGCCAGTGTCAGACAGGCTCGCACTCCACAAAAGCGGGACGTGCAAAGAGGAGAAATGTGACATACATAATCAAACAGAAATAATATAGTAGAAAGGTTAAACGACTTCTTATCGTTTGTTTACGACAAATTGCCTCTCTTTGGTGGAGTGCGGGGCTTAAAATAAAATAAAAAACATCTTCATTGTTTAATAATACAAAACGACTATATGTGTGGATGCTACTAATACTATTAAAATAACTTGGCAGTAGCATGTTACAAGTTATGTGTAAGAAAACAAACCACTCGAGTGTCGACATAGCCAACATACCCTTGCAAAGGACTCAAAAAGTCAGGCAAACACAAAAATATGGAACAAACAGGAGTAGATAGGTTTAAAATATTTATTTCATTGCAAAGTTCGCCTATAGAAGGTAGGCAATCATTGCTATATTTAAAAAACTGCTATCAATCGCATGTCTTTGGGTCATACAGTCCCAAAATATCATAAGGCTCTAAATAATATTCGACATAAAAATGTCTCTTTGCGAACCAAAATATACACCGTTGGCCTGAATAACCCGAAAGATTTAACTTAACGATTCTACAGCCTAATTAGAGTATATAAAGTTATGTAACACATAGTCCTAAACCCCATAATAAAGGAGATATTCATTATTTAAAACAAATAATAATAAAAAAATATCAAGTATAACACACCCTAAGGTATGACGTAGACACCTACTACTTTCACGCAGACGCACTTACCTAGGTGCATCGGTGTCAACCAGTTTTACCTAAGTAAGTTTGGTACCTGTCGACAAAAAGGTTTTACTACCGAAAATAATTATTTACTCTCTGAAGTAAAGGCTTGACCATAAAGAAACACGCTATTACTATGATTTAATTTGTATTGAAAAAGTGGGTCAATTAAAACACACATTTCGACCCATGTTAATATAACGTTATTTACTCGTACTGTCGTTAAGAATACGTGGTTTAAATCTTTCGGGTTATTCAGGCCAACGGTGTATACCCTATTTAGCACATTTGTGAGTACAACAATCTGAAAATATCACAAAGCTCTAGATAATATTTGACAAATTACACGCATAACTCACCTAACTCTATCTCCTCTTCTGGCGTAAGGTATTTCCACTCAATTGGCGGGCTTAGTGTCAAATATACGTCATCGTCGTCAGACAAGGCGAAGTCAACGGTGATTCGTGGGAATGGCTTGTTTGATGCAGCCAGGTGTGATCGCGAGCGTATTTGGGTCCTGTACGAACGTATGTCTTCAAGATCAATCGTAGCCGCTACCACTTCCTGGAGAAAAACTAAAAGAGTAATTACAAGAAAATAGCATGCCATCAAAAACATAACTTGTAAAAAAAAACAAGTCTCCCAACTCAGTTCTTCTACCGTAAACAGTTGTGAGAACAATGTCATACCAAGTCGGTTAACTTATTCAGTCCCTACATAAGGGACCTTCAGTCTTAAGTTATTACGTAATTAGCTAACCTAACAACATTTTTAGTGACCATATTAATATTAAAAATCTTTTATGTTTTAAATAAATAGATTGACTTGACCATCGTATGAAAACACAATGTATCTCACAAGTAATACATTATATTATATTAAATTAGATTGTTTAGTGCGATTGCCAAGTCAAACGGGTGAAAGTCCCTTAAGTAGGGACTGAATAAATTAACCGACATGGATCTCACAACTTTTTACGGTAGAGAACTGAGTTGCGAGACTTGGTTTTTTTTTAAAGTTATGTTTTTGATGGCATCTCATTTCTTTTTGTAGATAGTCCTACTTTTTTTCTTTACCGATACCTTCTACTTCACACGAACAAGGTATTCAAGAATACCAACAACGGATTTTCTTAAAGCCCACTCTCTGTCTTATGAGCTTTCTTATGTATAATTAAATCACCGCAAATGTAACTTTGTCATCATCATCATCATCTCAGCCAAAAGACGTCCACTGCTGGACAAAGGCCTCCCCCAAGGATCTCCACAACGACCGGTTTTGTGCTGCTCGCATCCAGCGGCTTCCCGCGACCTTCACCAGATCGTCGGTCCACCTTGTTGGAGGCCTGCCCACACTGCGCTTTCCGGTACGCGGTCGCCACTCGAGGACTGCTCCGCCCCAGCGGCCATCAGTCCTGCGAGCAATGTGCCCTGCCCACTGCCACTTGAGCTTAGCAATTCTTCGGGCTATGTCGGTTACCTTTGTTCTTCTGCGGATCTCCTCATTTCTGATTCGATCTCGCAGAGAAACCCCGTAACCCCGTGTAACTTTGTAATAATATATATTTATATGGAATTACAAAGTTATTTATGCAGTTTGTGTATCTAGAAAACCCTTCGGCCGTTAAGTAAACCGAAATTTGGAAACTAGTTTCCTAAACACCTTTTTTATACTTCTACATAATTGTTTTCCTAAAAAGATTTTTTATACTTTTACGTAACTGGTTTCCTAAAAGTACTATGTTTAAGTTATTTTAGCCACCTATGTATAATAACCGGCTTTCAGTAAAAAAATATTAGCATTGAGTATTGTATTTAATTAATAGTTTTTGTATAATTAATTAAAACCGTAATTGTACCATTTTTGTGTGGTTTATTTAAGTTATTTGGATTTAACCAAAACGCTTGAAACACAAAAAAACAATTCATTCTCCTTTTTTCGTTGATATGAATTCCAAATCTCTCAAGTCCATTTTAAATAAATATATAAATGATATACTAATTAGTCAGAGCAGCAATACATAAGTCAAGTCAAACAAAAAAATAAAATTATCTGTTGACAATTAATGAATGTCAAGTGCATCATACATAAATATCTGTTAAATGACGTCTTGTGACTGGCCAGATATACAAAAGAGATTAGTAATTCAGTTACGTAGAAGTATACAAAAGCCTTTTAGGAAACCATCTTCTTTTTCTTTTTTCTTTTCAAAATATTTTAGTTTTTCCTTGATTTATACACTAAACACTAATTATATTCTAAATTTGAAGCTTCTATGTCTGCTAGAAGTGCCTTAGAGTTTTAATGATCGGTCAGTCAGTGAGTGACAAAATTAAGAAAATTTGACTAGTTATGATTCTTAAACTACTGGTACAAATTGAATGAAATTTGAAATAAACCGTGTTTATACAATGCCTGCTTGGTTACTGAAAGTTAAGGCTTCTAGTTTTATACACAACGAAGTTATAGGGGGTCGAAAATGGCCTGAACTGTTTCGAGAAAAAGATGGTACGGAAGTGCTGCTTTTTTGCTCGACTTAGAGAGGGCACTGCCGTGCCCCGAGATAGGACCAGAGCTTGCTATTCTTATATATTAGACTTTTCAAAAAAAAAAACTTTTAAGTATTATGGGTCTGAAATGAGACCCCTTTTTATTATACCTACTCCTATTTGTTTATCATTTAATCCAAACATTTCGAACCGTTTTGCAGTCAATCTCCCTGTTTATTGCAGTTAGTCAGTCTACTAGGAAGCTGATTCTTGACTGAGATTTGAAACGTTAAGTTTAATTAATTGTTAAGTAGACCACCAGCTGGCTATTGGGTATGCGGGGTCCATAGCGAAAACGCCAAGCTGTCAAGGTAGAATAACCGTCTATTCAGGCGATGCACCAAGATAGACTTTTCTGACTAGCCTGTTCCTTAGCTGGCCGCTCCTACGAGTGGCTAAAAGGGCAGCTCCCTGTGCACAATATAAAGACCTCTTACCCAAGCTGCAGTTAGTTGGCCGCTCCTCCGACAATAAAAAAAAAATCAACTCTATCTTACATTCGGTGCAAACTGACAGATGCCTATCTTCCGGTAGCCATCCTTTGTTATTTTATTTTACGGCACCGCGAAACTAGACATTTGGCCATACAGCCTAACAGTTTGTTCCGAACATTAATTATGTAAAAGAAACGCCTACTACATCTCTTTTTTCTAATTATGTAGATTCGTAAAGTGTTACATATCAGAGTGTAGTGTTCGGGTCATTTTGAAAGTCATATTTTTATTTAAATTTAAGTTGGGTCAACTTTTGAAATCTTGTTTAATTAAAATAAAGTTGCGTTATCCCTCAACTTAGTGTAACAACTGACAAAGGTTGAATTTAAGGCTGATAAAAGTAATAATTATGCTAAGGTATTACAAGCTAACCGAAAATTAAAAGCTACCATAAAATTCTAATCGCATACCACGTCATGCAACGCAAACTGGAGTCCTCTGCTAACAATATTGCCGTTGACAGCGACACAGGAGCATCCATTAAAATATATCCTCTGGCCGTCGCAGCCCCTCAAATTACTGAACAAATAGGCGCCCCCACTCTTGAACGTGGCACTCTTGACCAGGTCCACTGTGACGTATGCTTTGCGTAGCTCCATGTAGCTGCCGGAGCCGTTGGAAATGATTTCCACACCGTCAAGGCTTAGAGGAATGTGGCGACTGAAAAATAAGAAATTACTCTGAGTAAACTTAACAATATAATAATAAATAAAAGATTTTATTTATTTATTTAGTCTCTTACACATAGGTTACAAGTGAATTGTACAATCTGGCTTAAATAATAATTAGTTATAACCTATAGCGGGAGAGACTGGTGCCTGAAAGAGGTTTCTTTCAAAACCCTTAAACTGCAGATATAACTATAAATAAATATAAACGAATATCATACACATATCATAAAAATGTTATAGCTTCGCTTTCTCAACAGTACGCAATATAACTAAACGCAAAGTAACAATAATCATCTTTATAAAACAGTTTGAAAAACCTAAATCAATATTTGATTTTTTTTTTATCTATAAAATCTCATTAGCAAATGACTCCATCCCACCTGATGTTAAGTGGAAATGGAGTCCAGACGCGAAGATAACTGGTGCAGCATCAAAACAAATGTAGCATCAGTTAACCTCACTCTGCCGGCCCGGTGACTCCGAAAAGCAGCACGTGTACTCCTATGAAGGTAGGGAGAAGGTGGGATGAGGTCAAAGAGCTCTTCAGAGCACTCGCCATGGTATAAGTGGTAAAATACGCTGAGGGACGCAACATCTCTACGCAATTGCAGAGATTCGAGAGTATTTGCGACTCCTGCATTGCCGATAGTGCGTTCAGCGCGACGCTGCAATCTGTCCAAGGGATCGAGAAGGTACTTTGCGAAACCGTCCGAGATATGCGAGCAACACCGTAGGTACCTTGTACAAAAGGCACAACTGGTCCGGCGTAAAGATTCGCCGCACTCTGTTCAGAATCCCGAGGCTGTTTTGATCACGGCTTCGATGTCCCTTTGGTTCATATCGCAGCGAATCGTCATATTTGCCGAGCATGTTGATACTGCTCTGCAGGCTTAGAGATGTACTCTGAAGAGTTGGAAGGGGAAGGAATGGTGACTGTTTTGCCGTGAACGCACATATTTGTGTTTTCTTAGCATTGAACTCAACCAGATTATTGGAATCCCAATTAGATATGAGGTCCAATACCCGATTGAGCTCAATGACAAGATTCACTCGATTCACTTCGGTTTCGACCCACCCTCCCGCTGGGTGACCGTTATATCCACCATGCACCGTGCTATCATCTGCATAGCAATGAATATTTCCAAGTGGAAGCATATCGTTGATATACAGAAGACACAGCGTGGGGGACAGAACAGAGCCTTTCATAGCAATTATTGGCATATTACCTTTGTGGATTCCACAATTCCTCGCATATTTCGAATCCAATGCACGTGTCTTTGGTTGCAATCACTGCGTCTCCAATAGGTACGGTATTTTGATTTGTAACAGCTGTTATCATTCTTGGCAAATAGTAGTCTTCAATTTGTCGTTCCTAAAAATAAAAAAGATTGCCAACCATCAAGTATAACATAAAATATATTTTTCAATAGCAGCCTATACACGACCCACTGCTGGGTTCTAACATTCCACTCCTCATGAGCAACAGCACAAGGGGAGATCGGGCCATAACCCACCATGCTAGCCAATTGCAGGTTAGTGGATATTGACGACTACCATCTTACGACTAAAATCGGAACCAACAGCTTCACGTGCCTTCCGAAGAACGAAAGAGCTCAACATATTATCTCAATTTGTTCAAACCCCAGTACCCAGTACCCGGTAATATAAAACATGAATTACTCGCACGATCGCGGAAGCCACTACGTCAACGAACTCCTAATATATTATATATTTTAAATAAACAATACTCTCCTAAAAGTTAACATTAAGCTCAGTTAAAATTATTAATATAATTACTTTGGTCCAATTAGAGAACCACCGCGACTCCCTATAGTTCCCGTCCTCACACATCATCATCTTCGGCCTGATGAGCAGAAGCTTCTTGTTGAGGAATGCCACTCGACAGTTGTACGAAACATTTCTGTGTTGCACTGGCATTCCCACGTCTATGAGCATGTCCTTGCATGTTGGTGATTTGAGCAGCTCAGCCAGCACTTGCCAGCTGTGAAGGTATGTGTCTGACTCGTGGAAATGATCTTCGCAACTGTAACCACTGGAAACGATAACAGAATCATTGTATGTTATGCTACTAACTTTACTGAAGTTTAAGGAAAGTTTTCTTTCATTATTTTAACTATTGAAGCTTCAGAGATACTGTCTACTGCTACAAATGTAAGTTCTGATATAACAAACAGATGGTAGAACTGTCAACGTTGGAAAACAATAAGTTCTAGCTCACTAAAGAATCTACATCGCATAAAGACTTTTAACTTTAAGAGACGATCGACTTATGAGTGTCAACAAAGGGTTTCGATATTTTATGTGGTTTAAGGCGGAAACCAACAAACGTCATATTCATAATTAAAGTCAACGAATTCAAATTAACTGATATATGTACTAAACAGATAACTGCAATACGCAACTAAAACAAACAACAATCGGCAAAATATGAAGAGAAACGTAAATACATACCACACTTCTAGCTCAGGTCCAGTGCGATATAAAGCACCCAATTCTTTAGCCTCTTGTACTGATTGAAGAATTCTGTTTAAATTCCCCTCAAAGTCCAACGCCCATTGGTTCAAGGTGCACGCCGCTACGGTCACCTTGCGCCCCATTTTAAAAACCTGAAACAATGGAATTTCACTAGTAACCTAGATTCAGTTTCACTCTATCGAAATTGAAAGTCGTAGAATTTCATGAATAATAAATTATTGAGCGAAAGCGTACTTCAAAATTTACGTGATTGGATCCAATATCCGGAACAAGTGTAGAATAGTCACAACAAAGAAGCTATAGATATTTACGTAATAGTTTAATAGTAGAGTATTTAATTTAGAAAATATGCTGAATTGTATTTGAAGCTATTTAATTATAACTATTCCTACTACCTACCTATTAATCTTGTACATAATATATTAATTATCATTTTAAAAGTTTTCCTATAAATCGGTTAATTAATTCCTAAAGTCGGTTTACCAATACGTTTGTTATCTACGGCTAAGTCCCCTATCTGGAAAATTAATTTTGGTGAATCTATACTTGACATTGTTTGCTTACTAAAATGTAATTCTGGCGTATCGTCCTCTGTTCTGAAAAACATGCAAGTCGTACGAAAAATTACGTCAGCAATCGGACTTTTTATAGTTTTACGAAAAAGTTAGTCGTGGTGACAAAAAAACATCGACGCACCGACTTTCTGCTCCACAGAACATCATCTGAGTCCTACACCTCGATTCTGCTATTTTAAAAAGTTCACAACAGCGCCACCTATTGTTTTACAAGTTAATTTCTTTTACTCGATCCATAAGTAATTAAAACACACAAAAAGCTCTTTTAAAAAGTCACTTATCAGTAAAATTAATGGATTAAAAGTGTGTTCCCACTTTCCATAAACAACTGCATTTTCTCTTGTATTCTGATATTGGGTAACAAACTTTGAGTAGGCTATGCGGGCTAGTAAACTAAAGATCCCATCAAAAACAATACTTGTCAAAAAAAACCAAGTCTCGCAACTCAGTTGTTCTGCGGTAAAAAGTTGTGAGATCCATGTAATACCAAGTGGGTTATTAATTTATTCAGTCTCTACTTAAGCGACTTTCTGTCTTAATACGTCCAGTCTCTAAGACCACGATCGTGGTCCATAACATTCTTTAATGTTTTATATAAATATATTGAGACTTGGCCATCGCACTAAATAATTGAATTTACATGTGTTTTCAGGCGATTGAATTTACACGTGTTTTCAGGCGATGGCCAAGTCTCAATATATTTATATAAAACATTAAAGAATGTTATGGACCACGATCGTGGTCTTAGAGACTGGACGTATTAAGACAGAAAGTCGCTTAAGTAGAGACTGAATAAATTAATAACCGACTTGGTATTACATGGATCTCACAACTTTTTACCGCAGAACAACTGAGTTGCGAGACTTGGTTTTTTTTTGACAAGTATTGTTTTTGATGGGATCTCATTTCTTTTTGTATTTTGTAGAGACAGTTCTACTTTTTTCCTTTCGATTTGGCAGGGGCACTACCATGCGCCTATATTTATATGGGACTAGCTTAAACCCGCGGCTTCGCACGCAATAATAATAATTGCCGTAAAATAAATAAAATAAAACATCGTTACGAATAAAGCCAATATTGAAAAATTTAACTGAACCTATTATTCCATTATATTATACATGAATCAGTGGATTCATTAACTGCACATGTAACTTTGTAATCCTATACATTTATATGGGATTACAAAGCTATTTATGCAGTTGGTGTATCTAGAAAACTGGACCGAAATTGCAAAATATTTTAGTTTTTCCTTGATTCATACACCAAACACTACTTATACTCTAAATTTGAAGCTTCTAGGTCTGCTAGAAGTGCCTTAGAATTTTGATGATCGGTGAGTCAGTCAGTGAGTGACAAAATTGAGAAATTTGACCCGTTATAATTCTTAAAATACTGGTTCAAATTGAATGAAATTTGAAATATACGTGTCTTTACAATGCCTGCATGGTTACTGAAAATTTCAGTCTTCTAGTTTTATCCACAACGAAGTTACAGGTGGTCGAAAATGGTCTGAATTGCTTCGAGAAAAGGATGGTACGGCCGTGACGCTTTTTTGCTCGACTTGGTGGGGGCACGGCCGTGCCCCCAGATGGGCATAACAATAGTGTTTATAAAAAAGAGGAAAAGGTCTCTGCCCTCCAAAGGGCACTAAAAATATCAGAAATAATAAAACAACTAAACGACATGCACGGTAAGTTATTTTTATTGGACTGGTAAATCCCATAGCCAATTTCTTACAGTTCGAATTCAGATTGCCTGTTAGTTGGATAGGATTTTATTTATGTTTTTATTTTAGCAATAGGTACGGTTCGCAGTCGGTTTCATTGATGAGTGACACAAAACAATAAGGCGAGTAGACTGGGAAATCGATCCGCGCCATTCGGTGCCAAGGGACGGCCAATCACCTCCACAGCCCTTCTTACTTCTATGAACGTTAGCTCGTACACTAAGGGCTTTTTGATTATGAACTAGAGATCACAAATTATTTTTAAAGTAAATGCAAATACTGCATATTGAGATGAAACAACTTTTACTAATCTACTCGCATAAAATGTTTCATATATATATATTTGACTTTGAATGGTCAGTCTTTAGTTACAAACATAAGTCACTATACACATACTATATACTATATTTCTTTCTTAACAATCATGGTCACTATACACTTGTATATTATAAACATTTGAGTATTAACGGGATTACCTCATAATTTTTTTGGTGTCCTACTTTCGCGTCAAAACTGATCGACTTGATTTTGTGAACAGAGCAGAGACAGTAGGAGGGTCTGAGTGTGTCAAATAGACTACTTTTTATTCCGGTTAAATAAAATGACGGGACATGAAATATGTATTGTGACAAACGAGTACGTATCATAATGTATAAAATTAAAATATATAAGTTTACAATGCATAAGTTCAAAATACCTAAAATCAAAAAATGTAATGGTAAGAACAACTAATAACCAAAATCCATAAAGTTCATAATCCATACTCATCAAAATATATAAGTTTACAATGTATAAGTTCAAAATGTATACAACCAGTAAATATAATAATTAGAACAAATAATAATATAAATCAATAAGGTACGGTTTCCGTAATACACACAAATGCATAATATGTAATCTCAGAATACAGATTTTTCTGTATTCTAAGTAGGTATGTAATTGACCATTTATAATTTACGTTGTTGTTGTTGTTGTTGTTTTATTCTCCCGTTTGACAAGCAGGCAAAGATCAAAGACCATACAGCCTATTCATAAGTAAATTTTCATTTTTAAATATAGGTAATTTTCAAAGGTCTAAGCCTGTATTGATGTAATTAAACATTCTTCTATTTTTTATATAGATAATTAAAATCCAATTTATTTCCAAGTCCGATTTGTAAGAAATATTACTGACTACACATATACACAGTTCCTGAGAGCAGTTGCTACTAACCTCTAATGATATACAATTTTTATATTAATTACCATGATGTATTTGATTACTAAACAATTATAGAAATTTTATTCTTTTAATTTAACCCTAAACCCTAACTTCACAATACCTAAACTTGAAATATCTAATAATATAATTCCTAATGGTATGTTGAGAAAATGATTGAGGATACTAGCTGCCCTACTCCTGTAGGTCACGTGATAGGTTAGAATTGAATTGAATTTTGAGGTTATTTTTTTATTAGACAACAGAAAGCAAAAATTACCAAAAAAAAACTCTTTCTGTTGTCTAATAAAAAAAAGAAATTGATAGGTTAGGTTAGGTTGTTACTAGTTGATTATTATGTATTCTAAGCAGTATATATTTTAATTATTATAGATTTTGAATTTTATGTATTGTCAGTTTATGCATTTAAAACTTATGCCATTTAAGTTTATGTATTTTGAATCATTATATTTTTTTAATGTTAAGTATTTTGAACTTAGGCATTGTAAACTTACATATCTCAATTTTATACATTATGATACGTACCCTGACAAACAGAATAACACGCGGGCCAAACGGAAAAGTGGAGATATATTTTAACTAACAACTATAATTAAACTCTTTATTCGCTTTATCTATTTGACTAAGCTGGCGTTGAACATGATTCTTTCTTTCGATAAAGAACACCTTCACACGTTTGCTACGAAACATTATTACCTAACATAGGTTTAGGTAAAGTTTTGAAGAACTACAGTCGTTCAAAACATTTTAAAGAGATCGACACCAACGATTACTGTGCTGAAGTATCAATTTAGAACTTTTGAAGTAGTGTTTTATAGT
The DNA here is from genome assembly GCA_963082485.1 of Eudonia mercurella. Lineage (NCBI taxonomy): Eukaryota > Metazoa > Arthropoda > Insecta > Lepidoptera > Crambidae > Eudonia > Eudonia mercurella. The sequence continues at coordinate 13,254,719 of OY720027.1, forward strand.
ATAGTTTAGTGTTAGCTTGTTTATATCTCTATAACGTCAAGTGACTTTTACAACTTATAGTTTTGTTATTTATTTATATTTTATTTTTGTTGTTTTTTATTAAAATATAATTAAGCATTTTATCTCGATAAAGTAAGATAAGGTACTTATTTTTTGAGGAGCTCGTTGACGCAGTGGTTACGCGCGCCCGGTCTGCGAGTGCTGCGAGGTTAAGCAACTTTCACAAAGGCCGGTCACCAGATGGGTGACCATAAATTTATCATTTCGACCTCCTCCGTGCTTCGGAAGGCACGTAAAGCCGTTGGTCCCGGCTGCATTAGCAGTTGTTAACCACCAATCCGCACTGGGCTCGCGTGGTGGTTTATGCCCGGTCTGCGAGTGCTGCGAGGTTAAGCAACTTTCACAAAGGCCGGTCACCAGATGGGTGACCATAAATTTATCATTTCGACCTCCTCCGTGCTTCGGAAGGCACGTAAAGCCGTTGGTCCCGGCTGCATTAGCAGTTGTTAACCACCAATCCGCACTGGGCTCGCGTGGTGGTTTATGGCCCGTTCTCCCTATCCATCCATAGGGAAGGCTCGTGCCCCAGCAGTGAGGACATATAAATGAGCTGATGATGATGATAATGATGACTTAATTTTATATGATACTACCTACACCAATTCAACAACCACTACCAGTTGTAAATGTAAGATCGGTGGTTTCCTATAAGGTTATGTTCCCACCGAGCCTTGAGGTTGAGGAGGTGAGCAAGTAAGAGATTGGTGCGGCATACATAGGTAATAACATTGTAATTAGTTAGTCCAGAATATTCTTAGCAACTTTTTCTACTTGTTTATTTTTACACACACACCTGCACATAAGACTATCACACACTGTCAAATTTCCTCAGTAGACTTTGAACTTTATGTGTATGTCATGAAGTTGAATATTTATTAAATTTGACAGTATTGGATAGGTTGGTCTGTGCATTCTATGTCTGGTATAATTTCCGTAAAATCCTTTCTTAGTGGCTGGTTACGTTACTCAATTAACCTACCGCCCTTTCATTTAATTAGCTCCAGCGGTTTCAGCTCGGCGATGATGAATCAGTCACTCAGGACAAGTCATTATATTTATATAGATATAGATTGCACCTGGTATTCCAGTTATAATATAATATATATTATATTAAAACACACCGGCAATGTATTATTTATTTATGAAAATCTTACGTATTTGATACTGTCCCGTCTGACACCTTTCGTGTCGCGAGTATTGAATAACTTGACACAATGTTCCGTGCATGAATGTTGTGTGTGACAAATCATTTTTGTTGTTTTGTTGGTGTTACATACAACCGTTCAAGGGTTGTTTATTATTTTTTTTACTGATTTCGGTCTGTAGGTAAGTTTGATTAAAAAACTTTACAAATATGTTTTATAGCGTAAAGTAATGTAAAAGCTTAAATATACTCATACTATCCCACAACTGGGCAAAGGCGTCCGTCACTAAATAAAGCCATCGTTGCGTGTTGCCAAATACGGATTGGCGATCGATCATAACACAAAGCTGAGATATTCATCGAAATATCGGAAACACACTTTTTCCGATCTGACAATTTGATCTGGATCAGGACCATGCTATAGGATGGATGGATGGATGGATGGATGGAGGCAGAATGTGCCTATAATAGGTTAAATGTATAATAAGTATTACCACATAATATATACGATTTTAGCCACTTGCGCAATTTAAAAAGTGCTCCACGGTAACATTGTGGCACTTGACAAAGCGTAACAATAATCCAATCTATAATCATGTTGTCTGAAGAAAAGATCAAAATTATGATTATAAAATATCTTAGCGGCCATGAGCATTAAAGCTAGGTACTACTTAGTACTACATATCTTCTTAGGTCTAGGTATGTGCACAGTAGTGAATTGATAATTCACCCTAGCACGATCAACTTTATCAACGTTGATGCGAAACTTATACAACATGTCACAGAATGAACGCACATCCCCAGACACCCCAATTAGAATATTTAATTATATTTTAAAAACATGCAAAATAATTTCACTTTTATTTCATTAAATTGGTTTATTTAAGTTATTAGTTATACTCATCGAGGGCAAACAGTATGGGCATATTAGCGCTTTAGCCTACCGACCTACCGCATTTTAAAAAGCCCATTATTGCATTGACTTACGTTTTATTTTTGTTTATTTAACTATTTAACGAAGGAGTGACTGTAATTTCAAGAAGTTTTAATAATTTTGGAAAAAAAATTACCTATATTTTTAATATTTTTAATCGATTGAGAAGCCGATTTATAACAAACTACTTTCTGGGTGTGCACTTAACCTGTTACACGTTGTATATGCCAAGATTCAATAGTGCATTTGATATTTAATTTCATTTAACTATTCGATTAGAATCATCAGAATTTATCAAGCTACCAAAGAATAATTCAATTGTATCAAGGGGAAGCATAGTTACGTTATGAATAATGTTGTTTGACGTCAACTCCATCAATCATCAAAAGATATTAGTCATAATCAAAGAAGAGTCATGTATATAATATAGGAAATGTCACTGGCAAGCACAACTAAACACAATATACATACCAAACAAGTAAGTAAATAAGTACTACTTATACATTCAAAAACTTACCTTTAATCAGCTTGTATAGAATTTTACACATAGTTCATTGATTTAACAAAACTCGTATCCAAGTAACCACTACCACTATTAGGTACGTGCTGGAATGAACCTTATTTTTAATGGCATAGAGACGTTGAAGTTTACTATGTTAAAAGCTAACGTCTCGTCAATTAAATTAAATTTTTAATGCTTTTTTCTAACATCTTAAAGAGTAATGTTTATGGAGCATCGACTTATCTTAGTATAGACCTACAAAAAGTTTAGACATTTGTTTTTAATTATTATTATTTTCTCAAATAGCTCTATCTCTCTCTTTATGTATATCTTATTAATTTTGTGACTACCCTTCGCCAATGCTAACACTCGCATTATGCAAATCCAAGGGAATTTAAAAAATATATTATAATAGAGATGCGCCGAATAGTGCTTTTTGCCGAATAACGAATACCGAATATTATAACCTGTGTAACTACTTATAACCAAACCAAATATTCGGCCGAACAATTCGGTTCCGCGATTCTAATGAAAACGAAAATTGATTAGGCATTGCAGCGCCTACCTTTTGGTTGAATAACGAAGAGGGTTAAAATTGTGCCATACAATATTTTGATTTCGTTTATGTGATCGAATGACGAATGAAACGCGCACTAGGCACCCTGCGTTTAATCTGTGTTCCTGATTTGTAAGTGTTGCTGAAACAAGAGTGCATCGGTGCAGTTGCAGCTGGCAGTTGGCACCTGCTTAAACTGTTAAATTTTGATCAATATTAGTTTCAGTCGGTGCGGTGTGAAGATCCTTGGCGGAGGCCTTTGTCCAGCAGTGAACGTCTTTTGGCTAAAATGATGATGATGATGATTATTTTTGAAATGATAAAAGTAAAGGTTTTTATAGTTATAGGTTTTTATAGTTATGAAAAGGAATTAAACCGAATATATGCGTCAAATAAACCGTATATTCGACCGAATACGAATACCTCATAATTTGCCGAATAGGTATGCCGAATTCCGAACAAGAAACAAATATTTGGCGCATCTCTAATTATAATTAATTATTAGTTACTTAGCAAGATATATATCCGCTCTATACAGGGTGTTTGGTAATACGTGTATAATCCCGAAACATAGCCATGCAACCAAGTATAAATAACACCGTGGTAACACGCAAAATCATATTATTTATGAAGATTTACTTTTCCATACAAAAACTCAAATTTATTTAATTACTTTATTTATGTTCAACCCTGACATGTTTTGACTTCTGTTTGGTTTGAGTCATGAGTTTGACGAACAAGAACAATGTATCCGCTGGACCTAGGGTTGTCACTTTACAATTTTTCTTAGTAAAAAACAACCTTAATATCTCGGCCATATGGTGCTTTCCAGGTACGTTTATAATTTTCCGGGGTTCTACGACCTGTGCCCTATCTGTCATATTCGGGATTATACAGGTATTACCAAACATCCTGTATAAAGAACTGCCTCTTAGGAACATACCTGCCCTTAGAAAATAAGCTTTTATATATTGTTTATTTTAAAAACAGTTAGTTCTGTTTTCTATCCTTTCATTGTTCACTGAAAATAGTTGGATGCCGGAAGGTTTAGTCGCCCATAACAGTAAAGCGTGCGTTAGGAAACGGCTAAGTGTATACGGCATGCAACAACGCATGCATGCCACCATCAATCAGGGTGCCTAGTGCGAGTTACATTCGCCATTCGATCACGTTAACGAAAAAAAAAATTGTATGGCAAAATGTTTACTCCTGTATATCGTCAGGAGGCGCGCTGCTTCAAAGTCATACTTACTAATTTTCGTTTTCGTAAACGTAATCGAATGAATATAGTAAACAAAACTCACACTAGGCACCCTGAACTTAGTCGAACCAAAATGTATCATTAATGGTAAAATAGTAAGTTATGAAGCAAGCTACAGAAATAAATACATGTTTGCAGCAATATGGACACAGTTATAAGTATAGTTTGGATATAATTTGCATAGGAACATCACGCGAAAATTATATGTACGTATATAGTACTTATATTTATAACTCAAATTCATACAGTGCATTCACATGCAGATATCTGTACATAAATCTAAAAAGTTCTCGACTGTACCTAGCCACTTTGCACCCAAAAATAAAAGACTCAAAAAAACATTAAAACGCGATATTCCGCTCTGTCTATTACCGCGAAAAACATAGCTCTATCGCAACATCTATTACTTCGCAAGTCTATGGGTAGATTAAAGTTTTACGGCCATGGCGAGGGCCAACGAAGTTTCCACACAAACTATACAACTTTGCAACACTAGGCGAAAGTGCAATCACCCTTCAGTGGCTTTCAGTCTTTCGTGGAAACGTAGGCTTACGAATCGAAGGAGTTACGTAGAAATTATTAAAAATGTTTGTTCTCATTAGACGCGTGGTTAAGTTCCTCGAAACTTACGTAAGTCAATCTTTACATCTATGCGGAGATTTTTTATAGAAGAAACCTTTTCATGAGTCAGTCCAATAAAGCATTACCTTTACCGAAGCACCTGGTAGTCTCATCTAGACATACCTACGTACAGGACGTTAGGGCGGGAATTTAATCACGAGAATATTAAAAATATATAGAAGTAGTATTATTTAAGTATTTAATAAGCTCTCCATATAAGTACACCCAAAATATAAACGGAATCACAATGGCAGAGAATTATTTTGCTGTCGAAAATTTGGAGAGCCAGGAAATATTTGCGGAGCTCAGCAAAGGTATGTGAAGTGAAAATTGTGTATTATTCTTTCTTTATTCCTTTTAAAGTAACTTTAAGGACTGGCCGATCCAGATTAGTTCGGAAAGGATTTAATAACCGGATTTTTTGAATAAATCTATTTACTGTTTAACGCGTCAATAGCCGAGTGGTAAAGCGGTCGAGTTCAATTCCTAAGTAGGGTAAAGTGTGTTTCGGATTTTTCGATGCTTATCCCGGATTTGTGATCACCAACCCGGATTAGGCAAGCGTGTTAATTACTTAAGCCATTACCCATCAATTGTAGTGATGACTTGATTTCAATGATGGAGGCCTTGCCCAGCAGTGGGACAGTTATAGGCTATTTACTTCACTTTTTATTACTATTAACTGTTAAATTGTCATTGTAAAAAAGGAAGGAATTTAGGCATTAGTTTAGTTATAATTTAGGCGTACACAAAACAACAGGTTAGACTTACAGAAAAGGGTTAAATAAATACGGATAAACATTTACATAAACCCGCCGACGAATAGGTACTAACATCAATAAATATCTATTGAACTCTACAGTTCTATGAACTCTATAGCGTGTCTATGATTGCAAAAAGTATCTATCATAAAACCATCTTTGCCAACCCATCCGATTTATACCTCATAACTACCCTTATAATTCTCGTAAGCCTTGACTTGACGTCACCAATCACCTGATAAGCCTATGTTCGATCGTACGAAGTCGTGTTCCAATAACCGAAAAGTATGGGCCCTTTCGTCAGTTTATTTCGGTACGTCGTGGCGAGCTCCGGTTTACTGCTAGTAGGTACATTACCTGATTAAAGCAGTAGCCATGGTGACAGAAAGCATCGCGTCGCCAATGATAGATAAAATAGTATAGCGCTTAGTGTTAGAGAAAACAGTTGCGAATGTTACTTTCGGATTGTGATCCTAAGATGTTATGGTGGAAACATCTAGAGAGCGTCCAGAATAACTTCATCATGATTGAGCGCGAAGAAGAAGCTCGAAGACGTTACACAGAAAAAACAACGCTCACCTTAACGTTACCAACTAGGGATCCTGTAGAAGAAAGCTTCTTTATAGCTAATTTAGAACATGTAAAGTCGCTGCAGGCGTCATTGTTTCCCATTTATAACAAAGGTATTCCTCTTTCCAGTCCAATTTCAAAGACACAAGCGATTTAAAGTTTTTCTATTTTCTTTTGTTACGCCACAGACGGACGTCGACTTAGCGTGTTCATTTAAGTCGTAAAAATATTTAGTTGTCTGAAACTAATTTGACGGAAGTAGAGCAGGGCCATTATTTTAATATTCTCTTGCTACAGGGACTTTTATATCCAACTTCCTTCAAAACAACATCAAGACAAATCAAATAGAAATCAACACTGACATAAGGACATTTAGGACAACAGCAAAACTAAAGGAACCTCGCGATTTATTTGCGTTGCCAAAAGAACTTGATTGCCCTCAACAAGCACCAAGATGGCCTTCAGAATGTCAGGTGCGTATGACCTCTAAAACTTTGCATTTATTTCAGAGTATATAGATTTCATTAAAGAAAATGTACACACTTACGACAATTAAGTTATACCTAAGCAATTCATCATCATCAGGCTTTTAAATATATATATATATGTATAGGTACTCTTTCCAATATTATTCGGGCGATTGAAGTGACGATTGCACACAGTATCCAGATAATTTAAAAGATTGTGTATATTTAACATCCTTACTGGTTAAAAAAAACTATTTGTAGCTACTACTATTTCCATTACTTGGGGGAGGCCTATGTCCAGCAGTGGACTAAGATAGGCCGATGATGATGATGATGATGACTACTTCCATTGTCACTACAGTATTAAAACTCAAAAAGTGTAGCTTAGCTGATTACTATTAATTAAAACTAACGACTTGGCTAAATGTTAAGCGTAAATCTCAAATGTACTGTAGCAAAAGAAAACGCAAATATAAGTAAAACAAACATCGTAAGTGTTGAATTGATAATATTATAATTTAGGAAATGTTAAAGAAGGTTCAATCCTACTCGACCATAGCTTATAAAACAGCAAATTTTAATTTTTGCATTCGCGATTTCCTTACTTTTCGAAGTCGCCTAGAATTGTATGTGCAATTGTGCAGCATGTATTTATAACCAGTCCACTGCTCAAAAAATGACAATCTGCAACTATGGTTGATTTTAGGTTGTCGAAGAAAAAATACAGCATTTAACTTGGAATCCCGCATCACCGGAGCCATATTACATTCCAACGGGGAAGGAACTTAGACCACAACCAGTGGGGGAAGATGCTGGCACAGTAATTTTCCAATATTATCCGATGAGTGCTGTCAATTATGTAAGTGAAATTTTAGTTTTCTTTTTCTTTCGTTTCTCTATGGGTGGATAAACCTACACTACCTAATCACTTGAATTCTTCAATTGCGAGAAGTTGAAATCTAGTTAAGATTTCAACGAATTTGCTCGAGTGTTAATTAGAACAAAATTAGAGTATTGCACGTCGATGTTAAGATGCCATATTTAGATAAGATGATGGTAGCTAGCCAAGCGGACTTTTTACAAGCCCTACCACAACCCAAACCGAATACAAAACATCAAATCAATCAAACCAAACTCAGGACATCAGGGTTTTAATAGCAGTGGTCTAACGTGGTGTAAAGACTTAAATTATTTCGTCATCATTATAAGCCGGAGCCGGAGCTCTATGGCGCGCCCGGTCTGCGAGTTAAGCAACATTCGCAAAGGCTGGTCATCTGATGAGTGACCAAAAATTTATCATCTCGAGCTCATCCATGCTTCGTAAGGCACGTTAAACCGATGGTCCCGGCTGCATTAGTGGGGACATAAAATGAGCTGATGATGATGATTATAAGCTTATACAATTGTATTGCTGAACTCAGACCTTCCAACAATAACCATAGCCTATGGAGAGATCGGATCGTAGTAACCCACCACGCTGCTGGCCCAATGCGTGGTAGTATGTTTTAAAGACTGCAAAAACAACAATCGGCTCTGTTAGCAAAATAAAAATCACTCAAAAAACCAACAGTATTAACCAAATCCTGTTAATGCTTGTTTGCTCTTGAAATCAAGTTCTTTTGTCATGGGTCGATGAAGACGTCATAAAATTTACATAAGCATTGTCAATTCAATGCCACGACTAGCGCATGTATTTACTCGCATTAGCCTCCGCTCGCGGTTTTGCCTGAATAAAATTCGATTTGTCCTGAAATTATGAAGAAATCAGAAGTTTTCTTAGATTAAAAAGTCTATTAAGCCCATGGCACTCTCGAGTCATCCAAGTAGATACTCGTAATTACACATTCGTTGCCTTGTTCGTTGTTTTGACGTGAAGAAAAAACGAAACATTTCCTATTTATTTATAATATAATAAGGATTTAAAGATCCCTTAGAAGATAATTGAAGAAAAAGTTGCACAAAACATAGGTAGAAGGTACGATGAGAGTGGTAGCCAAAGTAGCCATCCAGACGAGGTCTTTGCAAAAACCCTACCATTGGCTAAATATGGGATTAATCAGACATAATGTTAGGTCATGTTAGGTCCACTGCACGAGAGGACACAAAATTATGGGGATTTAATTGACAAAATATTGCTAAAAATCGCTGATAAATTCACCTACGTAGGATTTTTATTAAAATGGCGTATGCATTTTTATATCTTTTTTCAGTTTAGTCGTTCAACTGTAGGAGGGTCAAGATTATTTCTATCAGCTTGTGCAAGCGCAAATCCAACTGCAGGAGGTGAAGATGAATTAAGATTTGAATCTCGATTTGAAAGCGGTAATCTTGCTAAAGCAATAAGAATAACATCGGCATACTACGAATTACATCTAAGAACTGATTTGTATACTAATAGGCATATGCAATGGTTCTACTTCAAAGTAACTAACACCAAGAAACAGATGATGTATAGGTAAATATAATTAACGAATGTAAACTAAAGTAGAAATATGCATGATAAACATATTTTTTAAATTACAGATTCTCTATAGTTAATTTGTCAAAAGCTGAAAGTTTATATAACGAGGGCATGCGACCTTTATTGTATTCCACGAAGGACGCGCAACTACATTCCATAGGGTGGAGACGATGTGGCGACAACATTGCATACTACAAAAACGACTCCGCGTAAGTTACTGCAAGACTACCTTACTTGTCGTTACGTAAGAGAGTTGTGGATTGGCTAAAAACATAAGATAATAAAGATAAGATAAAGATATTTATTGCTGTATAAAAAAACTTAGCCTAGATATAAAAGACTTATGATAGGTAATTGGGGTTAGTGTATATAATAATATGTATTACGTAATACCTATGCTAAGCAAACAATATTGTCTGTGTATTAGGTATCTATCTATAACAGAACGTTAGTGCTTATTCTACAATAAAACATTTACACAATAATAATGACTAACTATTTTAAATGCGGAACTGGAAAGTACTCTAATAATAGCAATTCAGTTTGTCAGAGCAGTTATTTTAGCGGTCGGAATGTACGTCATACAATCCATTAAATATACATTTCTGAAAATCAATTAATTAATTAGAACGGAGAAACGCTTGCCTCGCCTTTTTCTCATCTGAGGGCTTACCTTTAGATGAGAAAAAGACCTTATCGTCACTTATGACGATAATGCCCAAACTATAAGCGCACTTGGCTTAGAATCCATATATACTAAGGAACTGGCTATCACACCTTCGTAGGTAGTCAACAGCCTGTTGCTGAGTGCAAGCAATGAAACAATTGCTGTGATGGTAGCAAACCTATATAGGATAGTAGGATTATTGTTATTTAGGTGCACAACTCTTAACTACAACAACTACTTACATGTAAAAAAATATCTGTATTTTTTATAGATCTGAGGAAGAAGAACAATTTCCAAGTTACACTTTAACGTTCAACATCGAATTTCCGCACACAGACGACGCCGTATACATTTCTCATTGTTATCCATATACATATTCTGATCTGCAAGAATACCTTTCAAGACTGCAGGCTCATCCTGTCAAATCAACATACTCAAAACTAAGACTGCTATGTCGCACTCTAGCTGGTAACAACGTTTACTATTTAACCGTCACAGCTCCACCTAATCCTAATGAACTAGAACAAAAGGTGATTATCAAATTCAAAAACTGATCTTTTCAAAATCTTTTTACCTATTAGATAGATTAAGTTACCGTCTCAAAGCCATTTCCCTTGCTTTACAGAAAAAGAAAGCTGTGATAATTTCAGCAAGAGTTCATCCCGGGGAAACTCCTTCATCCTGGATGATGAAAGGCTTCATGGACTACCTAACAGGAGATTCGAATCAAGCACGTGAATTACGCGAAAAATTCATATTCAAACTGGTGCCCATGTTGAATCCGGACGGTGTTAGTAGTCTACTAACAGATATAGTTCACTCTAGTGAACTCAGTTGTTCTGACAAGCATTGTGGATGTGACAAATATTGACATTTTGCAGGTGATTGTCGGCAACAATCGTTGCTCGTTGACCGGAAAGGACCTTAACAGACAATATAGGACGGTAATAAGAGAAACTTATCCACCGGTTTGGCACACCAAGGTTATGATACGCAGGTATTAAAATTACCACGCTTTTAACTACAGCAATTTTCTTCTAAGAATAAAACGTTTTATAATTTGTTTTTAGATTACAGGAAGAATGTGGAGTCGCAATGTACGTAGATTTGCATGCACATTCCCGGAAGCACAACATCTTCATTTATGGATGTGAGAGTCGTAAAAACACTGATAAGCGTCTGCAAGAACAAGTATTCCCACTAATGTTACACAAAAATGTGGCTGATAAGGTATTCCTTATTCAATGCAAACATTTGCTTGCAACTGTCTCTTAGTCTAAAATTGTAACTTCCGTTTCAGTTTTCTTTCGAAAATTGTAAATTCCGTATTCAACGCAGTAAGGAAGGAACAGGTCGTGTTGTAGTATGGATGTTAGGGGTGGCTAACAGTTACACAATGGAAGCGTCGTTCGGTGGTTCAGAATTAGGTAGCAGAATGTCTACTCACTTCTCAGTTCAAGATTACGAAAGCCTTGGAAAATCATTTTGCGAAACATTATTAGACTTTTACGACGAAGATCCTAGTAAAGAAAGGTTAAGAACTAAAATTGTAACCAGACTCCTTCAAGAAGGTTCGAATGCGGATGAACCGACAAACATTGATTTATCAGATTATTCCAGGTAATTAATTTTATATAATAATATATTTAATTAGCGATTATTCGATGTCTTAAATATCTTATTTGAACAGTGATGAAGGCGACACGTCAAGCAGCAGTTCTGAAGCTGGTGCTATTAAGGAACCAATTGATAAGGCTCAGCCAGCACCACCATCGTCGCCCCTGTTTCCTAACATAAATAAAAACGTCAGTGAGGTAAAAATAATAGTGTATAAACCCTAAATTACTGTTAATGTTTCAAAACATATTGTCATATTAATTTACTAAATGTTTTTAGTCTACAAGACGACCTAGACCGAAATTAGAAAAGCTAAAACGTATTGAAAGAAGGAACACGAAACGTGAGACTTTACAGGTTTGTGCATCGTATAGCCGACGGCACAGTTTGTAGTTTACAATTCAGTCTGCACTAAACGGGGAATAGCGGTTAAATGTCTAGATGAACAGATAACCAAGAATAATTATCTAGCGTTAGCTTCAGATGACACGTTAAGCAATTAGTGCCAGCTGATAACGTAATCCACATTGTCTGTGTCGAAAAAGACCTCCTCGGCTCCTTTATTAAGCTTACGTAATAACTAGAAACGTTATTACTATTGTTTATTGCTAGTTATTTAATTCTAAAAACTTTGCAGGTATCCAGAGCTACGATAGACTTAACATCAGATGCTATGACCGACGGTTCGTCAGATGGAGAATCGCTAGAAGAAAATCACAGCCCAATTAGAAAAGTTCATAAATTACTGCACTTATCCCCGAAACCAAAACCTAGAAGGAAAAAAAAGATGCCGCCCGAATTGAAAATTATTCCGGCACCAGTAAGGCTTCAAGTTTTATTACCAGCTTATTTATAGCATCCTTGTATACTGTACTGTGACTTTAATATTGATATGGTCACTATAAGATGTTGTTAGACTAGCTAATTACGTAATAACTTAAGACAGAAGGTCCCTTAAGTAGGGACTGAATAAATTAACCGACTTGGTATTACATGGATCTCACAACTTTTTACGGTAGAAGAACTGAGTTGCGGGACTTGGTTTTTTTCACAAGTTTGTTTTTGATGGTATCTCATTTCTTTTTGTAGATAGTCCTACTTTTTTTCTTTCCGGTACCATCTAGGTAATCTATCTACACCTATTATTCCATTATATACATTAACAGGTACAATGATTTATTAACAGCTAATGTAACTTTGTAATCCTATACATTTATATGGGATTACAAAGTTATATATATGCAGTTGGTGTATCTAGAGAACTGAGCCAAAATTGCAAAATATTTTAGTTTTTCTTTGATTTATGCACTAAACACTAATTGTATTCTAAATTTGAAGCTTCTATGTCTGCTAGAAGTGCCTTAGAGTTTTGATGATCGGTCAATCAGTGAGTGACAAAATTAAGAAACTTTGACTAGTTATTTCTTAAACTACTGGTTCAAATTGAATGAAATTTGAAATATACCATGTTTATACAATGCCTGCTTGGTTACTAAAAATTCAGGCTTTTAGTTTTATTTACAACAAAGTATAGGGGGTCAAAAATGGCCTGAACTGTTTCGAGAAAAGGATGGTACGGCCGTGTCGCTTTTTTGCTCGACTTGGCGGGAGCACTGCCGTGCCCCCAGATGTATGCATGACATGTGATTAATGGCAGCTTACGATCTTCATAGTAAGAAAACTTATAATTTGCTTGCAGTTTTGAATATTTATTTTATTATTTATATGCTTTCAGACAAGCGATTCACCATATCACTCAGATCGTGAAAAGAAAATTCCTAAATCTGGTAGACCTCGAAGTGTATCAATGTTCAACGAAACAATTGAAAAGCCTAAGCTGAATCCGGCGTCCTGGCATAGATTCAAAAGACTGCCCCCACCAAAGTAAGATAAAATTATATTATTACGAGCCCGCGGCGCGGCGTCACCTGTGTTAATTTCGGTCTCAAAGTACAAACTCGCGTCGAAATAATATATTTTGTAAGAATAATTATACTGTCCATGTGTTAATCCAGAGTTTGCTATAATGTGGGTTGGTGGGTGACTGCAACTGCTATCTTACAACAACAACATGTGACGAGTATGAAAGTTGCTAAACTTATCGCAAAGCAACCTGAACGCAACAACCACTGCACCATATATCATTAATACTAATTATTATTGAATTATATACTGGTACAGATATATTTATTTTAATAACTAGTTTTCATTTGTAGGCAACTGTCGGAACTGAAGAATAGAAACACACAGCCCACAGAGCTGCAAGTAAAACTTAACTCATTGAAAAGAAATGTTTGGTCCGGTATGCAGAGTGAAGAGAAAGGACCATTATCCTGGGGTATATCCAGCTTCGCAATGAACTCTTACTTTACTGACAGTGAAGCGTTGCTCAGGTATTTTTTTTAATTCTAACATAAAAGACAAAGATTTCTTCAAACTATATGTTGTAGAAACTTAAGAAATCCAAAATACTGTGTGTGTATATTGATAAAACAAGTTTTTGTAACCCAAATAGCAAAATATAATTATTACTTAATATAAAGATTATTACAGTCACGGGTTTTGTGACTCTCATCGCAAAGTATTTTTATAGAAACAATTTGTTAATAATTTTTTTATATCAAGATTTTAGATCCCAATTACTTTTCCGGTGTCTTTTGAGAACATTTATATAACACTACAACAATGCAGTTTATAGTAATTTATTTATTGTTTGGGTAGATAAATTCAATAAAAAAGTCAAATTTATATTTTAGTATTTATACTAAAATATAATAAAAATATGATAAATTGTAACATGTGGGTATCCTTACTCATGCCTGTACATTAAACAAAAGTAAAGTTATTGAAATTACATTCTTTAATTTATTAACTCTTTGTAGATCATGTTCCAAGAAATTAGAGGAGTTAGAAGGAGAAAAAAAAAAAAAAAAAGATGAAAAAAAGAAAAAGAAATCTAAAAATAAAAAGAATCTTCTAAAAGTGCCAAATATTGTTGAGGATATCATAGAACCTTTGTATAAATTACCAAAGTCTTCTAAAAAGAAAGGAAAGTAAGTATAAATATTGTGGAACTGGAACATAATTCTGTTGTTCCATTTGATCCAAACCTATTCCCACTAGAAATCCTCTTACGGAGTTTCGATCACATGGCTTAAACACTTATATTTTTTCGCTGCCCCCAAAAAATTCTCATGAGACTGTAAAGGCCATTTGAAGACAACAGCAAACTCTCTCATACAAAAATTGTTTTAAGTATTAAAAACTAAAAACATTCCTTAATAATTTTTGATTTAATTACTTGTTTTTTTGCAGATTAAAACACTCCAAATCTGAAAACTTTCCATACATGAACAACCCAAGTTTTACAGATATACCAACAAAAAATATGCAACCTGTGCAGAAAACAAATGAAAGTAGACAAGCTAAGAGCCGTTTTAGAAAGGGAGTTATTGTTACTACAACTATTCAAACAAAGAAATCATCAAATAATAAAAACACTACAATATTGTCAGATAATACAGATTCTGATGACTCAAGTCAGTCAATAAAAAAAGTTAAGAAAAAAACAAGAACTGCAAAATCTAAACTACGGAAAGCTACATCAGAGAATAAATTAAAATTTTGATTTTCTACTTAGATACTCATAGATTATTAAATTTAAATAAATATTTAGTTACAAGTCTTTTGAAGTTTTAAAGATTTATATGAATTATTATAGCAGCAATAAGTCTTTTGTTTAATAAAGTAGTCATTTGGTACAATAAGTACTTGTAAAATACATTCTAGTTTTGATAATTTATCTCACTAGTGTCAAGTCGTTTTACTCTGGCATAATCAATGAATTAACAATATTTGTTAAAATCATTAATATATTATCCAACAAAAATAGATGTAAGTATAAAAGTATGTACAGGAATAGGTATTTTATATTTAACAAGTAAATAATTTAACAACAATTTCTCAATAAAACATTGAAGAAAAACCGTCAACTACACTATCTAAAAAGTTGCGATACTTTTGATCCGTGATTGTGATTAATATTATTATGAAGTTTTCGGAAACAAGTTTTGAAAGTAAGCGTTAAAATTTAGCATGTTTATTGGTATTAAAGTTTAAAATAAATTTGTATGTTTCATTACCTATTCTAAGTTTTACCAGATAATAACTAAAGTTTAACTTTCTTAAAGTTGTCCATGACTTTAAATGAAAGATAACCAATAACCTACAACTTTTCTTACAAATTTAAAGTTATGAAAAATACTACTACTTACTTTGAAGTCCACTAGTTTTGTAAATGTAAAATATTATTTAAACTTTCACTTTCAAATATAATTAAAATAGAAATTACAAGTAAAACAATGTTTGATTTAATTCTAACTAGAAGTTAAACGTCAAATTACTTTTTTAGCACTCTCCCTTCCCTAAAAGGAAGACCAAGGTCAAAGCTCATACAGCCATAAAATCGACTACTATGTCACAAATTAAGTAATAGCACAGAATACATAAGTAATAGTTATATACTCACAGAGTAAATAGATTAACTTATTTAATCATAGATAGAGGGGTAGAGTTTGATGTCCGTCCTTACTTACCCTAAATATCCCTATTCACGGCCGCTCCAGTCGCACCACTCTATCTATCTCTCCATCACTCCAAGTTAACGGATGTTGAGATGTTTGGAAATCCATCCCTCGGAGCGATGCCACGCAATCCAAGTAGTTATATGGCTCCCATTCACTGTCAATCTACTCCATCACACCAAATTTAACACGATGGCTGCCTCAAAACCAGACACAACAGAAAATGTATTGTTTGTCGGTCACCGGTGACCACCACGGCGATTAAAGACTTAAGTCTTTCAGACTTGACCAGTGTGTGTTGCCAGTGATGACATACGAGACTAAGACGTGGTCGCTCATTATGGGCCTTATCAAAAGGCTCAAGATCACTCAAAGAGCAATGGAGAGGGCTATGCTCTGGGTTTCTCAGCGAGATCGAATCAGAAATGAGGAGATCCGCAGAAGAACAAAAGTAACCGACAGAGCCCAAAGAGCTGCTAAGCTCAAGTGGCAGTGGGCAGGGCCCATTTCTCGCAGGACTGATGGCCGCTGGGGCGGAACAGTCCTCGAGTGGCGACCGCGTACCGGAAAGCGCAGTGTAAGCAGGCCTCCAACAAGTTGGACCGACGATCTGGTGAAAGTCGCGAGAAGTCGCTGGATGCGAGCAGCACAAAACCGCGGCCGTAGTGGAGATCCTTGGGAGAGCCTTTGTCCAGCAGTGGACGTTTTTTGGCTGAGATGATGATGATGATGATATTGGCCTATGTTCCATGCCCTCCATCGCTTCAATCCATCACTCGAAATCGTAATCGTAATCGTAATCGTAAGGTTATATGATTTAATCATATAACCTACTACGATTGCCTGGTATCGCTCCGAGCGGATTCCCATTTCAAAAATTCCATAATCCATTATTTTAGAGTGAATCCATTAAAAGCCCTTGCAAAAAAAGCTTGCTTTTCATTTTTTTCGCGGCCACTTTAAAAACATAGAATTTTGATTGGGATATAATTAATTGAATAAAACATGTTATGGGTACTTTGCCCTATACTCAGTCTGAACTGAGATAAGAAGCCTAAACCTAAAAAAAAATGCATATTTGCTGGTTACTCATTTTGTATTTGGTAACATATTTTTTGTATTATATTTTCATGTATGTTTATTGTAACTTAAATAAGTGTATATTACTAACATTATGAATGTGTTTATACAATAAATAATTATTTAAATAAGTAATTAAAATAAAAATGTACACTTTGACTATTTTGTGATCGTCATTTGATTTGACGTATGAGCGCGCGGTAGTAGTTGGCCGTCGGATGGTACCAGCAACGGTGGTATCAGTTGTGATATGAGTTCAGATAGTTAATACTACTTCTTTTTAAAATATAGACATAGAAACATATTAAAGGTAATTGTCAGTGTTATTATGTTATGTCATTGTAATATTATAATTTATGTACTTACTGTTATTCAATAAACTGGCCTGGCCCTTTGTTTTATTTCTTATGAACAGTAAGTGTTAGAAAAGGATGCCTCTCATTTCTTAGAGTCTCTCACATTTCTGATAAAAATAAATAAGTAACAAGTCATTAGAAGTCAATTTATATGACCAACAAGTAGTATTAGAGCAAGTAGGTACAAAAGTCCTGTAAACATTGCAGTTTTTAAAAGTTTAGGCCTCTGTTTCTCGGTACAGACTGAATTTAGAAGAATATGTGCATAACAATTTTTACAAGATATAATAAATCCTAACCAAAATTAAGCAACATATTACTGGCCGCGAGAAAAAAAAGGCAAGCTACCCCCATACATAATGGTCATTGTCTTTTGGAGTGATGAAGTGGAATGCACATAAATGGGGGTCATTAGAGTAATTTATTAGATTACCTATATAAGTTATAGAGAATACCTTTAGATATTGTTTTGAGGTCCTTTACTATTCGACACACATTATTTATAGAAACTAAGGAAAGCCAAAGGCGCCCATTCAATGTCAACAACTAACGTCACTAACTTCGTTCTTACTTAACTTGTTCGCAACAAAATGTAGATTACGGGATTGCGCAGACGACGAACTTTTTTGTCCGTCAAAATAGGTAGATCACTTACAACTTCATCGACAGGACTAACGCACATGAAGGACAGTGCTTCATTCTCTTTAAAGGCTCTCCTCGGTAATTATACGTTAGTTATCTTTGGGCAGTAACTTTATTCAAAAATAGAATTCGATTCCACGATAGAACTTTGTTCGGATGTCTTCGTAATAGGTACTTCGTATGCAGTTATTTCTAATTTCATAATAGTGAATTTTCCTTGTCCTTTATTTCATTAGTTGGGTTTCACAGCACTGTTTACAATATCGCTCACGTTACAAAAACGATAACAAAAAAGTTATTTAATAACGACGAATATTTGAAACGTAAAACTTATAATAAGTTTTTAAAAAATTAACACACATTCGTCAGCCAACTTGTTTGAGTCAAGTTAGTCGAAGTTGCACAAAATGCGTTCAAAACCGGAGTGTTCGCAGCAAATGCCAATATTCTTAGTTCCCCAGTATCTGAAAACTGAAGAGCATTACTAATCTTAGACCCAGCAGTTGACGAGCCAGGTATTTGAGTTTCTCCGGTGATTGGATTAAAACTATTGCAACGCGTTTTCGCCAAAATGCAGGAAGTAACATTAGTAAAAAATCGAACATTGTCAGCGTCAAGTGTTATATTTACACCTGTCCTTGCTTCCCTTGTACATTGTATGATCTGAAATTAAGATTAGTATTTAATCGATCGATAAGTTAACAGGATAATTAATAATTGAAATAAAAAATAATAAGATGGCTTTTTATCAAGTGCGGGTATATTGAGCCTCATTTTGAACACGTTATAAAAACAGTTTAAAAAGATTTTAGTATTAATATTTAATTACCAGGTTTACCGAAACCTTGCAGAAGTCATTATTGTACTAGCTATTTTTGTTTTTCGAGTCATTTACAGCTAGGATTGCAGCTGATTAGTAAGTTTAATCTTGATTAATACCTATTGATAAAATATATCTTTTTAATTTGAATTTGAAATTTAAATATCGAAATTATCTTTTTTAGATTATTTAGTGAGTTTCAAGCAATACCTGAAAATATCCGCACTTGATTTAGGTACCTAATATACTATAATGTAAGTTTGCACCAACCAGATTATTGGAATTGGTCCTCCTCAAGCAACGTACGAAATCACAGTAACCCATGAAGCAACCAGATGGCTGCACATTCAGAGCTGAAGTTGCTATTGCCTAAAACAAAACGCAACGTCAAATAACTAAATGAAATAAAAAAATGTACCTTACAAATAAAATATTACTCAAATGACTTACGGCGAGGGTAGTTGCACAACTGTCGTAAGAAGTGTTTACAAAGTATTGTGTTGCGCAAACGCTAAGCCCATTTAATTCTGATGGACCCTAAAACAGTATACAATATTGTCGTATTATTCAGAATTTTTCATAACTTTAAAGTGTAGATAGCACAGTAAGTTGTGAATCGACTACTTTACCTCCGGCATCGATGTCACTTGGGTAAAACACGTAATGCAGGCATCTCTCAAGGTGACATTTGTTGGTTGTGCTGTGCTACAGACCAGATTAAGTAAGTTTTGTAATTTAGCCCTGAAATATAACTGTTAATGTTAATGAGAAATTAGACGAGAGACACTCTGACCCGAGTCCGTAAATAAAATATATACTAATAACAAAAATAATCTTAAGTATTTTTTTTATGTCTGTCCAAATTAGTTTTAGGCCGCATGACAGTTAACAACACCGCCTTGCCTGCATTCCACCGCCTTTGTGGTTTCGCCCTTCTGGGCAGTGTATCATTCAAAGACCTTCTACTACTAGAAGGTCTTTGGATGAAGCACCTTCGGCTTTATTGTCACTAAGGGTGACACTCCATTGAAACTGGGCTGAGCTGAGCGGAACCGAGCTGTGTGGAATGAACCAATACTGGAACAGAGCTGAGAAGAGCAACCCACTACACACGACTTTAAAGTTTATACTGACACCCCCTACTAACCGTCAGGTTACAAAGTAGTGTCAGAGATCCTTGCGCAAGCACAAGGGACCATCTACGTCAGGTCATAACGCCAGGTCCGGACACGCCATTCTTCATCCGGTACTTTTAGGACTAGTGTCTCGAGCTAGTTGCCCCGTGGACACGTATAGTCCACTAACTAATATCTGGATAGGTTACCGGACCTGTAAGCTCGCTCACTTCCCGTTGCACTAAGAGAACAACAGCTCGCAGTTTCCACTGCTGCTGAGAGCTGAGAAGAGCAGTTAAAATAAAGGGATATTGGTTGATTCCCACACAGCTCGGTTCGCCTCTCCTCAGCTCATCTTCAATGGAGTGTCTCCTAATAATCGGGTATGATGAAAGACAACCACTTCCCTATTATTGAATATACAAAACTACATTGAGTTATTATGTGTTCAGTTTATAAACGTGACGTAGCCTGCTTTACTCGTTTGTATTCATACCCATTCGTAGGACATAGAGCAGCCAATTTTTGAGTTTTCCATTGCAAAAATTTGTTTTTAACATCACTCAAATCAAAAACACCGTTTGAAGCAAGACCCGCCTAGAACAACACAAAATCTTTGTAGACTAATTCAACACATAATTAATAAAGTATGAATGCTAGTACATATTCGCAATTTTAGGTGTTAATCATAATAATATTTATGATTAACTGACCTCACTAAAATTTAATAAGTTCTGGTTCTTCCATTGTAATATATTTTTCTGAACTTCGTTTAAATCTATGAGTGTACTGTTAATCACGATCTGTAGAGTAAAATTATTTCATTCATTAAAACTTAATTATAATAATAAGTATTGAGACACACTCGGTATACCTACTTAAAAACATAATGTTAATTATTGACAACAATATTACAAATCTGTGCTTAACGTTACTTAAATTATCGCTTTTTAAACTTAGGAAGATATTTCACACAGTGTAGCAGGTACCTAATGTTTATCCTAATTTAAGGTAGTATAAAGTAGATATTGCTAATTAACAAACACTTGACTTCGATCCACTGGAATATTGTACTTACTACTAGAGCCAAGAAAATACTCAAATGTATTTTAGTTATTTTAGTCATTTCACGAACATGTGCTAACCACTGCGAATAATAGTTCTACTGACAGACCTATAGAGGTAGGTACTGATTTACAACGAATTATCTGATAGAAAGTTTCGCGCTAAACACATTATATTATTTCCATTGAATGAACGATTACAATAGTTGCAAAAATACAATAAATTCATGGGAATTGGTACTGTTTATGTGAACGTTACAGCAGTTATTATTATGCGACAACTTGTGACTAATTGTGACAATCACAACTTTATTTGTTCGTATTCAAGAACCGTGAAGCTCGCGATCATGTGAAAGTGGATTCGTCACTCAATATTTCGTTACAAAATAGTAGCAATATATTAAAATACAATCAATTATTTTTGAAACGACAATGACATTTTAACCTAATAAAGCAACTTGTATTGGGAATCAATATCAAATGAGATCTAGTAGGGAAATTCCTATTTGAACTGCACTACTTGTCTGATCTTAAGTGATTTCATCCGGATTCCTCATCAATTGAGGCATTGGCTAACTTATCTCTATCTTTCAGGACTCAGAACACAACAATGATGCTACTAACATTGATGTTATGGCAACATATTTACATAAAATGATGGCAGCTAGCCAGGCGAACTTTAAAAAATTCAAAAAATTCAATAATTTATTCAGTTTAGGCTACAAGTATATAGCTCTTGTGAATGTCACTATACCATTGGTTCGTAAGTACACAGGGCGGGAGACCTTGTACAATCTGTGCTTGTACTGAGAAGAATCGGCAAGAAACTAAGCAAGTGTCAAACTCTTTTCTCCCTTACAGCGTCAAAAATATAGGAAAATGCCCTATCATAGCAGGACATATTCCTTTACAAATAAACACACAAAATATAAAAGACAACCAAAACATGTAAAAAAACTAAATAAAAAATCTAAGTTAACAAATTTACAACAGGTAAAAGTTTCAATTTCGTCAATGTCATACAGTACTACTACGTACCTACTCTATAAATTGTATAAGAAAAACAAAGTCAAACTATAGTGAATAATACTAAAAATAAGATAACCGCCTCTGTGGTCTAGTGGCTAAGACCACCGGTTTTGACCCAGAGGTCCCGGGTTCGATCCTAGCGGAGAGTACATGTTTGTGTACTCAATTTGGTTGGTGGTAGGGCTTGTTTGTCCGCCTGACTAGCTACCACCATCTTATGTCGCCATAACATCAATGTTTGTAGCATTATTGTGTTCCGGCAGCTACAGATAAGATAGTCAGTGCTTCAAAAGTTGAGGATCCCGGGTGAAGTACGCTTCCATCATTGGCCTTATCATTACCTAGCATCAGGTGAGATCAAGGCAGCGTGCTTTCCCGATAATATAAAAAAAGATAAGTATGCAAGAGCAATTTCTCCCTGTCCAGCGTAATAAAATCCATATTACTGAACAGTGTGTGAGAGGCTACGGAAACCTATTCTTATCTATGGCTCATGGTCTCTCACCTACCTGTCTACCACTGTCCACTGTGTACCAATACACTGTCTACCAATAGGATGATAGAGAGGAGATTTAATGCAATCCTATTGGTTAATATTTTTTCGCTTCTCCGCTGTGGAGCAGCGGTGCGGCACCGCAGCCTCACTCCGCTTCAATGGAGGCAGCCAAAGAGAATTTAACACTACGTTTAGAGGCAGCCTTAGACCAGAGGAGGCGGGTAAATTATTTTTTTTTCTTTTTAGTTGATGGCGTTGTGCTGTTAGCACATTTAGCTCGTTTTAAAGTAATTTTCTTAATACAAGTTATATAAATACAACACATCTTTGTTAATTTATGATGATGATGAATGATAGTAGTAATGAGAAGTGAAAAATTATACATATCCCAGCCTTTGAGTGTCTTAGTAAAGATGTTGGGCTTTACTATATAAGACATCATGCGTACTTATTGGGTAAATTTGAAAAGTGCCGTTGCACTGTTTTGTTTTATTTGCCAACACCCATGCACATTCACGAACACTGAACGGTTAATAATTTACCATTATTTCACATTAATATTCGTTATAATAACACAACTTTTACAAAATAAAACAAAACCGCAGACACATGACTCTTCACTTTTCCGCCTTAAAGTAGATAACTATTACTGTAAGTACCGAATTATTATGAAGAATAATAAATCATTTAACAATGGAAAAGCTCTTCGGTCTGTATATTAATTCCAGGATTAATGATAATGAAGTGACAATGAATGGTTGTATATTGTTTTGCAAGAAATATAAGTGTATTTCTATATTTGTTTGTGATTGATTTGTTACTTAACTCTCTTTAATTTTTGTTATTCATATTATTTACTGTAAATATGACGCACCACACAAACGTGACGCAACATGATTTGGTTCCGATCATACAGCTTCATGGTTCCGAAATCCGATATAGAGCGGTTTGTGTATGGATCGGTATTGGATTGGTGGTCTGTGGTATGTGAATCGAACGTTTAAATAGTAAATGTCAAATAAACCTAAAAACGAGTTCTTTCCTTGTTCATGTGATTGATTATTTTAATGAGGTCGGCTGATAAGTGTAGCTTTCTTTATTTTTATTAATTTCTTTAATTTAATTTTCTTAGGATGATTGACGGTCGTGCAAATGTAAGTAAAATTGTGTAGAATTAGTCTAAAGTAAGTATTTTTTATAATAAATTTTAAATGTCTGCTAATGACGCGTTTCTTCGGTTGCAGGAACTTCCAGACTTTCAGATCTTTCGAACAGTAGTTAAATACTGTTTGGTGATCATAATTGTCCCAGTCTTATCGTTTTTCTCCGTGAAGATTGTCTTGTTCGATGCTATTCTAAGATTGGAACCTATTACAAGCAGTGTATATTCTGCAGTAATAGCTGTAATCGTTTTACATGTTACGTTAGGGTTATACATCTACCGAGCCTATACGGATACCGATAGAACCCCACCTAAACCTGTTAAGAAAGATTAATTAGTACAACCAATTCCTATTTTATACAAGTATCAAGATGGACAGTTTATATATAAAAGGAGAATTATTGCAAGTTCATACAAAGAATTCAGAAGTCATTGAAGGGAGATTTTACGGAATGAACAGTGACAAATCACGAATATCTCTTTATAACTTAAAAGAAGAACTGCAAGGTATTTCATTGGATGGAGTTTGTCACTACTATAATTCTGAAATAAGAGACATAGTGAAACTGAAGGATGAAGAGAAACCAAAACTTCTAAAAATATCACAAAAAGAATGTGAAGAGATAATCAAAGTTTCCAAGAAGTATATTTATATCAATCAAGTTGATAACAGTTTCCATGAGGCATTAAAAGAATTGAATCAGTACAGCTATGTTGGACTTAGCACTGATGGTGCCAATATGGGCAGAAAGTGCAAAATGCCCTTCCTGGTACTTTCCACACCACAGCAGATATATATATTTGATACTCAAGTGATGCAATTTCATGCTTTCGATGCAGGATTAAAGCAACTACTGGAAGATGATACTCCAAAAAAGATTGTGCATGACTGTAGGAAGGTCTCAGATTGTCTTTATCACAAACACAATGTCAAATTGAACTCTGTATTTGATACACAGGTACAAGAATTTGTATACATTATCAAAATACTTTATGGCAAGGTTTAATTCTTGTCTTTCATAAATATTGTTAGCCTTTCAATAACTTTTCTTTCTGTCATACAATACAAATATGAAATGTTCATAATAATAACATAGTGAAACTAGCTCTAAGCTATACATAATTTTTCAGGCATTTTACAATACCATTTTTCTTTTAGGTTGGTGATTTGATTATAACAAAAAACAAAAAGGGTTGCTTACCAAAGACAGTAAAATCCTTATCAGATTGTTTGACTACTTACCTTGGTCTCCAGTCCAACATCATTGAGGAGAAGGTTACTAATTTATTTATTACAAATAATTCTTAATTATAATATTTATCTTATGATTTTAAAAAGTCATCAATGAACTTAGCAAAACTAGAAAAATTTTTAGTCCTTTCATATAGTTTATAATGGAAATGCTTGGGTTTTTCCAACTTGTTGAAAAAATCAATACCAACTGGAACACTTGCATAGTTAATGAATGAGTAAGCTTTTGATACTCACATTCCTTTTTCTTTGTAACAAGATAGCTATAACCTGTTAGATCTAGGGTATGTTCCGATATATACTGCGAGCACTGTCCAGTGATCTTACTGGTGAGAAATAGTATCCTAGGGAAATATATGGCGTCATAAATCGTCGCCATTTTTGTACTGTAAGCACTGGCATTTTCGAGGTAAGGTGCTCTCAGTGCTTTGATCATGTGATCAACACCATCCAGAAATGATGACATGGATGACAGTATACTGGACTGCGTTCCGTTTTAAACAGTAACCAGTAATACCAGTATAGCTAACTATAAAGGAACAGCTTCGCAGTATACTAAATGGATGTCACACCTTACAGTGCTCGCAGTTCATATTGGAACATACCTCTATTGTAAGTAGACTAGACTCAATCTTAGAGATGATGCCAGGTTGAAACATCAATAATATTGTCTTCAGTTTGGTTAGTAGGGCTAGCTACCACCATTTTTATTGTACCAATATTATTATGTGCATCAGGATGGCAGGTTTATGTCTACAAATGGTCATGTTTATTTATTTATTTAAGGACAACCAACAAAACAAACACCATGTACATTTATAAAACAACAGATATTGGGTTACATTCTAAGGCGCTGTCTTAATTAGAGGTTGCCACGACATGCATAAACTAAAATAGACTTATTAGAAAGCGAACGAATCGAAGCGAATGTTAAATGCATGAACACAATGTACGAACAATATACTGAATGTACATACAATTTTAATCAATGTACTTTCTTAAAACCACAGTTATCATATAAAGTGAAATGCCAGCCTGTCAGAATGGTGGCTGTATCCTAAATCTGAACGAATTACTAACTATATAGATGTGAAACATCATCATCATCATCAGCCTACACCACGCCCACTGCTGGACATAGGCCTCTCCAAGTGCACGCCAAGTGAACATGATGTGAAACAAACCTTTAATTATTTAACTAATAATCATTATTAAATTTTATGTACATTCAGTAGAGGAGCACCTTTCTTGTACATTGCTCTCATGCATATAAATAACATGACCATTTGTAACATACATCCCCACCCTGATGCACAAATATTATTTGATTTACTTTACTATAACAATAAATTGTAATATCTGTTTCTTTACAGCTTGATATAGTACAATGTACTGAGCGTCCTTTGTCAGCAAAAATCAAAGATACCCTAGCAAAGAATATTGCCTATCTTCACCGCCTCTCTGAGATAATCAGTGATGAAATGACTCTTCCATTTGTCAGGGGAGTAGACTGCTTTGTGGAAAACCTTCGTTCTTCAGATGACTTCAAAGCTTGGGAGCTATGTGGTAAACACAATCAGTTACCGAAAGAGTTCAAGAGTGCAATTGAATATTAATATTTACTTTGAGTAAGACATTCCGCAGAATAAACTTGTAGAATTAGGATATTTATTACTTTTATTTTGGCACTCCTTTTGGTTAATTGCTTTTTTTTTATAAAATGAATAAATGTATGTATCAGTGTCATCACACACTATTTGAAATTAGTTTTAGAAACACTTAAAGGTATTCATTCTTAACTATAATCAAATATAATTTATAGAAAGAAATTTATAAAAATTACATCATACATAACTCTGTAAATGCTATAAGCTCTTAACATAACAATCTTGTTGCATTTGTCATTTGTTCAAAGTTGAAAGTGATAGAATGATGTATCAATTAAAATATAAATTATTGAGTTTTGATGCAAGTCACCCTCAGTGTGCTTTTTATTGAATAGCATAACTTCACTAAATTTAGTATAATTTTTAAGGTACTTAATTTGTGCGAAGATGAATTAAAGCCACAATATGCTTTTGTTGTGTGATTGCTCAATGCAAATGTCTGTAATTTTATATTAGTCTAGAAGGTTCTACGATAAGCATTACTAGAAGATACTATTTAAAGTAAGTTCTTGTATCAAAGTAATATAAGTATCATATATTTTTAACGAAATTAGTCTGCTATTTAAATTACATACTTTTACAATTTTGCTAATTACTACTTAGAAACAATGTATAAGCTACATGATATCTCTTGGGATTTAAGTGTGATTGTATGTCCATAAGTGTAAGATGTATGATATATTTTGTGAGATGGTTTACAAATGGTATGATGTTATTGTAATACATGTTTAAATATCATTTAATAAATGGCTATAAGCTTGTGTGGAAATGGGACGCCTTGCTAAAATAAATCACGTTCTGTGCTTATTAATCTATTTTATTTACATAGAAATCTTTGAGTAAATAACATTACATACAATAACAGTGACTTAAAAGGATTTTCAAGTCCAGACAATTTTTATTTGTCATGTGAGGTATACAAATAACCCTCCAATGAGAGCAGTACATAATGGTTGTTTGTAAATAATGTAAAATTTGCATAAAGAATCTAAATGGATATAACTGGACGATGACGTTATATAATATTCTATGACAATTTTACTGTTAGTTCCGATTTTTATAGTGGCATTTTACCAACTTTCATATAAAATAACTGTATAACGCATTTACGAAACTTTCGTGCTATGCATATAGATTTCATTCATTCCTTTTGTTCCTATATTTTATCTTTCTTTTTTACGAATATCGAGTCATCTGGCATTCTCGAATGTTACACCTATGATTGTTAATCTTCTTTCATTTGTTTTATGTAGCTTGTCTTATAAACAGATTTGGATAGAATGCCAGTCCCTCTATAGATTCGTCTCGGCACGCCAAGCCTAAGCGTTCAGTTATAAGTAGATGTTCACGAGCTAGTAGGACAGACACATGCGCGATCTGGGAAAGCTTCACAGGTGTCAAGAAATTGTTTTCATCCAGCTGCAAGAAAAATAATCACATGATAATACACAGTTCGTAATATATCAGAAGGTAGATGACATATAACCACATTTTTTTTTCTCTGCACATCTCCGCTTTAGTGGATTCTAAGACTAATAACTGCACTCTCAGATGTCTACTAATAGGTACTCACAAACTTTTTGTAAAAATTGTATTGCAATAGATATTTTTGACACTAAAGGTGGAGACTGACATGTAACATTTTGATGTAATGTATCATTCGAGGCGATCTTGTTACAATACGGCGATACAGACTGACTTGACCAAACAAGCCCAGTGAAGCTGAAAATGCTGTCTGAAACAATCTGCAATTTCCAAAAAAAAAACTGCAGTGCTGCATTAGAGGCTGCTGATGATGTAGACGTTGGTTCCTTGCTAGACAGACGTCTTTCAATGTATAATTTAAAAATAAAATAGTTTTTATTACCAAATCGCTTGTAGTCTTAGCCACCTCTTCATCTCTATGACTATTCAACTGTAGCACGCAGGCGCCACTGGGGAATTTACGCAGCGACATTGGAGCATCAATAGTCTGTAATAATCTGAAACGAAAAGATAAATTATAAATGTGTTATGTACCTATTGATTTACAATTACTTTTATATAAAAGTAGTATTTCGACACAATCACACGCGAGTAAAATTGTCGAAGTAGAAATGTAATGGAATGGATTGCAATGGAAGTGGCGAGTTCTCGTATCGGAGGCCAAGACTCACTTTGGGTCCCTGCGCCAATGGAGTAGGGCTTTAGGTTCAAAACGACAACTTCCCAAAATGGTAATTCCCTAAATGTCTATTTCTCAATTCATCCACTTTCCCAAAACGACCACACAAAATCCAACCAACACTTGCAATACCTTTAGGTCCTTATTATTTATTATGTAAACTGTCCTCCCGAATCTTATTAACCCCGGCTTCACGTGGTACTTGTCTGCGCTACGATAGAGTGTTTTTTATAAGCCGGAGGCGCGGAGCTAGGGCAGCCCCCAGCCGATGCTGCGTAGGCGCGCATAGGTGCCTGGGATTTGTTACGCAGGGAGAAGGGGTTGCACTTCCCATAGCGCCGGAGACGTGTATTTCCAATTTGCTTGCGGAAGTTATGCTAATAACAGACACTTGCGATACCAAAACCATAAATTTGAGGTCAGTTTTATTAAATGCAAATATCTCTATAACTATGTACCTCCTCAGTGTGGGAGTACCACCTAATGGTAGCCCCCCCCCCCCTCTAACTCCTCTTGTAACATCACTCCTACGACCCAGTCAACCCGAGGCTTTGCTCGGAAGCCTTTAGAGGAGTCTTTGATCCGAACCTCTCGGAGAATCTAGTAGGGCACAGGGACACGCACTAGTGCGTGATGCCAAAATGCCCCCAAAAAAGTCCGGTGAAGCTGAAAATGCCAAGTAGCATTCAGCACTCTCTAAAAAAATTTTATAATATTCCTTTTAGCAATTATTTGCTAAATAAAACAGATATTACAACTTACTTGCAAGCATTCAGTAGATCTTCAGGTGATATAAGTTCTAAGCCTCGCGCTCTGTTGACCCTGCACCATACATCAGCTAAGGACATAATACCTCCACAGTCCTTAAAACAATAAAGGTATATAAAAATAAAGTAATTCATAGTGAACAAAAATGGCAATTTGAAAAACATGAAACAAAGTATAAGAATAGGAAATAAAAACAGGTATTCTTATTTTATGTAAAATAGAATGAAGATTATAGTTAAGAATACACTGCAAAGTTTTATAAGTTATATATATTTACTTTAAAATAAATTTTAAATAAGTTAGGACAAAGTATTATAATATAATCATCATTTTCAGCCAACACCATCAATGTTAAAATATGTTTGATAATGATGATGTGATGATCATGTACCTTTAAGAATTGAAGCACTTGAGAAGTTCAGGCCATACTACTCCACATTGGTCATTGGGCTATAAAAGCTAGTTGGTCATAAACAATTTTTTAAACTTTTATTTACCATTAAAACTGCAACCATCATATCAGAGACCTGCTGAGCGAGACCCACATAATAATCAGAATCTGACCTAAATGCATCTCTGGTCACCGGATCATCAATACCTAGACTCATCAGGTAGGCTTTAAACCGTACTGTGTCATCTTCAGATATATCACCTTGTTTCTCCTGCAACATAACAAGAATGATATTTAGAATGCTACACAAAAAAAATTCATACAATAGTTTATCATGAAAAATTAGAGCAAAATGGTAATAGATGTAAAATAGTAATAGATGGCAAAAGAAGTAGGGGTAGACAACAAGCAATGGGAAGATGAGCTTAGTTGAACAATGGAATGCAACTGGAGAAAAGTTGCCCGGAATAGACAATGGTGGTGGAAGTTGCCAGATGAGGCCTGTGCTTTTATTGCCTTTTAAGGCACACTTACTAAAAAAAAAAATTAAAACAAATTACAAGTAAACCACTAACAATTCTGGATATTCTTATTATAAAAATTATAGTTTGACATCCACTTACCCTGATTTTCATTGAAATAGTTTTCGATATGACAACCATATCCTTGGCTTTCTCCATAAGCTTAGTGAGATCCTGAAAAGCTACACTTATACTTTGATCCGTGGCTCTATGTTGTTCCTCAATGCTTCTTTCAATGCCAACAATTCCTGATCTCATTCTAGAGTTAACTGGTTTCACAGATGGCTTAGGAGTGGTTGAAGGGCTTGAAGTTGTTGGTGATGGTACTGTAGAAGGCTGCAGTTCCCATGCTTTTGCAGCAATTGCATCTTTCAAAGCTCTATGAAAAGCAGGGTCAATGCCATCTTTGAATGACAATTTCACAAAGTGGTATGTGCTAACTACTGCTGGACCTGGTCTTTTCCCTATAAAGACAATATATTCAGTAAAACAGAACAGAACATTAATAACTTTCTTTTAGAAGTTTTTTTTTTTTAATGCTTTTTAGATAAATTGAATTTGTACATTTACTAAATAACCAATGTCTAAGAAAGCTTACCTATGCAGTGGGGAACATCACTGAATTCTTTACTATTTTGTCAAGGTAACTATCTAGTAGTCTTCGATCAACAATACACTAGATAACGCCTTACGAACTAAAACAAATCTCAAATATGGCACTGGCAGACTTTACTATAAATGGAGAAAAACTATCCTAAGTTATGATAATTTTAACCTAGTTTATACTTTTTTTGCAAGGAATAAAGCACAGTTTTGATTATTAAGACATTCACTTACGATCTTACGTCGAAAACGACAGAAAGAGATAAGAAATTTAAATAAACACTATATGTATTTAAAAATATATACAAAGACCCTTTACATCCAAATTCGACCTTATTACATAAAAATAAAACAGCAAATGGCAGACACGAAATGTTACTTACTTCATTTCGAATTTTTGCATTGTTGACTTTACTTGCTCCGAACAGAGTATTATGGAGTCGCACTTAGTAATTTATTTTTTGTTTTAAGGAAGTTATTTTTAATAAGGAATTAGGTTTATTTTATTTTATTTTATGGCTTATGCATTTGACTGCAAAATTGTATACAAAAAGCAATTTATTATACTTTGCATACATTTATGTAATAGTAGATTCAGTACAAATTAACTGATATTGAACTATACCTACCTTGAGCATGGTTGGAAAACATGCTTAAATGAAAGAATCCTGATGAGAAATTGTAATGTAAACAACAATATAATCACAATCAAATTGTTTTATTTATGTGACAATATACATTATTTGAGGTAGTTTTCATATAAAGAACAATAAACCAAATTCAAATTCAAATTTAAATTATTAAATTTGGGGACAGCCGTTTTCCTCAATCGACGTCTTTGTGCATTCCCCATAATATCGGATTTTTTGAAATGTATTGAGCAAATTACAGAATTTTTTTAGGTCTAAAAAAATCCTCCTGTCTCTCTTCCGCTACTATGGAAATCCATTTTGCACATTGAAATGGGTCGCCAGGAAATATAGAAATAAAAAATATAATTGGAAAGTACTATCTATAAAATTTTTTAAACTACTCCATAGATTCACTGTCCCAGAGCAACAATACGTTGGCCAAACATTAGCATATGGTGGCGCGTGGGTTGGTTTTAAAAATTAAAGATTGTAATTTCATAAAAACTGTTAGGTAATTTTATTATTTATGTTATGAAAAAGCATTTACTTACCGAAATTATGATATTCCTACCGATATATTTTTATTTCGATAGTTATTTTTACAGTTTTTGAATACACACTGATGCATTGTGGTACGTTATCATGTTGGCGCAGTCAACAACGAACTAAATAGAAATAAGACCCCACTTTGAATGTGAGGCGTTATTCGCTCGGCCGTTTTTGACACCCTGACCGGTTATCTAGTGTATTGTTGATCGAGGCTAGTAGTACAGTAAAAGACTTGTCTACCTATAGTTAAGATGTGTCATAAGACATGGTACTAAAGTGGTCAGCAATTTTCATTTCACATCTCATTAGAAAATACGAAATTACTTTAAAGCAGTTACTGTAAGTAATATTTCATACCTGGTAAAGATGGTGATAAATTAAGTATTATCCTTTTTGGTCCACCTAAGCCAAATACTCCACCACTCTCTTCTTCAACAAAGAACACATAATACAAATGAAGAGATAAACAAACTAATCCTTTAGGTATGTCGCCTGGTTTACCCCATAATATTCTATGTGTAGTTAGGACCACTTCTCCATCTGTAAATTGAGTCTGAAAAATAAATGTTCATGAATTTCTATCAGTAATTAGTCTTTATTGATAGGAATTATCAAAGATATAAGTACTAATTTGTTTTCATAGGTTGCATGTGTTGCATGAAACTATTTATTAAAACAGCAAATGGGCTCACTTTTAGTAAAGGGAAATCATCTATTCAATTTTTTATGTAAACCTTGTGTCAGACTGTCTACAGCAATAGAGTTGTCTGAGCATAAATCTTTATTAAATTACTTATCATAGAATATCTCAACAAGTCAATACAGAGGCGCATTCTAAAATCTGTAGAATGACAATGATTGTTATATTAGTGGTTAAGAATTATGATATTATTGTACCTTATCGTCTCCATCATAGATCTTCACATTTTTGTCACGTTTAACATAGTTTTCCCCTTCAAATAATCGTGCTTCTATGTACTCAAAGCGATCCATCGTTATGTTTGTGTAAAGTTTTACAGGAAAACCATTTTTTTTATTTCAAAAAATAAGTTTATTAATGTTCAATTAAATTTCTTGTTTGATTGATAGCTCTCGCCGCGCTGCTATCAAAGTCAAAGAGAAGAATTTAACACTACGTTTAGTTTTTTTTTTTTTTTAATAGTTTGTTCTCTGAGGAACCGGCTAAGGTCATAGACCATGCTGCCATGTCATTAGTTTCTTAATTTCATTAGTATTATAATCCTAAAGATGATGATGAATGATAATGGAAATGATGATGATGAATGATAATGGAAATGAGAAGTGAGAAATGATATACCCCCAACCCCTCGAGTATCTCAGTAAAGATGTGGGGCTTTACTAAGTCCTCAAGCGGACTTCTTGAGAGAATTTGATTAGTGACGTTGCACTGTTTTGTTTCATTTGCCAACACTCATGCACACTCACGAACACTTAACGGTTAATAATCCACCATTATTTCACATTAATATTCGACTTAACACAAATTTTAGAAAATAAAACAAAACCGCAGACATGACTCTTCACTTTCCCGCCAAGAAGTCCCACTACGTTTAGTATCAAAAGGGTATGTTCCGATATGCACTGCGAGCACTGTACTGTAAGGGCAGGTGTGACGTCAATTAGGGTATGTTCCGATATGCACTGCGAGCACTGTAAGGTGTGACGTCAATTTAGTATGATGCGAAGCCGTTCCTTTATATACTACTCAAAACAAAATAAGGGCCACGAGGTATTTTGTCTGTACCATGAAAATAATAAAACCAATATTAATTTTTTTGTCTCCATAACGAAAACTAATGTTGTTTTTACCGTGTAGACCAATAAATTTATTCCAATAATAATGATTAAAAAGTTTATTTGCTTTTGAAAGAAAAAACACATTTAAGGTTAAAAATAAAAACAATGTAAAGTTACTGAAAACAAAAGAAAATACTCCATGCTCATCTTTTAGTAACGGGTATGCCTCCCTCGTTTCGTTACGCACTCCTGAAGCCTGGAGTGCATGCTCTCAATCAAATGCCTGACATTTTCCATTGGAATCTCTTCCCAGGCTCTTTTAACAGCGTTGATGAGTTGCTGTTGGTTGTAGATTTCCTGATCACCGTCTCTAACTCTTCGTTTCAACTGATCCCACATGTGCTCTATTGGATTTAAGTCCGGACTGTTTGCCGGCCACGGCAACACTTGAATTTGAGACGCTTCCAGTACAAACCGAGTCGCTTGAGCCGTGTGTGCACGAGCATTGTCTTGCATCAAGATGAATCCAGGACCCGCTCGCTGGGCAAATGGGATCACATGTGGTCTGACGACTTCCTCAATATACCGCTGAGCAGTAACAGTACCCTCATTTAAAATAGCGAGCTCAGTTTTGCCGTGTAAGCTTATCCCGCCCCAAATCATTACATTTGGACCACCAAAACGATCGACTTCATGGATGCAGGCTTCTGAAAATCTCTCGCCGCGTCTTCTCCATACTCTAATACGCCGATCGTCGTTAAAAAATTTAACTTTGCATTCGTCTGTGAAGAGCACCATGCCCCATTGGTTTATGTCCCAGTCCAAATGTTGACGGGAAAATCTTAAACGATTTGCACGATGATTTCTGGTTAATGGAATACGGACAACTCGCCTTCTTGATGCCTGCTGGTCTTCATGCAATCGATTACGAATAGTTTGGTCACTGACACGAGTACCCGTTGTGAGCCGTAAACGATTTTGCAGCTTGCGGGCCGTCGTTGTGCGATCTCGGCGCGCACTTAATCGAATGTAACGATCCTCTTGAGCTGTTGTAATGCGAACTCTGCCCGAACCAGGTCTTCTTCTAACACTGCCGGTCTCTTGGAAACGATTCCATAGATTTTGAATAGCTCTTCGAGAAAATCCCAATTGCAAACCCACAGATCGCTGCGAATGACCTTCTTCAATCATTGTAACGGCTCTGGTTGCTGTCAGCGAGTCCATATGACGCCTGCGTGCTTGTGGCATATTGCAAAAGATGTTTCTGACTCGAGATATCAATGAACTCTGATAATTTCTAATAAACCAAGAAGCTAAGGAAAGCAAAACGTCAAAGAAAATGCAATCAAAATTTTCAAAAATAATTTTAAATCAAATTTTATTTAAAATTGTTGCCAGCATTAGATGAATACTACAATATTAAAAAGTTTAGGTATCAAAGAGTTTGTATACTCAATATTTTACTACTTTCAATATGTAAATGTTTAATAATTTACACCAAAATGAAAAAATACCTCGTGGCCCTTATTTTGTTTTGAGTAGTATAGTTAGCTATACTGGTTACTGTTTAAAACGGAACGCAGTCCAGTATACTGTCATCCATGTCATTTCTGGATGCTGTTGATCACGTGATCAAAGCACTGAGAGCACCTTACCTCGAAAATGCCAGCGCTTACAGTAGAAAAATGGCGACGATTTATGACGTCATATATTTCCCTAGGATATTGCGGCAGTATACTGTCAGTCCATAATGGAACAAATTTCTCACCAGTAAGAGCACTGGACAGTGCTCGCAGTCTAAATAGGAATATACCCTAGATTCGTCGGTGCAATTTTGGTGAACAAAACTTACAAGTGAGAAATTTGTTCCGAGTTTTCGAGGTAAGGTGCTCTCAGTGCTTTGATCATGTGATCAACAGCGTCCAGAAATGACATGGATGACAACAAAGATGACAGTATACTGGACTGCGTTCCATTATAAACAGTAACCAGAGGGAGTCGACCACCTAACTCTCTCGCTTTCGATCGCTTTGAAGGCGAGGCGAGGAGGAAGCGTCATCTTGTCATTTTGAAAGCAATATGAAAGCAATATCGAAAGCTATAGGCTATAGCTTTCGATATTATTCGGTATTGTATTTCGATATTATATTAGAAAGCGAGGCGAGGGCCTCGCCTTCAAAGCGATAGAAAGCGAGAGAGTTAGGCGGTTGGGGGCTGTATAGCTAACTATAAAGGAACGTCTTCGCAGTATACTAAATTGACGTCACACTTTATAGTGCTCGCAGTGTATATCGGAACATACCCTTTGTACTTCACTCACTTTTTTGACTTGTTGTCTTTTCTCAGTCAAGGTAGTGTAGAAAATCCAGTCCATACAGCCAAATCTAGCATTCACAATAATTCGACAATGTGGTTTGGCGTACACATGGTCACGTTTGTTGTTATGCCCTCTTTTATAGTGCGTAATTACTGCAAACATAAAAAATTTAGTGCCTCTTTAGTTTAAGAAATAAAGACCTTTTTTAGCGTCCGTTAAACTAGCGTACACATGGTCGATTTCACGTTTCTTGTTATGCCATCTTTTAGAGCGTAATTAGAGCGTAATTAGTGCAAACACAAAATAATTAGTGCCTCTTTAGTTTAAGAAATACAGACCTTTTTAAGTGTGTACGCTGCCATCACAATCAAGCTGGCGTACACGTGATCGTTTACACACACATTTAGAACCTAATTAGTGCCCCCGCTATGCAAAATTTCATAAGGATTGCTGTTAAAGGAAAGGAGATATTGAACAAGACTTGTGCATGACATTTCGAGCTTGCGTCTATTTAGAGTACCCATATTAGTGCTTAAGAAAGCGAACTTCTCTTTTTATGATTGTTATATGTTGTTTTAGAGCGTGAAATTCTGACTCTGTCAGTAGAAATAGTTTATGTGCATTCGCAGTTGAACTATGTCAAAACATATGTAAAGTTCTATTCATACTAAAAGTACAGACAAGTTCATAAGTGTTTTCTATACCTTTAAAGTTGTTTTTGAACTACTGTAATAAAATCAAAAACTAATCTAGCAGGAGATTAGATCGTTAATTATCGTAGTTTGCGCACGTAAATCTGTTGGATGGATACAGCTGCATAGCATTTGTTAACAACCACCAATCCGCCCTGTACCCGCGTGGTAGTGTAAGGGCTCCTTCAATTTAGATTTTTGTTGTCGGATGGCTGCCGCAACCACACGTTTGCACTGCGTTTCATATTAAAACGGTCGTGCGGCTGTCAAGCGACTGTTTCGCTCAGCGGACCAACACGAAACGTCTAAATTGAAAGAGTCCTAAGGTCCGTTCTCCATGTGGTGCTTCCATTCACTGAGAAGACTCGTGCCCAGTATGCTGAATGACGGCTCGTATGCAGTGGGGACATTAAAATGAACTGTTGATGATGAATTGGTAATTGTCATTCTTTTACAGTAGGTATGTCTTGAGTGAATTATAAATCATAATAAATTGGTGAAATTCAAATAAAATACCTTAATATAAAAAAGGATTTATTTTGCAAAAAAAATAGATAAAATCATAGTTTAATCACATTATGTATAAAATAATCACACTTTAAACAAAAATAATGTTTATAGTTTTTTTTGTGACGTAATGAAAATATTTATTTTAAGAAATGATTTTGCATTTTCGTATCTCAAACAAACTTGTCAATTTTAATGAAACTTTATATGCAGGGAAATTTTAACGACAACTTTTGAAAAACGGTTGTTCGACTAAAACAGTCAATAGAAAACATAAAAAAACGTTTGTTCAACTGATTTTATGCGATTTTAACTTTCCGAAGTAGTAGACTTTAAATCGCATAAATTAAGTTGTTCGTTTTTTCCATTTTTACCTTCATATATTATAGCAACGAAAACACACACGTTTAGTGCCTAATTAGTACTCCCACTATGCAAAATTTTATAAGGGGTGCTCTTATTTATAGTAACGGATATATTGAACAAGACTTGTGAATGACATTTCGAGCTGGCGTCTATAGCGTACCCATATTATTGCTTACAGAAAGCGAACTTCTCTTTATATGATTGTTTAATATGTTGTTTTAGTGCGTGAAATTCTGACTCTGTCAGTAAAATAGTTCTGTTCTTATAACAGCAATCATTATGAAAATTTGCATTGCGTGGTCCTCTAAAGCGTGGTCGGTCACTAATAAATAAGGCACTAAATATAAGAACAATCACCTGTACGCCAGCTTGATCGTGATGCCAGTGTACACACTAAAAAGGTCTTTATTTCTTAAACTAAAGAGGCACTAATTATTTTATTTGCAGTAACTACGCACTAATCCCGATGGGTTGAAGTGCAGCAGGCTTAGCAGGCAGAGAAACCCCAGTAGGCTTCGCTTATATAATATTAGATAGTATTTCTAAACCTCAAATAAATATACGCTCTAAAAGAGGGCATAACAACAAACGAAAATAAGACCATGTGTACGCTTCGGAGTTTAAGACAAAATCTTCAATCACCGAATAATACTGCCTATCACTTTTGTAAGATTAGGATGAATGGGCTGAATCCATCTGTTTTATCTAATTATGAGAAATATCTTTGACGTTTAACTTCACATGGATGGTGGTATATGCAGGCAGCCGTATGATTCGCTATATAAATAAAATGAAAGGAACGGTGTCTATAAGAGGCTAACCTGCAATTACTCACACAATACTTAGTAGGCTGAGTACTTTTACTTTACAGCGCAAGTGAAACCTTGGCAAAACGTACGCATTGTATGAAAACTATAGAAAAATATGGCAGATAATCAAGAATCTATACTTCAGAAGATAAAAGATCAAGGTGATCTTGTAAGAAAGTTAAAATCTGCGAAGGAATCTAGTGAGAAGGTTAGTAATTTAAACTATAATTCATTGTGTTTAATTCATATTTTAGAGATGTTGCATCATTTCATTATAACCTCAAAGAAATTGACATTTTATAGGATAAGAAGAGTAATGTAGGATATAATATTGAAGAAATAAACAAATGGTTATCCTATCACAGTTATATTTGTGGATATACACCAAGCAGTTGTGATATTGAATTGTCAAAAGACTTAGAACATAAAGTAGATTTTGAAAAGTTTCATCACATAAAGAGGTGGTGGTGCCATATGCGGAGCTTCAGCAACTCCGAAATAGCTTTATTCCCAAAAAATGTTCCTCCAATTGTAATGAATAAAGTTGAGAAAATTAATACAAACTCCCTCAGTTTACAGGTTTGTTTTTCTAACATGAATAGTTTTTTTATACTGTACTGTTTGTAGATTGATTTTATTTGCACTAGAATACTGTATGGTAAACTACACCCCTCTTAATGTATTTCTGTAAAAGTTGAACCTCCACATATGGTTATTTCGTCACCACAAGTTAATCAAAGCTGAAATGAGTTAATTTAAAATACCAAGATCTTTATAATAAGTTTTACATTGTAATTTTTTTGTTTCCGGTCTTAATTAATACAAAAAGCTGTGGTGACGAGTAATCATATCATTTGAGGATAAATTAAGTGAAGCATGTCATACAAAATGCTGAGGTTTGGTAAAAACTATGCAACAGTGCAGCAATTGTGTAACACTATTCTAAACACAGTTTTCTCTAAAACTATTGCTACATCATCTTGCTGCAAGGTATTGGAAATGTATTTTGAGCTTTATGCTATTAGTTTTTAGTTTTAGTTTTAATTGTATAAACATGCTTTGGAGTTTGTTAATTTTGTTTTCTTATTGTTTATTTCACAATTTGGTTCTGTCTATTTTTTGCTATATGTTTATTATGCATTTCTATTCTACCAGGAAAAATACCTATTTTGATAATCAAAAGCATTATTATGAAGCTAGATAAAAGGTTACTTAAATTAATATTACAATTTCACAGATACAAGAAGAGGTTGGAAAGTTATTAGCCCTTAAGGCACAACTTGTGACTGAAGATGCAGCCCCACAAAAGTTCACTCTTAAAACACCAAAAGGTACCAGGGACTACAATCCACAACAGATGGCTATAAGGAACAATGTTTTGCAAAAAATCATCACTGTGTTCAAGAGACATGGAGCTGAGTGCATTGATACACCTGTATTTGAGTTGAGGGTAAGATATATTTTACTTATTAATGTTATATCTAAGTAGCTACATAATCTTTGTATGTGGGGACTTATTTATTGTCCATCTGTTTCATATTATAACACAGCTATTTATGTTTCATTGTGCTGTTGGTAGGGAATGCAATCTCGAGACGAGATCGCCAACTCGAGATCTCAAGGGATTAGAAATTCAATATCGGCGAGATCTCAGCATTTTCGAGATCTCGAATGGTTTCGGCAAATGGAACGGCATCTTATGTCAGTCGCTATG
This sequence comes from Eudonia mercurella, assembly GCA_963082485.1. Classification (NCBI taxonomy): domain Eukaryota; kingdom Metazoa; phylum Arthropoda; class Insecta; order Lepidoptera; family Crambidae; genus Eudonia; species Eudonia mercurella. The sequence goes on from OY720027.1 coordinate 13,295,397, forward strand.
TAACCAGCGGCTGAAAACGCCCTCTCAGATTCAACACTAGTTAGTACCAGCAGCATGAGCAAGCTGTTATAAGCAAATTGCAAAAAGATACCCCTCGATCCTCCACACTCAGAGATCCATCTCTTTTTTAATCACGGACACAAATGACAATAACAGCACAACTAAAACAATTGTAAACAAACAAGTGCCTGCACGCACTCGAATATCTCCCGCTCACTTACTCTGGTAAAAACTATATTTTATCCTTTGCTATTCCACTCGCCCAACATTGTGAATAGTCGGGATAGTTTACGTATGCGATCCGACACTCCTTCGCCAGTCAGTGAGTCGCGTCGCTGACTACTGCCGCTCGATCTCGTCAATCTCGGCCGAGATTTTGTCATTTTATGTTTCGAGATTGATCTCGGAAAATGAGTCGAGATCTCGAGATTGCATTCCCTAGTTGTTAGTCTTACAAAAATAATTATTATATAATTAAAATTAAAATAATTAAAATAATAAAAAATTTAAAAAAAACAGTGATGTAAATGTGTATGAATGGTGTATGCTTTGTTGGATATTCAATAAAAAAATATATTGAGAAGATGTCTCAGTGAAATGTGAAATGTCTCCTATAGATACCTAGTCAGAACGTTTACATCATCATCATCATAACAGCTTTACTAGTAGGTACCTAAGTATAAAGAAGGTACTATACCTATAACCGGTCGTTGTGGAGATCCTTGTGGGGGAGGCCTTTGTCCAGCAGTGGACGTCTTTTGGCTGACATGATGATGATGATATCTAATTAAATTTTGTGAACATTGCTGCAAGTGAAAAAACCCTAAAGCCATATAAATGAATATATATTTTGTAATTGGTTGTTTATCATGTTAAAATTTTGGTTTGGTTTTCTATTTTTTTTAATTTGTTGATGTGGTTTTTTCTACAGGATGTACTGACTGGTAAATATGGGGAAGATTCAAAGTTAATTTATGACCTTAAAGATCAAGGTGGAGAGATTCTTTCTTTGAGATATGATTTGACTGTTCCGCTAGCAAGATATTTAGCTATGCATAAAATTAATACATTAAAACGGTACCACATTGCAAAAGTATACAGAAGAGACAATCCTGCCATGACAAGAGGGAGATATAGAGAGTTTTATCAATGTGTAAGTGTTTAGGGTAATACTGTACACTTTTTTTTATATAAATTTATATATTTTTATTAAGACATGTTTTGTCTATTACACTTTTGTTTTTAATGTTGTACACTAAGTTCATAATAAAGTAACCATAATATTATGTGACATAAGAACTAAGTACAAATTACAGTCTTGCAACATATTCTAAGCAAGAATTAAGAAATTTTTTCATGAAATAAACATTATTGTCTTAAAAGCAAATCTCATTTACAGTTACTTAATTTAATTGCTATCAAGATATAAAAAAATCTTATGACTTTTAATCATGGTGTTTTATTACAGGATTTTGATATAGCCGGTCAATATGATCCAATGGTGCCTGATGCAGAGTGTCTTAAAGTAGTGACCGAGATTCTGAATACACTTGATATTGGAAAGTATGTGTTGAAAGTTAACCACAGGCGATTGTTGGATGGCATGTTCGAGGCCTGTGGAGTTCCTAATGATAAATTCAGAACTACATGCTCCTCTATTGATAAGTTAGACAAGGTTTGTTTTGTTTTATCTATAGGTACAAATATTAAAGAATATGGAATATAATATTAGTATATTATATTATTATAGCTTATTAAAGAGTTAAGTACACACCTTGTTGAAGCCTCCGGTGACAAGAAGGGTGGCAGCAACCTCTGCCAACATATCAGCTTGGCTATCCAAAGAGGTAATGTTGCCAGCATTCTTGGTACCGTTCCCATGAGCCCACAGCTGGAGGATATTTTTTATTTATTTGGTTTTTAATTACGTTGTGTTTCTTTTGCTTTATTTTTTCTTTAATGTAGTATGATAAGTTATTTCTTTTCATTTTTTCATTTTCTTTAAATTATGTATTGAACACAATGTATATTTATGAAATACAAGACCTATTATATTAGTATATTAGCCTGTGGTAGGATATAGTGCTGCTGTAGCTGCTAGCTTTCAGGCAGACCTTATACTTTTTTTCTTGTAAGCATCAATGGATCCACATGTTAAAATTTGTGCAGAAATCTACTATATATTTAAATGTTTTATATAATATAAAAATCTTATTAACTTTAATCTGTATAGTACAAAGTATAATCCAGGTTCCACCAATTCTGTTTTATTATAAACTTTATTATTTAAGTACGTTTGGGAAATACCACAGATATGCTATTATTTAGTATGAGGAAAATACCGATATTAATAAATAAATACCGATTAGCGTGCACTCTTTACTGTTAGAATTGATTAAATAGTTTTGATTGAATGACATTTATAAAAACAATTTACGTTACAAAAGTGACTGCCAATATTTTTTTTAAAGCCTTTAAAAAATATGTTGGCAGTCACTTTAATGTAAATTATTTTTATAACAGAATATTAACAGTCCCTATATACAGTGTTATGAAATAAATTAAATTAAATTAAACAAATTAAAGGTAGTAAGCTTTGTTCTAAGACCAGATCTTCGTATTTTATAATCCTATTATTTATGAGACAAATTTCCTTAACCTATGATTAGTATTTCCAATTTTATTATCCCACAAACTAAGCCCCCAGCTTACCAAAACACCACACAACACCAAGCGTGTATTTTGATGAACCAATCAAGTAGAGTGGAGTCCAGCTTCTCCCGCCATAAATAAAGTTAAACCAAGGGACATATTAAGGGAGGACATTAGGTATTCGATTCCCGATCCGATTCAATAAAAAATTATTCTTATTTTTTTGCATAATCCTAATAAATAATATAGCGTATACATACACTAAGAGCACACCGCACGCACCCCGCGAGGCCACGTCTTCATCCCCGACTCGCGGCGCGTGCCCCGGCGCGTACCCCGCCGTGGGCAGTCTGCGCCGTATTTTTTTATTTTTTTTATGTTTACCCAGGCATAAACTACCATAGGATTAAATATGTCCCTCAACTAACACGATATATAAGGTCACATTTTATCAACTGCAAATATTTTGAGGAAATATTCAGCAACATATATAAACTATTTTATGAAAGAACCTTACATTTTTATACGCTAGTTTTCAAGAAAAACGCCAGAAGACATTTCGATTAAAAAGTAAAATAAAAAAGAGTCGAAACAGAGAGGCCGCAATGCCTTCACCGTTTACACGTGCCCGTAGTTTCATTCAAAGGAGCCGACGGGAGGCCGCTCTTAAAAATATTACAATTTTTGTGTCAGGAAAAGGTAAAAAAACTAGCCTGATTTATTTTAAACGCTAAGGGCCTTTTTTCTCTGATATAATTAGATGTTTTGATAAAATATTTGCAGTTGATAAAATGTGACCTTATGTATATATATAAAAAAATATAAAATAAATAAATAAATATATATTTATCACAAATGTTTAACCTTTGGATTATAATTTTTTACAGTCACCATGGGAGGAGGTCAGAACAGAGCTAATAAATGAGAAACAAGTTGCTCCTGATGCGGCTGACAGAATAGGGGAATACGTAAGATTGAATGGGAGCACAGAACTAGCAGACAAACTGTTAAAAGATGAGAAACTGTCTAAGGTGAAGGCAGCTGTAGAAGGGCTTGATGGCATCAAATTGCTGCTGGATTATTGTGAACTGTTTGGTATTAAAGATAAGATATTATTTGATTTAAGCTTGGCAAGAGGCTTAGATTATTACACTGGAGTTATTTATGAAGCTGTTTTAACTGGTAAGTATTTAAAAAAATAAAATAAATGTTATTTTATTATTTCGTCTGCTAAATATATTTTCCAGTCAATATGTATTACATAATAATGTACAAGCATAAATGGAGCTGTTCATGAACTAAATCTCGTATAAAAAAAAAACTTTGTTCTAACTTTCAAATTAATTCTGGAACCGAAGAGTTGTCCCAGTTTCGATTATCAGCGAGATTATTAACATGTCACGATTATTAACATGTATAAACTTTTGACTAATTTTGACTCTTATGCCATTGTATTAAGAGTACGATGTTTACATGTTAATGCTCGTATCTGTACACATTGTACTGTTTGGTTGACGGTAAAGCTTGTTCACTTGACTATCTTAATTAAGTCACTCACGATATCAACAATGTTGGTAGTATTCTCAATGAATTAGTTTGATGTATCAATATGGAGTACGCTGGTCTGTTTCCTTCCAGAACCAGAGATTGAATAAGTTAGTTTTATATGGTTGTTTGTTACCTTTCAGAACCAATTAAAATCGGCAATGAGGAGCAAACCGTTGGTTCCATCGCGGGCGGTGGGAGGTACGACAACCTCGTCGGCATGTTTGATTCTAAGCACAAACAGGTTAGTTATATTGTTTTGTAACATTTAAGATAATATCGATTGTAGATAAGCAACTTTCGCAAAGCCAGTCATCGGATGGGTGACCAAACATGTATCATATCGAGCTCCTGCTGCAGCCAGCGCAGCGCATTAGTAGTCGTTAACAACCACCACCACTGGGCTGTGGTGAGAAAACAAAATGGGCTAGTGATAAAAATGTACGGAAACACTACACATTAATGAAACACCTTTAACGAATCTACTCGCGTTTAATTTTCACATTTAATTTTTTCTTGATATTTCGACCCTTCTACAATGTCACAGGGATATTGGTGTTGGTCGTCTAATAATTAATTTCTAACTTGTACACCGGTATTTATTGTTATCGAATTCGTTCCTTTTTGTTACTGTCATTTCATTTTGCGTAACACTATGACGTTGATATTGGCTAAATGTGCAAACCGTGCTTAGCTATTAAAAAAAGTAAAAATGGGTTTCGTTTAATGTCTCAGTTTATTTGAAAAACTCGAGTAGATATAGAATCGTTTCTTTCGTTATAGGTTCCATGTGTGGGCGTCAGTATAGGCGTTGAACGCATATTTTCGGTGCTCGAAGCGAAATTGGCGGCTGGAGAGATACGCGTGCGCACTAACGAAGTCGATGTGTACGTTATATCCGCGCAGAAAAACTTCCTGGAAGAGCGAATGAAGATTTGCAATGAGCTGTGGAACGCTGGAATTAAGGTACAAATTTGCTTGCATTTTTTCTGTTATCTCCTCTTTGGCGTTCTTTCGAGGTTTTTAACTACTTACCATATTTTTGCTTTTCTTAGTCGTTTAGTTTAATTATTATTCTCAATCTCGTCTTAAATAATAAAAGAGTCTACACAAGAGACGTGAGCGAAAAACCTTTATAAAAAAAGTGTCTTTCATTTTGGACGCCTTACACGAAAACGTGTTTAGACAATCAAAGCTTGTGTTTTAGTCACTAAAATTTTATATAACCCCTTGAGCGTCGATCGACTATCAGGTGGCCGATAACAATTAAAATTCTATTGTGTCTGGTATTCGCGCGCTCGAGCTCATAATATAAAACTATTTAGCTTTTACTAGCGCAATCAGACTATGTGTTATGTACTATATCATCATCATCATCATCATCATCTCAGCCAAAAGACGTCCATATGTGTTCCATATATTACAAAATCGAGGAGCTCGATGGCGCAGTGAGGAGCTCGATGGCGCAGTGGTTAACGCGCCCGGTCTGCGAGTGCTGAGGTTAAGCAACTTTCGCAAAGGCCGGTCATCGGATGGGTGACCAAAAATGTATCATCTCGAGCTCCTCCGTGCTTCGGAAGGCACGTAAAGCCGTTGGTCCCGGCTGCATTAGCAGTCGTTAACAACCACCAATCCGCACTGGGCCCGCGTGGTGGTTTATGGCCCGTTTTCCCTATCCATCCATAGGGAAGGCTCGTGCCCCAGCAGTGGGGACATAAAAATGAGCTGATGATGATATTACAAAACGCACGAGCCCACGTTCAAACCGCGCTGCCTCTAACCTACTTTTGATGTGTGGTAGCCTTAAATTGTGACCGTATTAATTGATTAATTTTACTTTTCATCATCATCATCATCATCATCATCTCAGCCAAAAGACGTCCAAAAAAATTAATATATATAATAATATATTAGGCTATTTATTACTTTTACTTTTATTTCACCACAGACCGAGCAATCGTACAAAAAGAATCCGAAAATGCTGACTCAGCTGCAACATTGCGAAGAGAACGGCATTCCCCTGGCTGTGGTGTTAGGCGAGTCGGAGCTGAAGCGGGGCGTGGTCAAAGTGAGGAATGTCACCTCGAGGAAGGAAGACGAGGTGCCGAGGGAGAAACTGGTTGAGGAACTGAGGGCGCAGATAGCGGCGCTCGGCAAGATACAGATAAACGGATCGTAGTGTAGAGAAAGCGTGTAGGATAATGCTTCACCATTTTGCTTTTATTTTCACGGTATTTTAAGTTCCCGTTTCGGTACTGTCGCGGTATTAGTAAAACTTCGCACTTATTTTGTTGACTCTGTTTTAAGCTTATGTTCTTTAAGAGCGTTTACGTCGCACACTAGCGCCGCCAATGAAAAAAAAAACATATGTAGTAATTAGAGATAGAAAATCAAATTATGCTCAACAAACTATTTGAATGAAGTAATTTAGCATTTTACGTCACCTAATGAACATCTGACATGTCATGGTTTAGTAAAATACGGCGTTATAGTTAAAAGTGGCCGTTTTTAGCTGTAACGTCTTATTTAATTAAACCATAACATGTCAGATGTTCATTAGGTGACGTAAAAATGCTAAATTATTTAATTCAAATAGTTTGTTGAGCATAATTTGATTTTCTATCTCTAAATACTTAGTTTTTTTTTTCATTGGCGGTGCTAAGTTGCGGCGTAAACGCTCTTAATAAGTACAGTTTTGTACTTGTATTAAATAATAAGATTATAATTTTGAAAGTAAATTTTCACAAAAAGAAAATAAGTTTATTATGAAAAGGTAACAGGCCCCACTCAGAGACGTCAAATAACTCTAATGATTACGGAACTGTGATTTTTCATTGTAAAAAGTTTCTATTAATGACGTTCTTAACACTTTTTTTTAGAATAAGAAATGATTGGTACTTATAACGTTTCTGAGTACGGGCAGATAGTATTTCTTGTTAGTTGTTAGTATGTTAACTCATTCTGGTTTTTATTTTCATAAAATGCATTTTCTTGTTTTATTGTTTGTATTGTATCATTGCGGGTTTGCATTTTTATCTATCAGTAGTAATTTATTTTAGGAAAATTAAGGTTTCATTCTCCATCTTCTTTTCCTCATGGTTTAATTACTTTAAATACATGTTTGTATATGTGAGATTTATAATATCTATTTATCAATAAAAAAGTTTTTTAAGCGATCATCATTTATTTATTACCCTTATTTTGTAACATACTATATTTTAATAAGCACACTTTTAGTAAAGTAGCGTGAGTTGAAAACGGCCCGCGCGAGCATACATAGAAGAAATGCCACGATTCGGGCTTGCATATAAATGTTTTCCCGCGGTTACGCGAACCAGTGCCATTATACATGGCTGTCTTAATATCTCGTCATCACACCGCACCGGACGTAGTATTAAGCTGGGCTGAGCAGAAGACAGCCGTCAAAATAAAGGGATTCTATTGGTTGATTTCCACATAGCTCAGCTCAGCTCAGCTTCAATGAAGAGTCACCCTAACGCGGGCCCGCTTTGAAACTTCCGCTGCCTGCGGGGCCGTGTCCCGCATTGTTTCGGTGCCGCGCTGCTTTGGACCTGCTTTTAGTGATTGAGAACACGAATTTTAGCCGACGGCTCGGTCAACTTAACCTGAGGTCCTAGCCTTTTGAGGCGTCTTCGGGTCGTTCCGCTCTTTTGATTCCGATCTGGGTGCCTAGTGTGACTTGTTTACTACCCATATTCATTCGATTAAGTTTATGAAAACGAAAATTAGTATGGCATTAAAGCAGCGCCTCCTGGCGGCTTACGAGGAGAGTTAACATTTTGCCATACAAATTCTCGTTTTTGTTAACGTGATTGAACACCGATCCGATCCTTCGGCCGATCCGATCCGAACCCTTTGGAGAATCTAGTAGGGCACGGGGACGTGCACTAGTGCGCGAAGCCGTTCCCTCTAGAAAACCTCCGAAGGTGATTCGTTTCACACGGCTTGAGGGACCCTTTACGTTCCTCGCCGCCCCCAAAAAAGCCCGGTGTAGCTGAAAATGCCGTCTGAGGCAGTCAGCAATCTCTCCAAAAGAAAAAAGTGATTGAATGGTGATTGAAACTCGCACTTGGCACCCAGATGTGTGTACCGTAACTCAAACGGCGGACTTAAAGTCCGCGTCAAATTGTATTTTTTGACAGACAAATATACCAGTAATAAAGTCCCACGATTACGTTGTCAAGTGCCTTTTGTTTTTCTTAATATGTACTAATACTACTAATACTCACTACATACTAATTTTCACTCTTATTGCCATTGTGTTAAGAGTTACATTGTTTACATGTTAATGCTCGTGACTACCCAATTAATGCCAGTCTAAGTTGTGGAACTCCCTAATTCGCTTGTATCTTAAAATAAAAAAGTAAAAAATACGTTTTGTAAAAAGCTGTAGAATTTTCTAATACCTAAATAAATAAATAGACTGCCCCCCTTCTACGCAGGCCTTAATGTTATACGTGATACAATTGTAACTATTCTACTGACTTATTAGCGAGAAAATGAAAAGCCATGATTGCGGTTTACTTAATTTTTTTAAACTGATTTATAACTTTTATCATCTACTATGTACAATATCCTCATAACTCTGATACTGGCTAAATGTGCTAACTGCGTGATGAAGCCATTAATTAACAGAAAAAAAAACTCCGTTCTACTCTCAGAATTTTAATTAGTTACCTATTGTTCTGAGGTTCTACATATCATTGTTATCAACCCAGCGCCTCCCAATCAGCGGTTACGTCAATCCGCTTTATTGGATAATTACCATAGTAAATGCGTCTTCCGATGATTTAGAATAGAAAAGAATAAAATACCTTTATTGCAGGCAATATGGGCTATATATAAGTACCATACTATCATACATATTATATTATACAATTTATGATATAGGTATGGTTTTAGGGAGTCATTAGCAGAACTCATTAATTACCTACTACTTTTTTACGCTATATAATTTTCTTCTTTCATCAGTGTTGGCGTCACATAACAGGGCGCAATATCTATCTTTTTTTTTACTTTTTAGAATTAGGAACTCGATTCAGCAGCGGCTTGGACGTCGGGTTTCGGTCTTGCAAGTAAGGCTACTTTTGCAAAGCCGGAAAAAGCTGGAAAGGTGGCAAAGTCAAAATAATTCAAACTCCTCGTTGCTACGGTTTTCTACATAAAATCCCAGAATTTTTGTATTAGTCTAGAACAAAAGTTTACGCCTGAACCTATGCCTGAACGGTGTGCTGAGTACGCTCACCATTCGATAAACGAAAATAAGAATGTATATACTGGTAACAAAACAACATGTATTTTGTAGTAGGTATACTCGTAGATATCCCATTTAAAATATAAATGTGAATTGAACTTGGCTCTCATTTCACATATGTTTTTGATGGGATATCATTACCTTTTTGTACAGAAATTATTTAATTATTTATAAGTAATGACCTTACACTATTGATGTGCGCTAATTATTTAAATAATAATTAATACTATATCCCAGTTAATATTAGGTCCTTAGTTACTTATGAAATTGACGTTTTGTATGAAGATTTTTTATAAAATTATATTTTTCATACTAACGTTTTTTTAATTTTCTTGACATCTATTTATGTTAACACTATAGAAAATTAAAGGTAGTGTGTTTGTTTCACTAGCTAAATATAGCAGACATTAAAAAGAAAAAAACCATCATAGGTCAGGACCCAATAACAACGTAATAAATACGAATGTCGTATAAGTAGTTAATAAACGTAGTAACTATTAAGTAATCTGTGGTTATAGTACTAAAACTGATATGATTGGATTAAAAAACAATTAAGGGTGGTAAGTATTCTACTCGTTATAAATTCACGTGAATACCTTAAAATCCACATAAAGACTAGTTGTCATCAATTTTGATTGCGGATTCTTACATTACAGGCTCCTAAGTGTTCCTAATAGAATCAATTAATTGAAAAATTTAATAAATTGATAAAACAGCTTCACGAAAACTCGGTATTCTGAACAGGGTGCGGCGATTCTTTACGCCTGACCAGTTGTGCCTTTTGTGCAAGATTCAGGTACGGTCTTGCGTGGAGTATTGCTCGCACATCTGGGACGGTTCCGCAAAGTACCTTCTCGATGCTTTGGACAGATTGCAGCGTCGCGCTGTACGCATTATCGGCAACGCAGAAGTCACAAATACTCTTGAAACTCTGCAATTGCGTAGAGATATTGCGTCACTCAGCGTGTTTTGCCGCTTATACCATGGCGAGTGCTCTGAAGAACTTTTTGACCTAATCCCACCTTCTCCCTTCCTCCATAGGAGTACACGTGCTGCTCTCCGGAGTCACCGCTTCACTGTCTCAAATATTCCATCGCGCACTAAGAAATTTGGTGACTCGTTTTTTTATTGCACCTCCAAAACATGGAATAGTTTGCCAGCATACGTTTTCCCTCCTTCCTATGATATGGGGTCCTTCAAACGAGGCGTAAAGAGGCACCTTGTGGGCCGGTAAAGTGAAGACAACTGATGCTGCGTTGTTTTCACGCTGCACCAGTTGTCGTCGCATCTGGATTCCATATTCACTTAACATCAGGTGAATTGGAGTCATTTGCCGTGCTACGTATAAAAAAAAAAAATTACTAGTTTCTGATATATTCTTTTGTATTCGCCCAACTACTTATCTGGATGCCAAATTTGAACTTTCTAGATCATCTGGAACTGGGTTAGAGTTTGATCTATCTATAGATCAGTGAGTCAGTCCAAAAATCGTCATTTTTATCACTATAAAAATGACGATTTTTGGACGTCATTATTTAAATAACCGTTTGAGGTGTGTCTATGAAATTTGGAGCACATATGTATCTTGCAAGTCTCAATAAATTAGCTAAATTTGACATGTTTATGTGAAATAGTTTTTGAGTTATGAGGGGGTCAAAAGTGGCTCCAAATGGTTCGTGTAATATTACACACGGCGCTGCTCGCCAGTCCTGTTAGCTTTAACTTGGCTAGATTTGAATTTTGTCACCTATCAGTTACCCAGCTGTGCGAATGTTGCTTAATTAGAAAGATCGCAACTACAACGCGGAAGTCGCTTTGCTTGAGCACCGTATCGTATCGTTTTATATATACCTATACGGTAGGTACTCGTACCTATAATAGTTGTAGTGAACTAAAATTAAGACCTATTATATACATTAAAGCAATAAAAATTGCTTATAAAATGTATTTTATCTAAATCTAAAACTATGTACTACGAGTATGTCTGATGTGACCTGATGGGGCGAACTATAACGCCCATTTTATTAAACAACCGACTTCTTAACCAAACAGATACCGACTGATTATAGTAAAATAATTGTAACACTACTTCCTCAAACAGCTCTGGTTAATTCAATGACCTTACGTCAACGTCCCCGATTGGGTTCTATTGACCTCGACCAAGCCGCACCGGCTCACCGCACGTCCGCGCGCTTCTGTTCTAATACCGTCATGTCATGGACGGCGTCCACGCTGTTGCCCGCTCATTGTTCCCGGCGACAGCCTCGCTGGTTCCTGTCATTGTGCCCTAATTCGCCGTGAAGTCCAACACGATTTTTATCAGTATAAAACTGTTTATGCAATCGATCTCCCACTTATTACGCGGCTTAACGTTCTAGCATCAATACTGTCTTGTGGCAATTAACTGTTCGATCGGTGATGAGATGCCTTGGTTCAAAAAAAGTTACTATTTGTTAATTTGTGCGACCCTACTATGTTCGAGAGCCAGTGCCTCAGTGCTGAAGGAAGCCCTGGAAGACCATTTAAAGGATGTCGCGCATAAAGAAGGTGCTGAGTCAATTAAACATGAGAAGCAGAAAGGAGAGAAAATTCATCAAATTGAAAGTGACTTAAATGATAGTCATAAAAATCAATATGCCAAAGCAAGTGATGAAGGCAAATACACAAAAAAAGATCATGATTTAAAATCAGTTTCTGACAGCGACGCTTACGAAGGCTACAACTCGAAACAGGATAAAGCTGAAGACACCCAGGCTGGTGGGTATAAAAGAGGACACAAAAAAGGACATCATAATCAAGGATTTCAGAACTCTTACCACAAAGACGAATCTTCGAACAAGAGCACTTTCTTCGATGATTTTAATGATGAAGGCGATCAAGCCGCTTACAAGAGTCGTCTGAATAGTCACGACAACCAAGGAGGCCGGAGCTACCAAGGATCTCACAAAAACGGTCAAGAGCACTTACGAGATAACTATTCTGGCGGAGGATATAACAGACAAGGTGAAAACGGCGCCAAGCATGTCGGGCATCAAGATTATGGGAAGAAATACTATTTGAACGATGATCAGCATTATAATAAACATCGAAACGATCAAGACGCTTACAACAGGGATCGGTATTATGATCGACAAGAGCATCATCATCCTCCCCCGGTTCGCCACGACCCAGGTTGGAATTCTAAGGGTTGGGATGATAGACGTGGATGGGATGATAGACAGGACTGGAACAATCGCCCATCAGGATGGGAGCGCCCTGGTTGGCAACGAGATGCCGGCTGGGAAAGAGATTATAATGGACCCGGGTATTATGACGATCACGGCGTGCGTCACGATGGTGGATATGGGTACGGCCCTCAACAAGGTTACGGCTATAGCTATGACGAGTCACGAGCAAATCCAGTGGCTGAAATCCCCAAAAACACACCAATTGTCACGCAAAGAAAACAGACAATCACGATTTATGAAGATCCGCGATATAACGGTAAGGATAAAGGACAACTTCGACGCGAGGACGGGGACTACTTGCAGCTGGACTATAAGCCCAGCAGCCACCGTTACGCAAGTTATGATGACACATACTACAGTGGTCCGACTAGAGAAAAGGGGACAGAAACCAGTAAAATTAATAGGCTCGTGTATAACTATAGACGTCAGTAAAATAAATATTTGCTGATGCAAATAAATGCTTTCTAGAGATACTCATTAAATAATACATTTAATGTAGGAATATTTATTATTGACATTGAGTCAACAAATAGAATGGCTTTTAGGTGGTGGTGGTTATAGAGAGGAAAGGGTGTGTAGGATAAATTATTTATTGTCAAAAGCAGCCTGTGAAAGTAATGCGTCGTTTTTGTCTCTAAGAAATGAAAACGAATTGTAAATAAACGAAAACTATTTCCACAAACAATTTATTTCGATTTTTATTTCTAAATCGCCAATGTCTACACCAGAATATTATATACCGTCGCGTCGGTATTATATCTCAAATATCCATACACAATAATGTGTAATATTCGTGAAGATATCTTGATATTGCATATTTGCCGATATTCAGTGATTCGTGCAAGTCAAATACAGGTGCTTTGAAGGGAAGGGGCAGTTGCTCGGTGACGGACGGTCAGTCGGGCGGCATATTTCAATATGGCGGCGCTTTGGACCGTGACGGCGGCGATGGGTGCTCGGGAGCGTGCCAAATCGTTCGTCGTTATTGGTTCGAGTGAAAACCTTTAGCCATAGAAAGATTTTATACTAAAAACTAATTAAACAACTTGTAAATCATAGCTAAAGATATAATGCAGCATAGCGCGCTCTCCCTAACTCTGATGACATCACAATTTGTTCACGCAGCCGTGAATTCCCGCGCAGAATTCGCAAAACTCCTGGGTGTCTTTGACGATAATACCGGCCAAGTTTCCGAATTAACTCGCTTTATTACCCTTTCCGCTTTAATTAAAAGACATCGTTGTTGAGGCACTACCCACTCGTAGATATTTTTCAGTGCTTTTATTTGTAATTTAAATTTTGCAACCCTTCGCTGTGGCTCCGCTGTGGGGGAATAAACTAATTTAAACGCTAAGCTCCCGACAAAGTCTCCTTTTATAATATGTATGGTCTGGGCAACATTTTAAAATTGGATTAGCATTCGTCCTTTCTCGTATGGCCATTGTTTTAGGTTTTTATTTGCCCGTTTTTTGTGTGCTGTTTAGAAAAATGACATGATTATTAACTAACTTGACTAGTTAAGTTATTCTGAGTTTTTAACATTCTTTCGATACAATAGTTGTAACTGTACAGTAATATGGAAGGAATATTAACAACTACGAATCTAACAGTGATATTTTACCGTGAATATTGACATTACGTACCAAGTAAGTATGTAGGGTAGATGTGGCACCAGTGTTTGACAGGAGCCAGTCATCGACACTTTTCTCTTTGTTCATTAAAATAGGGGTCAGCACTAGGGTTGCCAACTTTTTTTAGATCAAATATAGTATTTTTGGATTCAGTACCCATAAAAATATAGTAGGTAAGTATATTAAAAAATATTTATTTTATTATATTTATTTTATTTCATAAATGAATATTTAAGAAATAAAATATGATAAATATATAAGCTATGATAATAAGGGCGTGTTCCGTTTTAGATACATAGAGTCTGATTTAAGCGACTTTGCTGATTAAAATATAGTAGTTTCGCCTACTATAACTTAGTTTTTAAAATAATAGTAGTTAGACACCTAAAATAGTAGGATACTATATTATACAGTAGGGTTGTCAACCCTAGTCAGCACTGATTTTAGTCTATCAACTAAATATTTATAACATACAGTGAAAAAATTAAATGCCTACCCGACCCAGCCAGGAATCGAACCTGGGTCTTCCGTAATCCGGGCGGCTGCACTGACCATTTATGCAACCGGGAAGGCTGATGTAAGCACTGAACTTTTTTATTGCTTTTTAATTTTCAAGTGCTTTTTAGCGGCACAGTGCCATCTATCCAACGGTTATTGCAACCGATGGCTATGCAGATTCAGTGCAGCAATTAGCACTTAAAAATAACAAGTAAAATTTACTGTAGCAACTATTGAATACAGACCTCCTAGCAGTTATTCCGTGAAATTTTAATGAAAATCTATGTTATTTTCTGACGTCGAAAAGTGTCGAACACTGCGCTTAAAATTTCGAATTATAGTGCCACTATGGTATCTCAGTAGTATATGGGTAGTACTAAGCTACAACCTTATTTATATAACGTTTAAGTTCAGTTTTCTTGTATGTTTATGGAATACAGCGTATTAACATTATTCGCTGGTGAATAAACATGAGTAGAGCCAGACAAAAGTTTAGTGGATATGAATATTACCAGCTAATCTGCAATTTTAAAAATATCGCGTCCACTTGTATCACTCACTTTGAGCGGAATAGTCGTCACGTCTACTCAAGTTGAATTAATCAATGAGTTAGTTTACATAAAACCATTGAGCTCCTTTGTAGTTGAAGGTGTTATTCGTTCAATTTGGGTAATGTTTACAGTGCAATGGTTTTACATGTTAATAATTTGAAGTAGTAGAGGTAGTGTTTGTCCTGCAGTGGACGTCTTTTGGTTAAGATGATGATAATGGTAGGTAGCTTTTGATAAAAATGCGTCGATATATTGGTACCTAACAAAATACACTCGACATCCTTCTTACGTATTGTAGGTATGTATGTAGGTACGTATTTATTTAAGTCGTGATTTTGTTTATGTAAAAATAGCAATACAACTTTTTTACAGCATTAAAAAGTTTTCCTCTCCCAGTTCCAATTACCTTGCTCTAATCTTTGTTTCTTCTTTTATTGGACTTCTAACGATTTGTCTTAGGGCACTAAAGCAATTTCAAATTGGCACCCGAATAACACGCCAATAATCGTTAGCCGCGATTGGAAAACAAAACTGTGATTATAGGGTATTATCTTGAGATTTGCCGTCCCCCTCATTCGTTTTGTTACGCATATTGCTGTCCCATTCTTCACGAGAGGGGATGGACGAGATAGAGTGACATTACTTTAACGAACTTTCGATGGTCCATTGTATGATGGGGTTGGGATTTCTGGCTGGATTCAGTTTCGATTTAAAGGGATTTAATGTAAGTTTAAAGTAAGCTTTTAAACTGTCTCTAAGGCTTGTTTATAAAATCTTATGTATTTATAGGAGCTGATAAAAAGTTCGTAACATATGAAAATATATACTTACGAGTATGTCACGTCGGTAGCCGAACTAGGAGATATTAGAACGCGAGAAATCATGGTTAAACCTCCATAGCCACGAAAGAATAAACGTGAACCTATTCACGTGCGTAAGTATAAGTTTACTCGGGGACTTTTGGGGTCAAAAATGCTAATCTTTAAAGTAAAACTTTGTTCAGCAGTGGATTTCTTTTGGCTGAGAGGATGATGATGATGATGATGATGATGATGATGATGATGATGATGATGATAGTAAAAGAAAAATGAGGCACAAACAGTTTTATGAAAAAGAGTCCGGGTGCCTTCTACATAAAGCCTTATAAAAATCTCTAAAAGAGATGTATATGACTTATTAAGCTACCGCTTTCTGCCGTTCTTAGGTAACTGCGGCAACCGAATAAGAACAACCTACAAATTTACAACAATAACATTTTATTTCGTTGCTCTCAGCTAATCGCATCCGAACATCCACGTATACCTCTAGGTAGTTGTAAGACGCAAGTTCCCTCATAGCCCCGCGAACAATGAAGTTGTTCGTCTCTTATCTCCGCGCTGTTTACTCTCCAAGTTGGCTGGATGGCCGTTTTGTTGCCGATGCCTGACGACTCACTTTGTATGAACAAGTTACATCTTACTTTGGCGTGCGTTTTACACACTGCGACTTTTATAGGGTTTTTTTTAAGGTATAAAGATGATTGTTACATTTAAGTTAACAGTATACTTGCATTAGATTGAAGACAATGCTAGCTGGTTTTTATTTGAATTCGCTGATGAAATTGTCTGAAATTGTATTAAGGCAATTCTAAAATGTGTTCAACATAATCAAAAAAATAGGTTCATTATTTCCTGTCATTTGTTTTATTAAAATGAAGTGACCTTTTCATTCTAATACTATTAAATGAATTTTATTTATTATGATTTTCTCATAATATGAAAGTCATATTTGGATTTTAAGAAAATCTAGTGTTGGTCATAAAAATTAAGTCGAAAGCGCAAGATAAAATGTATTGCATTACTATTGCAGAAATGCAACATTCAACATCACCCGTTTTTTCGTTGATTAAAGACGATTCCGATAGAGAATCAACTCTTAATTAACATATTGTTGCATATGTAAAGGGAAAAGATATAAATAATAAAAAAAAAATCACTAAATCTGACGTATCTTGTTAAAAATATAATATTTTACATTACCCTGCCCGTTCTCATTTACCTTTAGTTATAGCCTTTTGTTGCCTTTAAGCAGCGTAAAGAAAACTAAGTGCCAGTACGACGACGGCTACGACGATCGCGTCGTAGGGTGTAAGTGCCCCACTAAAGGGGTACTCGTTGAGTCGTGACGAATCCATTGCCTGTAGGTAACTAATTGCTATGAAATAAACCGCCCCCGCGGGACCGCAGCCCTGATTTTGTTTTAATCGAAATTTTCCGCGCAAATCGTCATCCGTTTACATATTACATTGCATGAATCAGATTATAATTTACTCAATTACTTAGTTACATTTATTTTTAATGGTTGGAGTGGCGTTGCTGTAAATCTAGCGAACAAGTGTTAGAATCACGATAATTGAATAATGCTTTTGACAGTGAGCATACATCTACAGGATGTTTGGTAATATGTGTATATTCGCGAAACGTACCCACATGGTTAACATTAACATGTCTATATAACACTATGCCCACGTCAGAAAATGGAAATTGTAAAAAAAAAATTTCGACTCTCCATACAAAATGACACATCAGCTGATCGAGTTAGTATAGAAAGTCGATTTTTTTTACAATTTCCATTTTCTGACCATGGCATAGTATTAAATAGACATGTTAACATGGGTACGTTTCGGGAATATATATATATATATATATAAATCAATTGCTGTTCGTTTGTCTCGCTAAAACTCGAGAATGGCTGTACCGATTTGGCTAATTTGGATTTTGAAATATTTGTAGAAGTTCAGGGAGGGTTTAAACGGTGAGAAACATAAATAATAAGTAAGGGAAAATACTAAAAACGACAATTTAATTTTCCAATTCAAAATAATTTATTTGTTTTTTTGTCATGGATACTGTCAAAGCGGTACGAAGTCCATGCAGGTCAGCTAGTATATTAATAAAAATAATTTAGTTTGTGGTCGGGAAATAAAAGATGATCGGCAGCGTATTGTACGTAGACAGTATATTAAAAATACTTCTTTTTCATTCTCTCCATGACATTTTCGGCGTTCTTCTGTTTTAATAATGACATTGTATTTTGTAGTTTATTCAGATAGCTTATAATTTTAAGTTGAAAGCCTAAAAGACTTATTGGACCAAACTATAGATGTGTAATACGACTTCAAATGGATGTCCTCATAAAGCGAGCGTTCCCCTATACACGAACAATCATAATTGGTAGGTAAAGGGCTCATATGTTATTTGGTGCTTGCATATGATGTTTGCGTACAGCGCCGCGCAATACGTAACACAAACAGCCTTCAGGTGAGTTACGGGCTATAGTTTTGCTTATTAAGGCGACCAACATGGCGGCCGTTGATAAGATTTCGGTTTGTCTTGGCGCGCTCCGTGCCTGCAGGCGGCTTGCGGGCATTTGAAGTTGAGGCCACTGGTGTATGGCATGCGGGGAATGTTGCTCTGCTTAGTTTAGTTATTTATGAGATCTTGTTTGGTCACTGGAAGACTAGGTGTTTCTTTTGCTGGCCATAATTTTGGAGACAGTTTGCTCGTCCAAGTCACTCGTTTTGTTTTTGACACTGTCTTAAAAGTATCGGATGAAGAATTTATATCCTTCCGGTTGATTTGGACTGAATATCAGATTGTACTGATCTACATAAAGCACGAACTTCAAAAAGAACTTTTCCCAAAATTTTTGATTTTTTATAGGTCTTTAATATTAAATGTCGGAAATGAAACTGTCAAATTGATGTACAGTCACTCACTTTATTTTTAAAATATTAAAAAATATCACATCCTAAGACACCAAAAAATATCAGTCTATGATTATCTTTAAATTAAACTAAAACTTTGCTTAAAATTGTATTAATGTAGTAATGCCAGAACCGACATAATATTGATCAACTGATTAGTGTAAACGCTTTAAACTACCTATTAAAGTTATAATATTAAAAAAAATTGGTTTATAGTTATTTCGCCGGATTGCAACTCATTGAATTGTTTTTTTATAGCTCTTGTCGAATAAAATGTCACGCCGACGACGTCTAGTAGCACCACTAAACAATGAATTTTTAATTCTGGTGTCTTGATATTTCGCCTCTTTTTTAGTTTGTACAAAAATCTCATCAGGGTTGGTTTGTGCGGCATACGTGAGTTCAATCTCCTATGCCAGCCCTCGACGGCTGTATTTGTACGATGTTTATCATTCCCGCATCCAATAAAAGACGCACACAGAGTCATCCACTGTTTAGAAAAGTACTTTTGAAATTTTATCATTTCTGGAGATTGGGGGAAAAGAGCTTGCAAAGATACCCATGCACATTGAATTTTTTGATATTGTATCTGAATATACCTTTTGCGTCAGGCTTTACGGATTTCCGACATTTTAAAATAGAGACCTATAGAAAATCAGTCATTTTGGGAAAAGTTCTTTTTGAAGTTCGTGCATTATATACTTAGATCAGTACAATCTAATATTCAGTTCAAATCAACCGGAAGGAAAATTTTAACTTTCCTCGTTTTTCACCAGGAGGCGCTGCTCCAATGCCTTACAATATTTCGTTTTCGTTTACGTCATCGAATGGTGAATGGAACTCGCACTTGGTACTCAGGTGAGTTACGGGCTATAGTTTTGCTTACCACCACCAACATGGCGGCCGTTGATAAGATTTCGGTTTGTCTTGGCGCGCTCCGTGCCTGCAGGCGGCTTGCGGGCATTTGGAGTTGAGGCCACTGGTGTATGGCATGCGAGGAATGTTGCTCTGCTTAGTTTAGTATTTATGAGACCTTGATTGCTACACTTGAAGATCAGAGTGGTTTCCTTTTAATGGCGATGTTTTTGGAGATAGTTAGCTTCCTTATTTTAACTTGGCTAAATGCCGTCTTTCACATACCTACACCAAGTCCAGGTCCTTTGGGTCTTGGCAAACTTCGGGTCATTTGGGTTCTTCTTCTCTCATCCAATCAACAAAAGCTCTTCTAAGCTTCATACTTTGAATTGACTCACGGCTTGGTTCATCACATCACATCACCATTTGATGATTTTAAGTACCCACTGTTGGGGTATCTACGAGCCTTCCCTATATGGATGAATAGGGAGAATAGTTCATAAACTACCACGCGGGCCCAATGCGGATTGGTGGTTGTTAACGACTGCTAATGCAGCGGCTTTACGTGCCTACTTTTAGAATAAAAAGAGCTAACAACTAAGTAGTTGTTTTTTTTTTATTCTTCAATTCACATGACCAAAGAAACTTTTTACGTAAATTTAAAAAATACTAATAAAGCATATGACCAGCAATTGACTGATAAGAGCTGAGTATGATGATGAAAATAAAGTACACAATGCTGATTCCCACGACAGATATTTTAAGTTCACTTTAACTGTTAAGTGAAGCACCAATCTAGACAGATCACTTTGAAATTTCCTTGAAGCGTGCAAAGCGCATAGCTGTGAGCTTGCCCCGAATCGCTCGACTGCCTTGGATAACTGCCGACACCGGTTACGACGTTGTTAATAATATACGAAGACTTCAGTTAAAATTTACTTTCAACTGAAGTCCCAACGTCATAGGTATCCAATAACGACTTATCACGAAACTTATATATATATATATACATATATATTCTTTATTGCACATAAACACAAATACAGAGAATAGTTTACAAACAATGGTGAGCAAAGGTGGACTTATCTCTAAAAGAGATCTCTTCCAGCCAACCTAAGGTGGAATGGGAGCATCATGTTTAAGAGGAAGCGACAAAAGTGCAAACAAAAATATCTCAACTATGAATAACAATATTATGTACATATATACAACACATATATTACGATATTCTTAAAACTACATAAACATACATAATAATACTACATAAATATGAACATATACCTACATATAATAATAATAGTAATAAATATAAATACAATAAGTGACAGAAAGTGATCCTTGACTTTCTTTTTAAAGGATGTAATGGACGAACTATCCTGGATGTCTGTAGGAAGCCTGTTCCATAGCTGCGCTGCTCTGACCGTAAATGAATTTAGGAGGAAGTTAGTATTGACAATAGGAATCTCAAGCGTCTACTTAATGCTTTGCATAAAGAAAATTTTATGGTACAATATCTGTTAGCCAGTTAATTGTGAGAGATTTAAGACAGAACCAAGTGAGCCTATTCAACAAAAATATGTGTCGACATTTTTTCCTTTAATAATTAAACATAGGGGTCAGCAACAAATTCTAGTCTTAAGCAACAAATAAATTTTGGGGGTTAAAGTTACTCGTGTCTGTAGGTTTACCCGTGAGACCCTACACGTGACCCCTGGGTGGTGCTAAATGAGTGACACTGTCTGAGTGGTAGAGCCACGCTGCGTTGCAGCACGAAATACCACCCGCTCGCCCGGCGTAATACCACCCTCTCACAGAATATCGGCGTGAAACAATGGCACTCGCTGAGTGAAAGTACCGCAGGCCCGTCTCTCACCCCTCCCCCTCCCAATTTCTACTCCCTCCTCAAGATCCAAGTCCTTCCTCAAGGCTGGCAACGCATCTGCGATTACTTTGGTTTTGCGGGTGTCCATGGGCGGCGGCGATTACTTTCCATCAGGTGACCCACCTATGCTCGTTTGCCTCCATTAAAAAATAAATAAATACCGACCTCATGCTTCCTAGCTGTCATACCGTAATGTTATTTCTTGGCGATGAAAAATGTGTTGAACACTGGTTTTATAGCGTCGTACACTGGCGCGACTACCCTAGGTTCTTAAAGCTGCCATTAAAATTTTCTAATTACTAAAAAAATATTCATTAAATACAAACGTTACAGAACATTACATTATTTCTTAGTTCAAAATATGTGTATGCGCTGTTGTCTTAGTTAACAAACACATAGCACCAACCAAATCCAAGGTGTTGGCATAAAACGAAACATCTTCTAAATAACACTTGTGTTCCTATTTCCAGTTTGTATAGCACGCATTCCTCAAATAAAATCATCTTAATTCGTCAAAAGCCTTGGCATTGTTTAAAACAACGGCAACAGCTTAAACGTCTACAGGGTGGGATTTGACGGGCGGGGTAGGATTACCCGCGTCGTGTTATCTCTTCAAAGTTCGGAATTTGCAGGCTCTCGGAACGCGCAAAATATGAGCCCCTGAGCCCGGCCTATGTTGCGCCGCCTGACAATGAGATACTGGCGTGATTACGGCATTATATACTTCAACCGGTTACGAAAGCATGGAATTTGGGTATCCTTAATAATAGTGACATAGCGATCGTGATTGAGTTACCAATGTGTGTAATAACGATGACATGCTTGGTGGAATGGTTTCGGAACACGCGGAGTTGATCAAATTGAAACAGATCAAAGCAAATTTTGGAAAGATGCATTCCCGAATCGTGATAGCTGTAGGTAAGACTCGTAAAAGCACTTCAAGAGTGATACAAGTAGCAAATTTTCAGGATTTTTACTGATTTCTTGGGTAAAAATAAAACTGAGTTGACTACGCACCTATGTACCAGACAGACCACCTATGTTCATCATTTTACGCTTATTTTTTAAGTAGGTTTTTATTAGGTACCAAGTTTTATGGTTACAGTAAACGAGGTGTCACACAAAACTCAAAATGAACCTCATGGACCCCAACGTGGTCAACTGATGAGGTCCTAATGTCCAAATATCGGATCGGATTTTCCGCTTTCGATACCCGTCTCGACTGCTCCGCAAATCTAACTATTTTTATAAACCAACTACAACTTAAAAAAACTATAATAATATTATTATTTTACTTTCCATGACATCATCAATCATTCAGTACATACTTAATTAGCAACAAATTAATTCTAAGGAACGATTTTGTTCGTAGCAAACTTTGTTAGGTTTTTCTTTTTTTTCCTTTTTTATACGTAGCACGGCAAATGACTCCAATTCACCTGATGTTAAGTAAATATGGAATCCAGATGCGACGATAACTGGTGCAACGTGAGAACAACGCAGCGTCAGTCATCCTCACTTTGCCGGCCCACAAGGTGCCTCTGTGTTAGGTAAAGCGACACTATTTCTCAGGGGTTCCATTGGAGAAGTACCTAACGGTCGATAGATATCAAGAAGGCTTACAGCGGACAATTAGAGCGATTTGTCAGATGTAATCTATTCCACTCGTTATCTGTTCCGAGCAATTGATTGGGCCAAATCTTACGGAGTGCAGGATTTGGGATGAAAACGAGGGAAATATATAGAGGAATGTTATTCTGCATTATTCTATTAATACTTAATTTCGTAGCTTTTGTTATTTCAAATTAATTTACATACTTACTTTATTTTATTTAGATCTTATAATTATATTATTATTACACAGGAATTATTTTGTTCAATAAAATCCAAATCATTAACGAACGAACGAAATGCACGATACGTGTACGTGATGTTTCGTTTGCAATTTGTTTTACATGTAGTACATGATTTAAAATGTGATTAATAAAAATTTTTTAAATTTTAATTTGTGATTTTTTAGTCTAAAATTAAGTTGTTTCTTTTTATTTAGTTTTTACTGTAACATAAAATAAGATGATTAAATAAAAAAAGATGTTTGCCAAACGGTTATATTTAGAAAATTATTCTTGGTTTCTTTTTTGGGTTAAAATGCAATCTCATAATTTTGTCAAAAGTTTCAAAGAATTCACGGATAATTGCCACTCTTAGCTATCTCCGTGTTCATCGAGTACCGAACCGTGCAATACAAAATCCGATAAAATTACACGTGAAATATCACAATATTTATTTCAACACTACCGCAGCGGGCAACAATTAAATTAATGACGTCGTAATACCGTCATCTAAAATTAAATTTTCAACCCTTTGCCGGTAAAAGGACATCAAGTGGAGCATCGAATAAATGCGGCCATTTCTCATTTCAACCGAAGCAAAACTTAATAACCCTACTGGAAACGCAATAATTACGAACGCTCAGTGCGAGATTCGGCAAGAAATAAATGAGCGCCATTAAGAGAGTTGCGTTTAGATATTTCATTCCCCCTTGAAGAAGACGTTAGCGGCACCGATGCGGACTGTTCCCACGGGTCGCGGCAAAGAGCAGCCATTTCTTTTTGAACACTGTGCCTAAGATTTAACGACACTTGTCTTCTCAGAGAACAATCTGTCTAGATGAGATGTAGTAGGGTAGTGGCATAACAGGAACCAGGAACATCTGATTTAAGCAAGCAACAATTTAATACCGACCACCTGCTTTTAAGCTGGCATCTCGTAATATTTTAAAGAAAATTGTGTTATTTTTATTATTAACGGGTAAGCACAGATCCTTGATCTCACCTGGTGTTAAGTGATGGTAGGGCCAATGATGGAAGCGCTCTTCACCCGGGATCCTCAACTAGTGAGGCACTGGCTATCTTAATCTCTAGCTGCCGGAACACAACACACTACAAACATTGATGCTATGGCGACATATTTAGATAAGATGGTGGTAGCTAGCCAGGTGGACAAACAAGCCCTACCACTAACTAAACCGAGTACACAAATATCTACCCCCCGCTGGGAATCGAACCCGAAACCTCTGGGTCTAAACCGGTGGTCTTAGCCACTAGACCACAGAGGTGATTAATTGTTTGGCGACGAAAACTTTGGTGCTATTACCCTATTTCTTGTAAGCTCATAGAAACATGACAATTAAAGAAACACACAGCAAAAAATAACAATTCTATTCTTTTCTAAAAAGCGTCTCTAATCAACACACAAATAGTTACTTATACTTTTGAGATTCATGGACTTACTACGTACGACTTGTACTAAAAAGTTTTGGTAGTAATCGAAAACGTTATTATTGACGCAATATGCCTTTAATACTAGATTAAAATATTAAATTGTATTTTTTTTAATAATTAACATAATAAATATCAAGTGTCTGACATTATTTTTCTTTAAGGCCCTTGGAAACAGATCACTACTGCTGGACTGCGTACATTCCCAAGAGTAGAAAAGAAAGTTGATTGACTATTGACTTACATCAAATTTAAAAAACAAAGATTATGATTTTTAATGTAATTTTGTGCAATCACTGCGACAACTTCTGTCACCGTTAAGTGCCTAGTGTCCTTTCTGAACATACCTTCACAGTCTTTGAACACCTGACAAATGATCAGCGTTCAGAGGCAATCCTCACGTTTGTTTTTGTTGAAATGTGGGTGTTTTTGTGGTGCCAGACTAATGTTCGACGTAATTGCCCATAACTCCATACGTTACACTGTGTGCAGGTAACGTGGCGAATGGAATACTTAGGCATAAATCTGTCACAGAAACATTGTGTGTATCACGCAATATTTATCTTTGAGTGTATTTAAGTGAATAAAGATATTAATTTTGAGCAGATATACTGGTGGGTCTGTTTCCTGATAATTACAGCTTGGATCTTTTCAAGACAAGGGTGAATTAGCATTTTTTAGGCAAGTAAAGGTAACAAGTAACCTAGACCGCTTCATCAATTACCATAGGGTGAGAATGCGATCAAATGATCGCTTATAAGAAGTAAAGCTGGATGAGAGTAGCCGCGGATCGTGCTCGGTGGCGTGCACTTGGAGAGGGTTATGTCCAGCAGTGGACTAGTAAAAGAAGTAGAAAAAAATCTCATGTTGTTGTCTTCCGAAGCACGGAGGAGATCGAGATGATAAACTTTTGGCCACCCATCCGATGACCGGCCTTTGCGAAAGTTGCTTAACCTCAGCACTCGCAGACCGGGCGCGTTAACCACTGCGCCATTGAGCTCCTCGGTAAGTAAGTATTTAGTGGTTAAAAAAGCCTACAAAGAAGTGGTTAATGTTGAAATTCGTATCTAGATACTCGAGACTTGATAAACAGGACTTTTTATTTTTTAAAGGTCGGTAACGTAGTTCTCACTTTAGCCTACAACGTATAAGTGGATGGTGTAGACTTATTTTGCAAGTGTTGGATGTAGCCACTGATTTAGTTTGCTCGCGGAAAAAAATCAACATTTTTATGTCATCGTTTGATTTATATTTTCTGGTTCAACAATTAAATCTGGTTTTGTATTACACTGCAACACCTAAACTAAACGGTCTTAAGCTAACGCTAAACGGTTAAAAGAAAAACTGGCGGGAAACTGGCTTTCTTTTATAAAGCGCTTTCTCTAAAGCGTTCCAGTCTATTCTAAGAATTTTATTTAGTTTTTTATACACACCCACCCACTGAAATTTCCCTACTCTTCTGTGCACGTTGCTATTTGAATAATTTAGTTTGTCGGTATGTCAACGCTATCCCTGTTATTACTTGAGTTTGGCGCACAATATAAGGCTGAAGTGTGAATAGGATGTCAATTTAAGAATACGAAACAGCAAAACGTGATATGAACCGAGACTCTTATATTTATCCTTCTTTTACATAGCGATAGAGGAACGAGGAACGAGGATGCAGGTTTTTTGTAGCTGCTACATCCTTATCCATGTAGCTACATGGATAGGGATGTAGCAGCTTCTGTTTGTAGGCAACTTCCTAAATAATTAAATCCTAAGTAAGTGAATAAAAAAATTTGCTAGAGCGGGATTTGAACACGCATCCTCTGACATACCGAGTCAGATGCACTTTCAAAGTCAAAGTGAAAACCAAGGGTATTTCTTGTATTCATGTGGTAAAAACTAGGTTATAATAAAAAAATGCTATTTATGCTTTCAAGATTATAATATAATATTATGTCACAGTCACACTGATTCAAGATTATTCAAAATAAAAGACAACTAGATTGATATCATCTCAACTAAAAGACGTCGACTGCTGGACAAAGGCTTGATATAGTCAGAATAAAATTGCTACTAAGTTTTACTGCAAGTTACCATAAGCTTATCATTTCCCAAAGTCAAGGTTTTAGGAAGGACACATTGCTTTTATGGCTCAAATAAGGTAAAGGTCAAACTACCCTTAGGTATTGTCTACGGTAGTCCTGAACACAGCAGTAGGGCTGTTTGTTGGCTTATGGTGACGACGAAATGATAAAATTACACCTCATTACCTCAGTGCTTGAAGATTCCCGTTGAAGTGTGCTTTAATCTCCCCGGCCCCATCATCATTTAAGATCAGGTGAGATGAAAGCCAAGTACTTTCCCTTTACAAAAAAGAAAACAGAAGAGTATCTACACTATAACTAAGTCAAAGCTCCACCCACAACATGAGATTTTTTTTATTTCTTCATCATCATCATCTGATGATGATGATGAAGAAGTAAAAAAACGTGCCTTCCGAAGCACGGAGAAGCTCGAGATGATGATTTTTTGGTCACCCATCCGATGACCGGCCTTTGCGAAAGTTGCTTAACGTCAGCACTAGCAGACCTGGCGCCTTAACCACTGCGCCATCGAGCTCCTCTACATATATATATATATATCCTCTACATAGAAAACTACAATAACTATGTCATATTCCAAATGTTGGTTATCTAACGCATACATGTTATAAAAAAACCCATCATATTGCTAAAATTTACAAAAAAATATAACAACGTCGACATCAGTGCTGCTTCACTGTTATAGCCCAAATAAAGGCAATATACACTTACGCCTAAAAATCCTTAACAAAGCCCAACTTACTTCTGGCTCAGCGACCCGAAGTGGATCTTGGCCTTCAACACAGGACGACGCCACTGCTAAACATCACAAATATTTTTAACAACATCGATATCAATACTCCACTATCATATTCCAAATGTAGGTAACCCACACCGCGATAAGGCCTACACAAACCGCATCGAAGGCGCGACATGGCCGTAACATTTTACGGCCACAATCGGCGCATAAACCGCGCGACGGCACCCCTGCGGACAATTAAAGGGAAGAGATAAACCCGCCCGACTTTCCGCCACTCCTTCACCGCGGTTAATAAGGATGTTTCGGTTAGTATCTTACCGTATAATAACCTCGTTACGTTTCGCGTTTTGTTGAATAGGATTTTGGTAACAATATTACGAACAACCGCAGAATTTGATACAGAATATTTTCTTCGTGTACAACAGAATACGAGTGCAGCAGGCCGCTTGCTGCGTATACTGAGCTGTGCAGTGTTGGCATCACATAACAGGGCGCAATGTTAATTGTCATTATTTTTTATTTTTTTGTTACATGTTGTATGTTCCATTGTGTGTTTTGTTATGTGATTCCAATAAATGCCTTTTCTTCTTCTTTCTTTCTTCTTCTACTTACATAGGTATTTGTTAAATATGGTTGGTATTAAAATTAACTGGTAACCGGTAAATTTATTGTTATTAGTTTCACATAGACTTGCAAAAATCCACAAAACCTAGATAACGTTTACATATACCGAATCGCATACCTAGTATGTGAATTGACACGCATAAAACTGCTCTATTTTTAATAACCACAATATTAAATAGTTACACTATTGTATTTTTAGTTTGGTTGGTGGTTAGCTTGCTTTAAGTTCTTCTGACGAGCTGCCGCCATCTTATTTTCAGTCACTGTTACAACGAAATGGTACTAGTGGTGTTACTGTGTAGCGTAGCAAACAAGTTAACTGACTTGTAAACAATAAGAATAATCTGGAAATACTGAGACGACTAATAATTAAATCATTGTTGACCCTGGTAATTAGGTACTATTTATTTGGAATGCTTTTATTTTCAGACGAACCACAACATTGGCAGACCATGCGTTAAAAATTAAAATGATAACGAATGGAATCAACGTAGCTATTAAATCCTACCACTGTAAATCCGGCAGCGAAATTACGTATTTAACAGCCCGGCTAAAATCATTACGGGGTACGCTTAAAAGCGTCCTTCCGAATATATTTTTCGCATCGCGTGATTGAACGCGCTTACGTTAGGTAATTATTGGTCAGAATAATTACGCGGTCAGGCACCATTAAAATTACCGTTGCCAATGCCCCATCCATATCCGTAAGCTCAGCTGATTAATTTAAATATTATATCGACGTTTAATGTTAACCTTTATTTTGTGTGCTTGCGCTACGACTTGGTGGCCTAGTGGTAAGGCGCTATAGGTCCGATATCCGAATATCCTGGGTTAAATTTCCAAGACGGGCATAGTTTGTTTCGGATATTCCGATGTATATCCCGGCTTTGTGATCACCCACCTGCATTTGGCAGGAGTGGTGATACCCATCAATTAAAGCGATAAATTGATTCCAATGATAGAGGTACAGCTGTTGGATTCTATATAGGCTAATAAAATATGTAATGTGGTAAAAAAAAAAACTAAATAATTTTGCCGGAAATATCTTTAACCCATCATCGAATCAGCAAGCTGAGTGGCAGTGGGCCGGTCATATTAGTCGCAGAACCGACAACCGTTGGGGTTAACGAGTTCTCGAGTGGAGAGCGCGTATCGGTAAACGTAGTGTAGGACGCCCTCAGACTAGGTGGAACCACGATCTTCGCAAGGTAGCTGGCAAGAGCTGGATGAGAGTAGTCGCGGATCGTGCTCGGTGGCGTGCACTTGGAGAGGCCTATGTCCAGCAGTGGACTAGTATAAGCTGATATAGAAGACATAAATCAGCGTATACTATACATATAAATGATATATATATAGATGATATGATGATATATTTAACACAATTTCAGTTAGATCTTAATAGCTTTTTGAATTCGTAACCTATAAACTTACCACATTTTGTACTTATTTTCCACACACACCTATTGAATTGCAACAATAACCCTTTTGCGCGACACGTACTTAACGCAAATGCACGAACCATTAATCGCTTACAAAGAAGCCCATTAAATCAATTGGTCCACAGTCCTACAGAAGCAATCTACATGAGCGGCCGCTAATAACCCTAATTTCCACCGCTACTGTGTCCGTAATAAAATTTTATCAAACATTGTCTGGATATTTCCCCTTCGGTTGCACACAAATGGGTCCAGCATCCAATAAACGCATGATTACGTTGGTATTTTTAGTGGCAATTAGAATTGAAGATTCGAAACCATTGTTTGAGCTCTAATAATTAATATCGAATTTGCAGCCAACATACTATAAGCACGCTGTAATAACTTTAATGGTTAATTTTTACTTTTTATTTTTAAGTGTTAATTGCCTTCCCGGTAGCATAATGGTCAGTGCAGCCGCCCGGATTGCGGAAGACCCAGGTTCGATTCCTGGCTGGGTCGGGTGGGCGTTTAATTTTTACACTGTATTTTTATATAAAAATATTTAATGGTTAAATTGTTTTCTACACGTATAAAATGACATTTTCCCTTACAGTTCAGTTTAGATTGAAAAATCATGTTTTCAACAAAGAAAAGAAGAACAGAAAAGCTCTTTGAAGCGCTGTTGCAACTCGCTCTCTCACATAATTCTAGATGCCATCTTTCAAGTTAAATAACTGTCGCAATGTCAGATCTGCTGGATGTGTCACCAAATTAAAATACCTCGACTTCTTCCGCACTTTAAGGCGAAGGGTAAGGCACACTAGCGCCGCTAATGGATTTAATTTGATAACTGCTAAACTGGATTTTTTTTCAAACATTGGGACCTTCCGACACTAGGCAAACATCTATTATTTAATAATTGTGCACTACTTTTAGGTTTGTTTTTGTATTCATTCGCTAATACCAAAAGTGGCCATTGTTTGTGAATAAATGCGATAGCCGTTTTGTGAATAAACCACGCAACAAAAAGTAGTGCACAATTATTAAATAAATACTATGGATGCTTTCCTGTTATCGGATGGTACGCAATGTTTAAAAAAGATCCGGTCCGTCAGTAATTGTCAAATTATCAATTGGTAGCGCTAGTGTTTAGCGCCTTCGCCTTAAGAGCATGTTATGCATACAGTAGGACCCACAAACAAATTAGGCTTGTCCGGTGGATTAAAGCCCCGATCTCTCATGTGCTTAATAAGTATACATGTTGAAAGGTCTAAACCCACTAGTGACAAGCTAATAGGCTGATAAAATATATTCTATTTAACAGCAGAATATTTACTCATCTGAAAATCATGTTACAAATAATTAACGTGACATTTCAGGCGGGAAATCCTTTGCCCTCGTACTCCTGTGGGTTTTCCAATGACTGGTTTACGTAGGAAAGTAGGACGCACCCCTAAGTGACACGAATTTCCGATACAATAGCTTCATTTGATCAAGTGAAGGGTTCCGCGTCGGGCCAAGACTGTTTGTTCTATTTTCATAGACTATCATAATGCAAAATGACGTGCGTTTTGGAAGATAAACTTAATTGACTGGAAGTGAATAATCAATGATATTTGGCTGTATTTCAACAATCTGGTTATGATCTGATATACTATAGATATGCTTTCGTTCAATAATGTTATTTTATTTATAAATTGGACAATATAAGCAAATATCATTAAAACAAAATGTAAATTAATTATAAAATAGAATGAAAATAGAGTTCAGTACTAGTTAGGAGCTTACACACATACACACTTACACACACCCCCCCCACACACACACCCCTGTTTGTACAGACGGCCTTTCGAGGACTATGGTTTTATATCACCCAACCGAGGACTCTCTCAAAAACTATGTTAATGACGTTGTATTGCTTTTTTAATACGATGGAAAGAAACAGAACATACATTGCTAATTGACAGGTCTATTCTTGTGGCGTTATCGCAGCATTTTGTTTATTAACTTTCGTTGACCAATGCGGGGACTTAAAATACACTGCCAACGCTTATGGAGACATCCTTCCGAGGACTTTTGTGTTAACCTTTCGAGGACCCAATGGCCGGACTAGACATGACAATCCGAGGACTCGCTTTCACACACTTTTTCTTGAGCCCAGTACAATGCGAGGACCTTGTGTTAGACTTTACACAAACTATGTGAGGACGTTTTCCCGAGTCCCGCGTATACAATACGAGGACCACTAATGTGTAAAAATAACATGTTTTAAGTACCATCTGAGAACATTTATTTTTTAATGCTCCAACACAGTATTTTCACTATTGGCTGACAAAATGACCAATCGCGAATAATTTGTTGCGTGGAAGTGTAGGCGTTTGTTTATCAAAGAAACCTAGCGATGCTTGTGACTAGAGTCGCACGCATTGCAGTAGCCGCAGATTGCACACAAGACTCCAATACGGTGCGGACGTATTACAGCAGTCTACGGGTAACTTCTTGTGATAATTTATTATGATTCCTATTTCACTTACGTAATATATGATTTTATATTAAAAATATTATAATGCATTTAAATCTTAAAGGTTTAGTTACCATTGTAATAACAATGTAACATTTAATAGTAAAAAGCTTAGATTTATTTTCTCTGATCTATTTATGGAAGTAGGGATTAGTCATACCTAGTCAGGACTTGTAATTGTAAGGATTAAGTAGTTTTGACTTGGCGCGGCGAAGTTTACAATAACTCGCGTTGGGGTATATGTGAACTGCTATTTTCGTATTGAGACCAAAATTTTTGATTGTGTTAAAGAGGCGAAATGCACAATCAGTGATCGTATTTTTTTTTTAATATTACGGGGAAGCTTTATTGTAAATTATCCTATTTATATTTATGGTATTAAATTAAGAATGCGCCACCGCGATAAATTGAACCCCCGCTGGGAATCAAACCAAGACTGCTGGGTCTGAGACCGGTGGTCTTATCACTAGACCACAGAGGCGGTAAAACTGGTGGTAGAATTGTCATAAAAAATATTAACATATTTAAGAAATTTTACCGCACCTGTGGTCTAGTGGTAAGAACTCAAACCCAGAGGTCCCTGGTTCGATTCCCAGCGGGGGTACAGATTGTGCTCGGTTTGGTCGGTGGTAGGGCTTGTTCTAATTCCGCCTGGCTAGCTACCACCATCTTATCTAAATATGTCGCCATAACAACCATGTTATCAACATTGTTGTGTTCCGGCAGTTAGAAGTTCTGGTAAACCTAAAGGTAAAGGTAGTTAGTTAGTAGTGACTCTAAGTAACGGCTACTTCTAAAAAAAAGTTAGTTATGGATAATTAAAATTTGCCCGTGACTCCGTTCGTAAGAGCTATAAAAATGATTATAAAGGATATTAAATATTTTTTTTACCATAAGAAGTTCGTATACACCACTATGAATGGTGGTGGTGTACTACAGAGAAGTCAAGCTGTGTCTATGATCTGACCCAACTGATTTAGATGTAACACCGTACTTTTTTAGATAATTCTGCTTTCTAACAAAGAAAATTTAATCAAAATCTTTTGAGCGGTTTGTGTGTGATAGGGTACCTAACAAACAAATAGACAGACGGACAAACAAAAATTCTAAGATTTAAAAAAATATATATTTAGGGTATGTTTTTTTTGGAGAGTTTGCTGATGGCATTTTCAGCTTCACCTGGCTTTTTTTCGGGGGCGGCGAGAAACGTAAAGGGTTCCTCAAGCCATGTGAAACTTATCACCTTCTGAGGTTTTCTAGAGGCATCACGCACTAGTGCGTGTCCCCGTGCCCTACTAGATTCTTCGAGGGGTTCGGATCGGATCGGGGGGATCAACCCGAGGGCGCCTCTAAAGCCTCGGACCTCGGCTCGGGTTGACCGGGTCGTGGTGGTGGGGAGAAGCGCCCAGGTACATGTCTGTACCTGGTATAGAACGCGTGTGAACCGGCTCGTCGTACTCTTGTTCTACGAATACGGTGTCTTGGGCCTAGGCTAGTGTGCATGTTTAGTGTATTCTGTAAATGTTTAGTGGCATTTAGAGGATCGGGCGGGGGGGTTCGCAACTTATATACTTTATTTCTTCTTTTATATGCAGTTACATTTAAATAAATAAAAAGTAAATATGGTAAGAAGAAAGACAAAGAGTTGAAAAATTTCCACGAGTGGGATTCGAACCCGTACCCCATGACTCTCTGTTCAATGAGCTCTATTCAATGTCGACAACTACGTCATCAACATCCGATTTTATATTTTTACAAAAGATCAGTTAAGAATTGGGCAAGCTATATTTATGATTCTTTACATATAATTTTACGCAATAAGCAACGAGCGAACAAATTAGAAATTGAAAAATACGAAGTGTTGAAAAACAATCCACGAGCGGGATTCGAACCCGCACCCATGCCACGTCAGGTGCACTGCCAACTATGCTATCGTGGCTCAATCACAACAATATTTCGCAAATATGCGTAAAATAATATGTAAATTATCATAAATATAGCTTGCCTAATTCTTAACTGATCTTTCAATATTTGTAAAAATATTAAGATCGGATGTTGATGACGTAGTTGTCGACATTGAATAGAGCTCCTTTGGCTTATAAAGTAAAAATAGATAGTGTTGATTAATTTCGGCGAGTTGGATTGAGCCACGATAGCGTAGTTGGTAGTGCACCTGACTCGTCATGTCATGGAGCGGATTTGAATCCCGCTCGTGGATTTTTTTCAACACGTTTTTTTTTTCAATTACTTATACATTTTTGTTTTTGTTATGATAATGTTTGATCACATATTTTTGTTTCTTCTACAATGCGAACTTACATGGGGTGTCAGTATCTTCGAAGAGATTGTTAGTTGACTACGGCTAGATCTTTTGTCCATTAATAGATCCCTAACCAGCTACTTTTATTCGTATTCAACACAATAACCAATCACAATATGTGTACTGTTTGTCACTGAGGAGTTCTATGTGGTATCTTAGTAGTCCACGACCCTTTGTCCACTGCTAGGTACCTAACCAGTTACTATTCTTCTTATTCAACACAATAACCAATCACAATGTTTGTACTGTTTGTCACTGAGGAGTTCTATGGGGTATTTCAGTAATCCACGACCCTTTGTCCACTGATTGGTACCCAACCAACTATTATTTTTTGTATTCAATACAATAACTAATCATAATATGTGTACTGTTCTTTATTGAGGAGTTCCATAGAGTATCTCTGTAGTTCACAATCTTTTGTCTACTGATAGGTACCTAACCAGCTATTTTCTTTTGTATTCAATACAATAATTAACCACAATATGTGTACTATTGATAAGTAAAGAGTTCTATGTGGTATCTCAGTAATCCACGACTCTTCGTCCACTGATAGGTACCTAACCAGTTACTATTCTTCGTATTCAACACAATAACCAATCACAATATTTGTACTGTTTGTCACTGAGGAGTTCTATGAGGTATTTCAGTAATCCACGACCCTTTGTCCACTGATTGGTTCCTAACCAACTACTATTCTTCGTATTCAATACAATAACTAATCATAATATGTGTACTGTTCTTTATTGAGGAGTTCCATAGAGTATCTCTGTAGTTCACGATCTTTTGTCTACTGATAGGTACCTAACCAGCTATTTTCTTTCGTATTCAATACAATAACTAACCACAATATGTGTACTGTTGATAACTAAAGAGTTCTATAGGGTATCTCCGTAGTTCACGATCCTTTGTCCACTGATGAATACAACCAACTACTTTCATTTGTATTCAATACATTAACTAATCACAATATGTGTACTGTTCGTCATTCAGGAGATCCATAGAATATCTCCGAAGTCTGAGATGTTTGTTTATTGATGGGTACCTAACCAGCTAGTTTATTTCGTATTGCATATTTAAAAGCTTGTTTTTAAAAATGTTTTTTTTTTTTAAATTTTATTTTTACTTTTTTAATATTTTCGTTTTCTCTATGTTTAGCTAGTGCTAAAATATTTTTTTCTAAGAAGCAATGTTGCTTGTGGATATCGCTTTCATAGCAATCATTTCCTGTCGCTTCAATTTCGCCTTCTCTAAACGTCTCTTTCTTTGTGTAGTAGTTTCTTTTTTGTTCATGTTATTCCCTCGAGTATAGGACAAAAACGGTCCATCCCCAGAGGTCCTTTGTAGGGGTATAAGGGCTTCAGTACAACAGGGTTCCACCTGGTACCCTGAGGCGCAACGTTAGCAATATGACATGTTTATACACCCTCATACCATTCAGCCCTCGGCACGTGCTCACCTAAGCATTGGGTCATCCATCTAATCCATCAAATTTATTTATTTTTATTGATTTAAACTTTTGCAACATATAAAGCAACAGCAAATATTACATGGCGGACTTAATGCCTGGCATTCTCTACCAGACAACCTTAGGGTGGTGCAAAGATAACATTTTATTCAATAAGATATATTATAAATAATTTAAATGTAAGTATATAACACATGCATAAATATTGTATATACATAAACATATAATTATGTGTATTGTAAATACGTAAACTACAATAAATACACATACATAAAATACATAAGTAGTTCTAATAGGACGTTATTAAGATGATTCTGCCATGATTATATCAAACAAGAGCTCGCGTACTTTCTTTATGTAGCCATCCTGATTTCGAGAGGCAGCGCGTTCTACAGGAGAATGGATTGAATAAAAGAATGAACAAAACCATATGTACATATGAGAGGGACAGAAATGGAGATGATTATTTGAGGACCGGAGATTTTTACTCTGAAAGGAGCAAAGGAGCATTTAACAAAGACAGAATCCACATTCATAACAAACGGAACGAACAAACGAACGAACTTATTTTCCCGAGTTTCTATGGTCATCTTCCAGCTCCATCATCATACCCTAGTTACCATCTAGCACCAAAGTACTCGTCAAGACGAATCATACGAGCCCAAATTCGATGGGGTTGTGTCGTTTAATTACCGAGTTCCTGTGTCCATCTTCTAGCTCCATCATCAGACCCTGGTTACAATCTAGCACCAAAGTACTCGTCAAGACGAACCATACGAGCCCAAACTCGATGGGGTTGTGTCGTTTAATTACCGAGTTCCTGTGTCCATCTTATAGCTCCATCATCAGACCCTGGTTATAATCTAGCACCAAAGTACTCGTCAAGACGAACCATACGAGCCCAAACTCGATGGGGTTGTGTCGTTTAATTACCGAGTTCTTTTGGCCATCTTCCAGCTCCATCATCATACCCTGGTTACCATCTAGCACCAAAGTATTCGTCAAGACGGATCAAACGAGTCCAAACTCGATGGGTTGTGTCGTATAACTACCGAGTTCCTATGGCTACCTTTCGGTTCCATCATCAAACCCTGGTTACCATCTTGCACCAAAATACTCGTCAAGACGAATCATACGAGCCCAAACTCGATGGGGTTGTGTCGTTTAATTACCGAGTTCCTGTGGCCATCTTCTAGCTCCATCATCAGACTCTGGTTACCATCTATCACCAAAGTATTCGTCAAGACGAACCATACGAGCCCAAACTCGATGGGGTTGTGTCGTTTAATTACCGAGTTCCTATGGCCATCTTCCAGCTCCATCATCAGACCCTAGTTACCATTTAGCACCAAAGTTCTCGTCAAGACGGATCAAACGAGTCCAAACTCGATGGGGTTGTGTCATTTAACAACCAAGTTCCTATGGCCACCTTCCGGTTTCATTATCAGATCAGCTTCATGTATTAATAATTTTGCATTGTCATCCGATTTACACATGCATGCAAAATTTTAGCTCAATCGGTAACCGGGAAGTGGATCATATTTAACTTGCAGATTTGATTACAGACACCGAGACAGGTGAATGAAACTAAATAAAAGCTTGTAAAAATAGAACCATCTCGGGAAAAATAGCTATCGATCAAAAAAAAATCATCCAAATCGGTGCATAAATGACGGAGATATGCGCGAACAAACACATAAAAAAACATATAGGTACAACCGAATTGATAACCTCCTAAATTGTGTTATGAAAATGAGGAACAACGACGGTACCACAACAACCTAGATCCGGGACAATATAGAAAAAGTTCGTTTTTCTATATGATGACCTCGGAGATGGTGACATCAGAGAACGGCGTGCGAGCCACTCGAATAGGGAGGTCTTTGATAACGAAGGTTGCATTAAAAGTAATGGTCATCTATTTAAAAAATACTTACTTTGCTTACATTCCTTGTTCTTACAAAACGAGGACGGAAAAAATACACTCTTTGATAACGACGTGAAAATCTA
This sequence comes from Eudonia mercurella, assembly GCA_963082485.1. Taxonomy (NCBI): domain Eukaryota; kingdom Metazoa; phylum Arthropoda; class Insecta; order Lepidoptera; family Crambidae; genus Eudonia; species Eudonia mercurella. The sequence continues at coordinate 13,333,726 of OY720027.1, forward strand.
TCCATATGAGGACCTAAATACACTTTGTCAGATACTGATACTAATCCGAGGTCTTGAGTGTAAAATTTACACATTAGTCCTCAGACAGTACAACATACATGACTCATGTGTATAGCAAGTGTGTATAAATCGATAGTGGCGCCGCCTGGTGTTCACACTCTGTCGGGGTGTGTACAGAAATTTCCAAGACCAATCCGAGGATTTGTTGACTTTTCTTTATTAAGTATATAGAAAGGTTCAAAATCGCACGTAGAGTACGATGCAGTAATCAAGTCAAACCGAGGACTCACAAAAAAGTCCTCGGATTGAAAACGTCCTCGGATGTGCCTTGTGTATTCAGGCCTACGTCCTCGTATGGTACTTAAAACAAACACACATACACACATAAACTCAGCAGTTCAATAAGATCTTTATGCAACAAGAGGCACAAAGGGTAAAACGGTAAGTGTAGCAGAACCTACCTGCACAGTAGTTCCTGCTTCGCTATAAAAAGTTACTTAATTAAGATTTTTTACAATCAAAACGTCTCATTTTAAAGCGACCGAGATTTATTAAAACACAAGAAGTTCTACTTCAACCACTGTTGGACCTAAAAAGTTTACGATGTCATTAGTCCATCACGCCGCCCGCCGCGCCCCAATTTTTTTATTGTGAATATTAGATACATAAAATATTATTACCACAAAGTTCCAACTATAAACATCAGCATAATTTTATGTTTTCAATCGACGGCCGCATGTTTGATTCGTAATAAGCTGTTTGGCACTGGCCGGAATGGAACGCTTTATGAAAAAAGTTTCACCCACAAAATAATTGCATTCCCCACTAGTAGGCGCAGCCAATGAAGATTGGCTTTGATATTTTCGACGATATTAATTAAAAAATTATAAAGCTTCTGCCCCGCCCCCCGCGCCCCGCAGCTATTGTGCGCCCCACAAAGCATTTATACCCCGGAAAAAGATAAATATGAAAGACTCAGGTAATTGCGTATGCTTTTATTGGGCCGCGTTGTTTGATTTCAACGGCTTTATTATACTCTGTTACAATGTTTTGGTACATTTAGGTAAAGGGAATTTAAAGGAAAACTTATATAAGTAAATATGTTAGCTTTAGTTTGAAATTGTATTAATTATAAAATATACAAATGTGATTTCTTCTGAGAAAAGAAAACACTTATTCTAAGTGATTTCATTAAAACTGAAAAATAAAAGCTTGTAAAAACGTTTTTGTAAGACTGCTATTATTTACAAATTAGTTAAGCTTCAAAGTTTCTTAAAACAAATGTAAATAATTATTGTAATATGGTGAGAAAGTCCAGCAACTTATGTTACCGACAGCCGACCGCACTTACGAGTAATAAGTTGGTATTGTATAAGTCGCTCGGCTTAATGACACTTATGTAACACACAACACTAGGCAGTCTGCGTCTACATACAATCAACAAAAACAAACCACAAAACATTTTTAACCCTCAGCAATAAGTTTTAACAATTCCAACCCGTTTCCAAACTTTCCCTTAAACAACGTAAAGATAAATATTTGGCGGAATTTCCAAAGAATTTGCTTTTTCGTAACCTCAAAGGTAAATATTTTTCTCGCGTCACAAAGTGCGGGCGGCCTGATGATTTCCTCCGACAATGCCTCCGAAGGGAGGGCGGGTAATTATGATTGAGCACAAAATGGATAAAAATAACCCGGTATTGTTTCAAGCTAATTAGGGTTTGTGGTCCCGCGCGGCGGGAAAAGCAAGTCACTGAGTCGGGCTTCCGATTTACTTGTACTCGTGAGGATAGACTGAGAGGTTGAGCGAACATTTTTGTGCGAGCATTATGGACGCCCAAATTAAAACAAATGTTTTAATATAATATATTGTTGCGCAACAAAATAATACGAGGGCAAAGATGATAAATCTGTTTCGGTAAATTTCGGTAATTTTGGTTACTAATAATAATTAACTATATTGAATTTGTTCTTTTAACTAGTAATAATTAAGTACCAATTTCACTTGTGAGATTCGAAGATTGTTTTCCCATTAAAGATTATGGTTGATCTACAGGTAACGACTTGTATGTTAGATAACAAGCTTCTAATTCATATTTTTTTAATATTATGATTTTTATATTTTTTGAATTATTTTTGGGAACCATTCCATTCTCATAATCTAAAAACTTTCTAGCGTCTCAAACATGTAAACACACAGATCTTAAAATCAACAAACTCAATACGTAATCTGAATCACCATAAAACTATTAAAAAATAACAATTAAATAAAAACAAAAGTCGTTATCAGTTTTATTGTATGTCTACTTGTATATCGATAAATTATTTTTTTTCTTATAATTATACACTTTAGCATAATAAAGTCATTGTCTTGACAAAATTAATATACGAGCAAGTTACAGCACGTCAAGTACGTCAAATTAAATTAACATCCCACCGAGTAACGTGAGGAGCGATTATGAATATTAATACGTCGCCGACACTCCAGGTTAACGGCTGACTCTAATTCGCATAGACAAACCTCTCCTCTCTTATCTATGGTCGCATAATGCTGCTAACTAATGCTACATAAATTAACGGTATATTCTGGGGCTAAAAAGTACTTTTACTTCGCTGAAATACAGTTGTAGTTGTACCTATTTTTAGGGGTTCTTACGCCACTGAAACACATTTACAGAAAGACCAAGACATTTACTCAAAGATCGATCAGGTTGATCGATCAACACCAGTGTTTCGATGACCAGTTACAGTTTTCAAATTACGTTACCTGCGTATGAGTGATCTTTAACAAAATTATGATGTAGAAACTTAATACCTACGCAAATAAAAATCATGAAAAACAAATAAGGGCAGAACAATGTCGGACAGCTAAATTACGTAGGTACGAAAAAAAACGAATCCCTTTTTTATGTATTGGCAACCTAGTTCTCTATTAGCATGACAAGGGTTTTAATTATAAATAAGTATTAAATGTTCGTAGATTCTAATGATAAATATAGATTGTATTGCACTGTACTGCTATTGTTATTATTGTATTGCATGCTGGTCAAACTTGCGTTATATATAATATTTTATTACCTAGATTCTTAAAATAGTTAGCCCTCTTATATGATGTGCCCTAGCAGGGCGTCACATGTATACCTTTACTTATGTGTTAACACCTCGTCTTATGTAATGTGATATGCAATAAATAAATAAATAAACTACTATAGGTGTTTTGTTTCTGTGTCAGTGTGTCTTTTCCTACTTTTTGACTTTATTGTACGCGTGCACATCAGACTACAAGAAACTGTCCAATTTTCGCAATAGACTTTGAACTGTATCTCTTGAGAATATGGTTGAAAATGCATTGAAGAAATTTGACAGATTTGGATAGGTTCATGTGCAGCCGTCTGTTCTTTGGTTGTATTATTATAACCGATACCCAAACAGCGGCGTTTCATACCGATATTCCCAATTAATGCAACAGCTAATTTTATTAATAAAACAGCATGTAAATATAAAATTACAACTAAATACTTTCTGCGTCTATTAGTTTTCGATGTATTCACAAGTGTTGACTATTTACACATCGAACATCTTTTTGAAACGTCAGGAAAAATATTATATCTGTAAAATAAACGCAAGTAGATCCGTGTTTATCCTTGTTTGTTAGAAAAACAAAAACAATTTACTCATCATAAAGGGCGCGAGTGAACTTCACACGCCTCTAATTCGTGTCTGCTCAAATCCTTCGCTCCGATCTCATTGCTAAGATAAAGCTGTAATTAAAGGCCTTCGCGATCGATTAAGTTAAGCCGAGTTTAAACAGAAGCTAACTCCGGGAGAAAGGTCTACTCCGCCGTGAAATGGCATTAGGTTTTCGCGCGTTTTATGCGCTAGTGTATAGGGTTTCCAGCGAACAGAACAAAATTAAATTAAAACTTTAATTATTAACTACAATAGCCTATTCTCGCTGTTGGATTTGGGAGATCGGGACATATCAGACCACGTTATGGCTATGGTCAGATTGTTTTTTGTTATTTTATTTGTGTGAACTGTGTGACAGGATCAAAGGAATGAATAAAAGGGCAGGGATTAGCATGAAATAAATAACGAGAGGTAGACGAAATGTACGAGAAATTCCAAAGTTAAGATGTGAATATATAAGATATCGTTCATGTTTCATAACAAGAAGTTGTTTTGTTGTATTTTAAAGATCTCATTATTTATTTTACAATTTCATGCAATTAAAACATAAACTTTAAATACTATAATATTACAATATATTATTTATTTCTATTAATGACGTTGACAACCCTATTTCAAGCAAGAGTTGCTAAGAAAGGAGGATGGGCGCGGATTAAACGAGAGATTGACTTAATTACCGACGCTCGTAAATTAGCGGAAGTATTTTTGATTGATACGATTTCGGATTTGAAAGGATTTGTTCGGCGTTTAAGGAGTTTGTCAACTTTTTAAACAAGTTTGAAGTGTCAACGAAAACATCGTTAAACAAAAGAGGATTTTTGTGAGTGTACGAGTAAAGAGATTATAGTAAAAAGAAAGAATAAGTGATCGATGTTTAGATTCTTTAAGATTTTTCAACTGAATCTATAATTGTCCATGGTTTTATAATGACTTAAACACAAAAAACATGCACTTGTGCAGAATCAACGGCTTAACGATCTGATGTACGGAAGAGCTCGAGAGATTTAAATTTGGTCTCCCTTTATTTCATTACCCGAACGTTCAACAGTGTGAAGGGCGCAGTGGAATTTGTCAGAAACTACACAAAAAAATATAGTACCATAAATAAATAACTATGAAATATGACTCTTATTTCGACATTCAAATACCATTAACATTATATTATTCTTACTCGTATATCTTCATATTTATATCTTCCGTCACCAAATGACAAATGAACTTATTTCATGTGTTTCTAACGTTTTCCACAAAACATTTATATCGCACCAAAAACGCATACCTTATCACATAGCAATTCATTTAAGATCGTAATTAATTAAGTTTTCACCCCTTTATTCGATGGCAGGTACTTCACAGAAGTCCGTTTCATGTTAAGGGGCAGTTAGAAATTACTGTAATAATTAAATCAGGCATTCTTTCCAACTTTGGCATTAATATTTTAGTGGAGGCTTTGACAGGGCAATTCCGTCTCAAGTACCTCTACCCTTCTGTTTATGCTATGAGGTGGGCAGGGCTAGGGGTGTTTGTAAGGTATCACTGTTAATATCGGCAACATAACATCGATAAAAATCCGATCTTTTGTTTTAAATGTACTTTTTATTAAATGAGATACATCAAATTGTTATTAACAAAAATGTTGGTCTCTCTTGAAATTGATTTGGATTGGTCCATGCATCCTTACGCATCCATGCAACACACATTCGAATGAGTATTTGAGTGTTTTATTAATTTGATTTGCATTTTGGAAAAAACAATATTCGACGTTTATAAATCTCACAATGAAACGCAAACGACACGAATGCGATTTTCATTTTTTTTTTCATTGTTCTTTTATTCATTCATAAACGGGTATACCCGTGTATTTTAGAATGTTTCGTAAAGAAAAACACAGTGTCGCATCTCTAAAATTTCTGTTGCGTGACGCTTGTTCCTGGCAGCATTATGAATCGGCGTAAATGTTGAACGAAATGTCAGTTTGACCTTATGCTAAGTGTTGCATTGCCCCTGAATTATTTGGCGGCCCCGTTTGATCTATGAAACGCGCCCTTTCATAATATGACTGCTGTCAATTCATCGTAAGTATTAATGTTTCATTGCATATTTCGGGAATGTCAATTATTTTGTTGTACGAACATCAAGTGCATACTTCGTGAATAATGAATCTGCAAAACGTAATAAAATGCTCCGTGATTGATATGAACCTTTGTTTTAGAGACTTCGTTGTTTGTTGTGCATTGCTGTGTTTCAAGGGTACAACACTACCAGCCCATACTGGTCATACTTTCAAATAAAAATATGAGACTTCTTGGCGGAAAAGTGAAGAGTCATGTCTGCGGTTTTTTTTTTGTTTTCTAAAATTTGTGTTTAGTCGAATATTAATGCCAAATAATGGTGGATTATTACCCTTTAAGTGTTCGTGAGTATGCATGAGTGTTGGCAAATGAAACAAAACAGTACAACATCACTTTTCAAATTCTCTCAAGAAGTCCGCCCGAGGACTTAGCGAAGCCCCACATCTTTACTGAGATACTCGAGGGGTTGGGGGGTATATCATTTCTCACTTCTCATTTCTATTATCATTCATCGTCATCCATCATACATGAAAGAAATAGTATTTTAAGATTTTTTCATTAGCTAAATGCTTGTGCAAAGCCATTATAAAAATGGATATTTAAGTAAACTGAGATGTCTACATTATAATTATGTGAGTTACTTATTAATTATTAAAATTACTGTATTAATCAAAGTAGGTTCCAATTACGACTATAGGTATAGTCCTTCGCATATTCCATATTATAAAGAAACAGGCTGTTGGCGACTGGTTGGTTCAAACCTTTTTTACTATTCAAATTTAAAGTGTATTTATTTTTCTAAGACTTTTTTGACATGTGGTCAGTTGTCAGGTTATTTTCCATGAGTACTTTAATAAACTTATTAAATATTTACAAATACTACATGTTTCCAACAATTATTACACAGTCCACTACTCTATGACACAGGCTATTCCAATATTGTACCACCGGGCTAAAACCATAGATGTGGATAGTGCCCAAACAGCGCCAATCTTATGAAGAAAAGAGGATCTATCTCACTTTATGATTTTCCCTGTCTAATTATTTTCTAATCAGGAACAAGTTATACGAAGAAGACAAAAAATGCGTCAGGTGTTCCTAATGTCCTGTTTAAAATTCTTGAATAATGTTAGCTAAAGCAGAATCGACAAACATAATGTTTCAGAAGATTTTTTGCGTTGCATGAGTTTACTTCAGTTGAAAGAAGATCAAACTTAATGGGCGTACCATCCATCATCATTTTCTGCTTCTGCAAAAAGAGTTTAATTAGGTCAAGTCGTAAAATATCAATTAGGTATATCTTTAAATCTCTTTTTTTTACTTACATATCTGACTAAATTCTTTACAAGTTAAAGATTTGTTTTTCATTATAAAAGGATAATATATTTGGAAAAGTGCTGAAATTTTTCCGAAAACCCCGCACTTTAAATTTTTTTATCAATTTTCTGAATTGCAATTTATTTGCACTAAAATTTGCGTAAAATTTAAATATACTAATATTTAAAGGATAATTAATGTATGTACCATATTGTTTGACAGTTATCCACATGTTGCTTGTTAATATATTTTTTTTATTAGCTTAGAGCTTATATAGAGGTTCGATTCTCCATTTTTATTTTTACGCAGTTATTGTTTATTATAGAAATGCAAAATATTGTACATGTTCACACAAACTCGCCTATCGGTTGCCTGGCCTAATTGGTCTACAACCATTTACAAAATTTAAATAGCCAACTGCTAAATTGTAAAACAAAGTTTAAAAACTAGCGATTCACGTGAGTAGCCGATGTAACTCACCAGCATTCTTCCAGTTCGTCGAGGGTCGTTCCACCAAGGGTCGAGTCGGAAGTGCTATCGCGGCCCGCCGAGACATTTTCTATTCAAATTACCCACTACGCGGTCGTTAGCGTTGTACCAATATGCTATACAAACTATGTTATACCTACCATTACCAGTTTTGTTGGTAAAGTCGCGTACTCTGTTCTCAATGCATGTTCAATGTATGTTTCACAATTTATTGTTGTTGTTGCATTAGAATTCTTAGGTAATGGTATTGTCTGAGGAGTAGGAGACAAGTCAGACGGTTTCCGCTTCGTACATTAATATATGCGAGGGAGAACTTTTGTATACATTTTAAAACTATTTATTTGTAAGTTTCTTGGTGATAAATTAAATATGTTATCTAGCATGAGTAAGGTCATTTAAAAAGTGCGATAAAGTTAAAAAATAAAGATAAATGTTTCACCTTTGTGACGTTTTGTATCTGTCTATATGATTATGTTTTTTTTTTTTTTTAATAGTTTGTTCTCTGAGGAACCGGCTAAGGTCATAGACCATGCTGCCATGTCATTAGTTTCTTAATTTCATTAGTATTATAATCCTAAAGATGATGATGAATGATAATGGAAATGATGATGATGAATGATAATGGAAATGAGAAGTGAGAAATGATATACCCCCAACCCCTCGAGTATCTCAGTAAAGATGTGGGGCTTTACTAAGTCCTCAAGCGGACTTCTTGAGAGAATTTGATTAGTGACGTTGCACTGTTTTGTTTCATTTGCCAACACTCATGCACACTCACGAACACTTAACGGTTAATAATCCACCATTATTTCACATTAATATTCGACTTAACACAAATTTTAGAAAATAAAACAAAACCGCAGACATGACTCTTCACTTTCCCGCCAAGAAGTCCTATATGATTATGTTGAATTCTCTTTTTTTTTTTTTTTTTAGTAGTTCGTTCTCTGAGGAACCGGCTAAGGTCATAGACCATGCTGCCATGTCATTAGTTTCTTAATTTCATTAGTATTATAATAATACTAAAGATGATGATGAATGATGATAGAAATGAGAAATGAGAAATGAGAAATGAAAAATGAAAAATGAGAAATGATATACCCCCAACCCCTCGAGTATCTCAGTAAAGATGTGGGGCTTTACTAAGTCCTCGGGCGGACTTCTTAAGAGAATTTGAAAAGTGACGTTGCACTGTTTTGTTTCATTTGCCAACACTCATGCACACTCACGAACACTTAACGGTTAATAATCCACCATTATTTCACATTAATTTTCGACTTAACACAAATTTTAGAAAATAAAACAAAACCGCAGACATGACTCTTCACTTTCCCGCCAAGAAGTCGTTGAATTCTCTTTTGCTGATTATCCATCGCTTGCTATTTTTTTTTTTTTTTTTCATTTTGTTGATGGCTTTGTGCGATTAGCACATTTAGCCAGTGTCAAAGTAATTTTTCTAACAAGTAATATATAAATTAGCAATATTTCTTTTCTGTTTGATGATAATGAATGATAATAGAAATGAGAAATGATATACCACCCAACCCCTCGAGTATCTCAGTAAAGATGTGGGGCTTTACTAAGTCCTCGGGCGGACTTCTTGAGAGAATTTGAAAAGTGACGTTGCACTGTTTTGTTTCATTTGCCAACACTCATGCACACTCACGAACACTTAACGGTTAATAATCCACCATTATTTCACATTAATATTCGACATAACACAAATTTTAGAAAATAAAACAAAACCGCAGACATGACTCTTCACTTTCCCGCCAAGAAGTCCTCCATCGCTTGCTATTGTTTGCGCATAGACTGACTCAAAACAAAAGACACTTGATTATCTTTTGTTTAATTTTCATGAACAAACAACAGTGTTACGAACTCTTTCGTACTCAAACATATTTTAACTCTTTTGTTTATTTTAAGTGTCGTTTTCTTTGGTCATTCATTTTCCTATTTTCTCGTATGTATTTTTCAGATGAACTTTATTTGAACATTAGGTACCTTTTTCTTACTCTTATAAGCGTCATTCTCATATCTCTTGCATAATATAGCAAACAATTTCCGTTCGACTGTTTGTTTTCATATTTTTTTATTTACGATGTTTCTCTTTTAAAGATATGCTTATGGTATAACAATTATAGTAGTTGCCTATTACCATAGAGTATAATAAATAATAAATGTCTTGAAATCGCAAAAAAAAACTTTTTTTAAACTGGTAGTTTATATATGCTGCGTGTCATCATATGCCATGCGTGTTGCTGTTACGTACAAAGTCCCTCGACTTGCAAAACTTGCGAAACTAGAGCACGCCTTTCACCTGACCCTCGCAGTCATATTAGCATTAATGCATGCGGTCTTTTTGTCAGTGTTTATGTGCCTTCGATAGCTCAGTTGGTAGAGCGGTGGACTGTAGCTGGTAGCAATTGTAATCCATAGGTCGCTGGTTCAAATCCGGCTCGAAGGAATTCTTTTTGTGGGTGCAAACATTTAAAAGCTTAGTACTTAAAACCAAGTAGCTTTTCTGATACTATTTTGATTAAGGGATGAAATATGCGTCCTATGATTTTTTTTATTTGTCTTGAGTGTAACGTTTAATATTCATTAGTTTCATAACAATATATCACAATGACTATTGCGCATTTATATATTCCAGCTGCTAGGTCACGAGCTGTCCTTATGGATAGAATACCACCACGCAGACCCAGATTGTTGTTTATTTATTTAATTTAGGTACACGAACTTCTGTTCGTATATTATGCCATGACCTGATCGTATTCTTACGATCAGGTCATGGCATAATATAAAAAGTATTAACATTATTTAGGCTAGACAGTAGTCCACATTTAGTGTACACAACATGCTAAAGAAAGTTAATATAAAACAATACGCAATACGTATAACAACAGTAAATTAAAAATAAAAATAAAAATAATATACACTTTTAAACTTTGCGTTCCATAATTAAAACAAAGAATTTAAACGGGTATTAACGGAAAATAATTAGTAAAAAGGTATCATACCTTCTTTAATACGTTTTTTTTATACGTTTTATACGTTTGCGTTAGTACCCGTTTAAATTCTTTGTTTTAAAAATAATATCATACTACTCATACAAAACTGTCGTTAATGACTGCTAATGCTGCCGGAACCAACGGCTTTACTTGCCTTCCCAAGCACAGGGAGTTTGAGATGATACATTTTTGGTCACTCATCCGATTACCGAGCTTTGTGAAAGTTTCTTAACTTAAGCCATTGCAGACAGTGCGTTAACTACTGCGCCGGCGAGCTCCTCCACTCTTTTTTTTATTTTTTTTTAAAAATATTTACGGGTAAGCACAGTGCTTTGATCTCACCTGATGTTAAGTGATGATAAGGCCATTTGGTGGAAGCGCACTTCACCCGGGATCCTCAACTAGTGAGGCACTGGCTATCTTATCTCTAGCTGTCGGAACACAACAATGCTACAAACATTGATGTTATGGCGACATATTTAGATAAGATGGTGGTAGCTGGCCAGGCGGACAAACAAGTCCTACCACCAACCAAACCGAGTACACAAAGATGTACCCCCCGCTGGGAATCGAACCCGGGACTAATCTATTCATTAATCTAAAGTATAATCTAATGCATTCATTAATGAAGTTGGATACGGCAGTATGCGTAAATAATGAATGAAATCTGGTTACGATCAAGTTCACCTTGATGCAATAACGGTATTACATAATTAGTAAAGTAATAATTATGAATGCGACTTTATTTTTAAAAATATTACATGTGCCTTCGATAGCTCAGTTGGTAGAGCGGTGGACTGTAGCTGGTCGCAATTGTCATCCATAGGTCGCTGGTTCAAATCCGGCTCGAAGGAATTCTTTTTGTGTACTTTATACGCTTTTGTATCATGTGATTTTTTTAGTATTCAGACTGATTCATTATAAAAACAAAAAACAAAAAATATTTATATCTTAATTTAGGAAGTTTTTCATTTTGAAAATATATATTTTTTAATATTAATATTTACGAAAAGGAAACCATAAATAATTGACATTTTATTATACTACGTAATGATGTTATTATGATGAAAGTAAGAACAAGTTATTATTAGAAAAATCATCCAACGAATGATTGAATCATTGAGTTCTGTATATATCTTTATTTGGTTTAAACTTATTCATTAACAAATTATGTCACAACCCTATCCCTAGTAAGTGAAATGGGCCGTAAGATGATTTGCTTTAGACGCAACGGGTTTCTTTAAATAAATCGTGTTATTTTTCTAGTGAGCACCTACTAGAAAAAAAAAACACAAATGTTGAAAAAATTTCCACGAGCAGGATTTGAACCTGCACCCTTCTGACATTCCGGGTCAGGTCCTCTTACCACACAGGTGCAGGAACCACGATAGCTCAATTGGAAGAGCACCTGACCCGGAATGTCAGAAGGGTGCAGGTTCAAATCCTGCTCGTGGAAATTTTTTCAACATTTGTGTTTATGTAATTTGTACGCAACAAAATTTGCGTTAAAAATTATTTGAACATTTATAAATAGCTTGCTTACTTCTTAACTGATCTTTAATATTTGTAAAAATATTATGATCGGATGTTAGTGACGGTAGTTGTTGACATTGAATGGGCGCCTTTGACTTTAAAAGTAAGAAGTGTTGAATAATTTCGGCGGGCTGGTTAGGTACCACGATAGCTTAATTGGAAGAGCACCTGACCCGGAATGTCAGAAGGGCGCAGGTTCAAACCTGCTCGTGGAAATTTTTACAACATTTGTGTTTTTATAATTTGTTCGCAACAAAATTTGCGTTAAAAATTATTTGAACATTTATAAATCACCTACCTACTAGGTTTACTAGTACCTGCAGTTTACTTGTAAAGCGGCTTTATTGCACAAACTCGAACCTACCAATTAATATGATAATTGTCGTATATGCGCCGGATTCGACAAGGGCGCCGCGCCGTCGGGTAAGCCCTGCTCTGACGCGACCGATGCGCTCCTACGTAACTGTTTTGAATCGCAAATGGTGCTTAAGTTCAGAATTCTTGAGAGCAAAAGCTTTGTAGTATGTGTGCTCAAATGCAGTATTTGTAACACAATTCCGGTAGACATAAAAAACAGGCAATTTTTTATTCGTAGGAAGGCTGTTGGTTTTTAAAGTTAAATATTGTATGGTGTAACAGACAAGTTTAATTGATAATAAATGAGTTTTATGTGCATTTAATTATTTTAAAAATATGTAGAATTTAAATTTGTCAATACACAAAAGTGACGCCCGAAAAACTTAATTAAAATACTGTTATCATCAAACGCATATATAGGTCAAGGATAGAAATATACCAGCTTTTAAAACATGTAGTTTCGCAAATACGTTACGATACGTTTTGTTTTTTTCTTATTTAGTTATCCCGAGACTCAATAAACTACTTACGGTTCGTACTTTCATTCAATTAATATCAAAATCGTATCCTGAACGCGTTGTCTGACCGCTGGGACTCACCGATGTTGCAACATTGGGTGCTCTACACACCTTCCTCTAATAAATAAATGTTTTCCACACTCACACCAATTATCTAGCCCCAAGAAAAGCTTCCTCAAGAAACTCGTTATATGGTTAACTAGACAACGGATAAACATACTTAATATACTTAAATACATACTTATTATACATAGGAAACACCCAGACCCGAAACAATTTAGAAAAACAGGTATTTGTAAATTGATCCGACCGGGGATCGAACCCGGGACCTCAGAGATGGCGACACCATGAAAACCGGTGTGCAAGCCACTCGACCAAGGAGGTCGTCAAACGGTGGGTGGTGGCGATGGTGTTTTGTTTTTGTGTAATATGCATTTCTTCAAAAAACAAAATCAGACCAACAACAGTATTCTTGTCAAGTCTTCTTTTGTTTTTAACAATACTGCTTGAAAAGAAGAACTATTGCTTGTTATTTATTATGTCCTATTTTTTCAAAGTCAAAGTTAAAGTCAAATTTTTTATTCAAGAAAACTTAAGAAAAGTGCTTTTGAATAGAAACATGTGGGCGTTAATTAGCTCATAATATTTGTCAATGAGTTTGAGTTTAGAAAGCATTTATTCAATTTATAATTGCATAACACAGCACCGATGTTATTTAGTAAAGCGACTTTTATTTTTGTGTATCTACGTGTGCCTTCGATAGCTCAGTTGGTAGAGCGGTGGACTGTAGCTGTTCGCAATTGTCATCCATAGGTCGCTGGTTCAAATCCGGCTCGAAGGAGGTTTTTTGGAACTAAAACCTTTCCCGCACCGAACCTTCTTGGATGGCTACTAATCGTATGATTATTTGACCACCGGTTAAACAAAATTGTTTTTGATTGTTGAGGAAAAGATGGTATAGAAGAGACATACGTAATTTTTTTATGGGCAAAAAACATAAAAATAATAGAGACATAATAATGATGAAACAAATACCTCAGGGTGACGGGTCACACGCAACCCCATATGCCGTAAGGCTCTTTTATCTATTAAGAAATACATAAAAATGCATATAAGTAAGTATTGTTTCATCTATGTAAGTATGCGTTAATAAAAAAAACAAATAATAAAAAAAAAGTAAAAAAAAAACAAAAAAAAATAGTAAAACAAAACATAGTTCTTCTTTTCAAGCATTGTTAAAAACAAAAGAAGAAATTACAAGAATACTGTTGTTGGTCTGATTCTGATATTATTTTAAAATTAGAGTAACAACCGAGACGTGACTATGTACTGCACTGACTATCCTAAATATATATAATTTTATTTATTTGATTAATTACTTGTGTTTATTTAATAGCATGTGATAGCACTGGCCAAGTTTATTTCCACATTTTCTTGGTCAGCCGTAAGATTTGCAAAGATTTTGCGTAGCTTTGACGTTCAACAAATATTTGTCATATTTAATATAAAATAATAATAATTTTTTTTAATAAGGTTAAATGTTTCTTTTTCTGATTTAAAACTTTATTGAATACCGTAAATGTATCCTCTTTGTAATTTACTATATAATCTCTATAATTTTTAAATTAGGGTTTCAATCACATTAAGTTTTTATTTTATCAACCTATTTCGTCCCACTGGTGGGCAAATGTCTCCCCCAACAACAAATACGTCTCTTTCTCTTAAGTTTAAAAAGAAACCGGTAAATTTTTGTTATTAGTAACGTATATTGGTTATTTTCCCTCTTAAAAACAAACACAATGTATGAAAACTCTCAAAAAAAAAATCCTTCGAGCCGGATTTGAACCAGCGACCTATGGATGACAATTGCAACCAGCTACAGTCCACCGCTCTACCAACTGAGCTATCGAAGGCATGTGCGGTATCATAAAAATTATAAATGGTAGACGCGCACCTATTGTTGATTACACAACTATGTATTACGCGCTATATATCACATCTGATTTAAAATACCACTGTTATCTATAGCTATTTATATATACGTATGATTTCACTATTATGATTATAACTATAGTCGTATGGAAATCTTCAGTGGAGTGGAGTGGAGTTCGTACTAAGAATTCAATTAAATACATTTTAAAATAAATTGATGGCCAATAAAACTATGGGAATAAGAACAGTAAGAGATTCTAAGTTTAGTTTTTAGTAAAAAAATCCTTAAGGATTAATGCAAGCCTGTAATTTATTTATGTATAATTATACGTTTTTATTTTTATGTTTTGCTTCTCGGTTTAGTCTTAGGTGTTACTTAGGTCTTACAAAAAATAAACAGATTTCGCAGTCCCCGCAAGAATTGGAGCATTGAAAATGAATACAATAATTTACGAAAAAAAAACCATTTTATTTTAACAATTCCAACTTGAATGCACCTCGCGCCTACATCCGCATCTTTTAAAACCATTACCATGACGATCGGTCAATAATCAAAGAAGCTACATCACTTTTTATATACGGAAATACCGGTTTTTCTACAATACCAATAAATAAATAAATTTATTAAGTCAGTTTTTCTTTGAAATATTTACAATTTAGTATGCAAACACCCCCCAAAATCCCGATTTTTTTACATTTATCAAAGTTCTAAAAAAAGTTTTCAACCGATTTTCAAAATTTAAACGCTCACATGTGTCTCGATAAATTTCCCAACTCTTGGTACTATTTTCATTTCGATTCTTCCAAAATCCTTGGAGCTATGGCTAAAAATACGTCTCAGACGATTTGCATCTGATAACCATTTTCAATGGTAAAATCAGAATCTCTGATTCTCTGATTCTCTCTAACAAACTAAGAATAAGCTGCTAAATAGTTATTTCGTGTTTTGTTCCTGTCATGTAAATGTCATTTCAAATTAGAGTAAAGAGTCAAAGCCGGAATAACTACTCGAAACTTATTCTTTGTTTATTTGTAAGACCTTTGGAGTATTCTTACTAATATTATATGTGAATGTGAGTTTGTTTGTTACGCTTTTACGCAAAAACTACTCAACCGATCATCATGAAACTTTGTAAACATATTTTCAAAGGTATTGGAAAGGATATAGGTAGATATACTTTTTATAAAAAAATAATAATACTAAAAACGACAATTTAATTTTCCAATACGAAGTCCGCTGGGTCAGCTAAAGTAATAAATAAATCAAGAGCATAAAACCTACCACGAAAATTGAATTTTGATGGCCGGATGCATTTAAAATTATAAAAGTTTTTTTGATGTGTAACATCTTTCCGCTCGCTCTCTATATAAGCAATTTATAGGAGTGATTTCGTGAAATGGGACGGAAGTATGTGTAACAGTGTAACAAGTGTGTAACAGGAAGTCGGGGAAGCTTGTGGGAGTGATTTTGTGAAATGTGTAACAGTGTAACAAGTGTGTAACAGGAAGTAATTTTGTAAATTTAACATCGATATTATGAACATGACATATTATTATTTTATGTGACATATTGTGTCATTTGTTTGACTATCAAAGATTATTTTGATATGTCAAATGTCTTCTAATGCGTATTTACTGCATTTATTTTATAGTTATAAAATGATGTAATACCTGACCCATTTTTTTCAGAATATAATGTTAAAATTGCATAGTACTAAGGTGAAATGTCAAATGTTACATCACATGCGCGATACTGTAAGGCTCGCTCGTTTTTTTTTTATATTTAAGGGTAAGCACAGTGTCTTGATCTCACCTGATGTTAAGTGATGATAAGGCCAATGATGGAAGCGCACTTCATCCGGGATCCTCAACTAGTGAGGCACTGACTATCTTATCTCTAGCTGCCGCAACACAAGAATGCTACAAACATTAATGTTATGGCGACATTTTTAGACAAGATGGTAGTAGCTACCCAGGCGGACAAACAAGCCCTACCACCAACCAAACCGAGTCCACAAACATGTACCCTCCGTTGGGAATCGAACCTGGGACCCCTGGGTCTAAGCCGGTGGTCTTAACCACAAGACCACAGAGACGGTAAAAGAAGAAAGAGATTTTGTTTTGTCAATTGTTGTCTCTGTTCTCACAGAGATTTCGTAGCGTCACTTAGCCTGTGCGGCGGTGCACCGTCGGTCGCCGGTTCAGATGCATATGAATTACCATATTAATCGAGAGCTCAGTATAAGACAAAGTAAAGCCGCTTTATAACTGAACACGTGACACTGACATGAGACGCTGCAAATTCGGACGGCATTCGACGGGTTCGGAGGTTAACCATTACTTTACTTCATCTCATCTCATCAGCTCCTTTTATGTCCCCACTGATGGGGCACGAGGATGGATAGGGAGAACGGGTCATAAACCACCACGCGGGCCCAGCGGATTGGTGGTTATTAACGACTGCTAATACAGCCGGGACCATCGGCTTTACGTGCCATCCGAAGCACGGAGGAGCTCGAGATGATATTTTTTGGTCACCCATCCGATGACCGGCCTTTGCGAAAGTTACTTAACCTCAGCACTTGTTGACCGGGCGCGTTAAGCACTGAGCCATCAAGCTCCTTACTTTACATTTAATAATTTTGTATTTGGAAATAAAATACGACACCAGGGATCGAATCGTCTTTATTTTACACATTTTTTTATAGTAAGCGTTGCAAATGGCTCCAGCTGATGTTAAGTGGAAATGGAGTCCAGACGTGAAGACAACTGGTGCAGTGAAAACAACGCAGCATCCCCACCCCAGCACCCTCACCCTGCCGGCCCACAAGGTGCCTCTTCACGCCTCATGTCATAAAGAAGGAAGTTGCTGGGAAAACATTATGTTATCGAACTTTTAATAATCATGTTTGTAAAATAAATTTGCTACGCGGCCTGCGGATGTCTAGTGCATTGCGTTTTTTCTATCCGTTTACTATAAATACCGTCGTATAATGCGCAATGAACTCCGCTCGTCGGGGACTGAGCTGCCGTCAGATGATTTGAAAACATTTTACGCAAAATACGCCACGATGGCCGAGTGGCAGAGCTCGGTCACATGTACAGAGGTCCAGGGTTCTATTCCAATCCCGATGAAATACAAAAGATCTACAAGGCAACTAAAAAATAATAAGGTAAACTCTGTTTTTAATTATCATTTACTTAGTCACATAGTTTAACTTTTTTAATGACATCAAAACAAAGATATTGTTAATTAATAATAATTAATCGCCATTGTTTCATTAACTAACGAGGTTGAAAGCCTCGTTAATCCAGTATGTGTTTAGCTGCAGACAGGTCTACTAATGAATGTCTTGCAATAACGGTTAGGAGCTCTATCGATAAGAGCAAATATGATAGCCCGTAGGTTCGCATGCTGTTTCTCTCGTTGCCAGCAGTATTCTAATGATTAGTGTGAGGTTTGATTGCCAATACTTGTGTTACTGCTGAGGATGACCTGATCCTTGCAGAGAGTTTATTTACTAACACTTAAGGTATAAGTTTTACTAACAATGTATGGGTCTATGTAACAACACTATGAAACTTGAAGTAAAATATTGAGAACAGGCCATAAACTTTCTTTTTGACGTGACAACGTCTTATAATTCGATAGAGCCGGCTGCATGCACGAAAAAACATGACTCATGCGGCGTTACCTCGCTCTGAGGCGTTCGGGCCTGACCTTTACACTGATGATTTATATGCCGTTTTGTGGATCAAATCAAGCAGAATCCATTACTATAACAATTTTTAATCTGTTCTACGGTATAGCAGAGATATTGAGAGTTATGTAACTAAAAGTAAGGTTAGTTTGTATATATGAAATAAATAGCTAATACTATTTATTAGTAGCTTTTATCACTTTAATTTCAAGTATTTTGTTGTATTTTTATTTTTTAAATTTAAAATGATTTTCTGAATGAAGAATTTTATGAAAATTTTTTTTAAATTGTTTATTGTCACGTTCAACAATCGTCAGTGAACCGACTTTTTTTTTCTTTTTTTTGTTGATGGCTTTGTGCGATTAGCACATTTAGCCAGTGTCAAAGTAATTTTTCTTAAAAGTAATACATAAATAAACAATATTTCTATCCTGTTTGATGATGATGAATGATAATAGAAATGAGAAGTGAGAAATGATATACCCCCCAACCCTTCGAGTATCTCAGCAAAGATGTGGTGGGGCTTTACTAAGTCCTCGGGCGGACTTCTTGAGAGAATTTGAAAAGTGATGTTGCACTGTTTTGTTTCATTTGCCAACACTCATGCACACTCACGAACACTTAACGGTTAATAATCCACCATTATTTCACATAAATATTCGACATAACACAAATTTTAGAAAATAAAACAAAACCGCAGACATGACTCTTCACTTTCCCGCCAAGAAATCCGGGCCATAAACTCCATGCGGGGCCCAGTGCAGTGCATTGGTGGTATTTTGCAGCCGGGACTATCGGATTTACGTGCCTTCCGAAGCCCGGAACGCAAGCAAACCTTCTTACCTGTATCTAAATTTAAATACAAAGTCTAAACGCAAATGGCTGGACGACATCAAAAATAGGACTGGATTAGTTATCGCCAATTAAAAAAAAAAAACTGCAAACTTCAGTATGAAGATGGCACTAAATAATGATGATGGCTTCTTGGCGAGAAAGTGAAGAGTCATGTCTGCGGTTTTGTGTTATTTTCTAAAATTTGTGTTATGTCAAATATTAATGTGGAATAATGGTGGATTATTAACCGTTAAGTGTGCGTGAGTGATCATACAGGAAAGAAATATTGTTTATTTATGTATTACTTGTAAGAAAAAATAATTTGACACTGCCTAAATGTGCTAATCGGACGAAGCCATCAACTAAAGGAAAAAAAAGATTATGATGATGAAAGTCTAATCGTATATAATGTATGTCATTTTCAGTCAGTCAGGTTTATTAAATTAGCACGTATTTAGCGATGTATGGCTACAAAATCCCACCCCTGCCAAATTATTCAGTCGACAGACGCTGTCGGAGAATCTACTAACTTACGCGACAGTTTCTGAACAATAATAGTAGTGGGAACGAAACTGTTTAGCCAAGTTTGCTGCGTCAATAGAGGGCGTCACCTAGGGAAGGAATAATTCATTTAGCGAGAATTAACTCGCGAACTTGCCTGCCTCGCGAGTGGGTCGCCCTCTCATCCAAATGTTGATTTCTACTTTGTTTTCTTTATGTGAGTAATGTGATTTGGAGTTGCTTCTTCACCTTTGCCTTATTTGAAATCAAAAGCTCTGCAACTCTAATACAAGAAATGTCATCTAAAACATATATGTTATATTTTGTTTTTATAGTTTTAGTATAAAATTATAAAAAAAGTATAAAATTGGTGAACATATTATTAAAACTACATAATTATATTCTAATCAATTAAGATGTAAGTGTAGGTACAGTCACGAGCATTCACATATAAACGATGTAACTCTTAATAGGTACAGTGGAATAAGTGTGACACTCCATTGAAGCTGGGCTGAGCTGAGCGGCGCGGAGCTGTGTGGAAAAGAACCAATACTGGAGCATAGCTGAGAAGAGCCGTTAAAATAAAGTGACTCTATTGGTTGAATTCCACACAGCTCGGCTCAACTCAGCTCAGCTCAGCTCAGCTCAGCTCAGCTCAGTTCAGCTTCAATGGAGTGTCACCCTAAATGTCAAAAGTGTATACTGTGTATACTGAATACTACAAAAGTATGTATGTTAATGCTCGTGACTATACACATCATTTTATGTTTGACGCAGTAGTGTAATGTAAGGTGGTAATCAGGCATACGACTCGCCTGATGATAAGCAGTTATATAGCCTGTTGTATGGATCTGCCTGTAAGATGGATGTTCGAAACATCAGAAGTTTCAATCACTCGTGGCTAAATTTGTAAAAACATTAAAACAAAGCTATACAACGTGTAACAAAAAGGTGTGGTCAAAATGAAAAGATCCAAATTGTATCCTATCTAGAACTTGTATGTGGTGTTATTAAGACATAATTATTAACTTTAATGTGACATGCAATGGTTAATGAAATATTTATATTTATGAAGTGATGCGCGTCAGCAGCAAAGCAAGCAGCAGTGGTCATAAATGTTAGTACACAGAGGTTACTAAACCGCTAGGGCTGCCTGTGACATGTTTATTTTGATGTGACGTAACAAATTCATAATACCAGTAGGCAGAAATTACTTCTTGCTCTACACGATTCTAACATACTTCTTTCGCTTCATCTGTTTCATTAATTTCCTCATACATAGGTACTAACCGTTTTAAGGTAGCTACTCTTGATCTGGCCTCTATTTAAAATGTCCTCGATTTGGTTAACTATGTAAAATATTGGGTGACACTCAAGTATAACTAAAATATTCTAATAATAGAACACAATACGCAGCCCTCGACGTCACTCGCGCAAACCCGCCCTGACATTCACTTAATTACATAGATTACAAGTTGACATTTTCGTTTGTCACCATTGAAGAAGGATTATCCCTTAATGTTGGTTCGATTCACTCTAAATTTAATAATGCTGGCAGCTTAATATGCTCTGTTACCGAAAAAGCAACAGAAAATTTAAAAACAAAAGAAAGTTGCATATTTTTTTAATTATTAGCGTAATTAATGGATTTTCGTTGCGTTTTATGTCTAGGTCAATTGTGTATTTGTATCGGACTTAAAACGTAAGATTTCTTAATTCAATAGTTATTTCCCATTATAAAACGTTTATTCTAATAAAAAAAAATTTAAAAAATGGAATAAAAAGTTTCCTTTAAAGCCTACAATAAAAGTTATCTTTGCATAAAATCAAAAGGTTGAACAAACACAACGAAAGCCCCAAACGAGACACTTCAAAATTAATGGGTATTTCGTTATACCTGTCATGACATAGGACTGTCACAACCAAAATATTAATCAAAGTCAGCGCACTATACCAGTATGTGGGGCTTTTTAATTATAAACAGCCATAATGATCATTTTTCATTCTTAATTGCCATTTTGGTACGGCAGGTCTGCGTTTTAGCTAATCACCGTTATTATGGAGGACATTCCTGTTGGGGTTTCAGTATGGGATTAGAATCGTGTGACGAGCCCATCATGCATCAGTAGTATTCATTTACATATTTCTGTAAAGCTTTCAACTGTTAAGCGAGTAGGCAATAAAAACTATTTGTTGTTTTATTAAAAAATAACTTTTCTCTGAAACAAATGAAAATGAAATAGTTCTGAGTTTCTGAGAATTGCTGGGTATTCTGTCTGTAAACACAATATTTATTCTGCACGAAGTCGCTTGTAAAGCTATTTGCTTGCGTATACGGGTCGTAAAAGAGTTGGGTGTTTGTTTGTTGCGTTGATTTTCATATATGAATATTCCGCGCTGTTTGGCATTCGTGGTGCGGCGACTAAACACTGGAGTGCAATAAAACTAAGCGCGCGACAATCCGACGAGCAATAAAAGTTGGCGGGATCCACGCTGAGATCCGGCCCTGCTTCTGTGCCCTGAGTGACGTCACTTCGCTTTCACATCACGAGCCTAAATCCCGGCTGAGTGTGTCGCCGACGCTGTCTACGGCGAGTGTTACCGTTTTAGTGTTGTCTTGTTTCCTGTCGATTCCAACAAAATGAAAAACGAACGTTTTTATCAAGTCTAAAGAAACGTCAAGATAAACATTAAATCAAATTAATGTGTACAATAAACGCGAGTAGATCCGTAAAAGTAGTTTCACTTCAAGTCTAAGGATTTATATTTATTCTTTTTCAAGATCTAGCCGACCTATTAGAAAAGAAGATCGATTTCCGGCTTTTATAAACCAGTGCATCATTTATGACGTGCTGTGTCTCATATCAACGGTTCTTAATTGATTTTTTGATGATCATTTAACATATTGTTTTCTAAAGTTTACGCGAACACTACACATTTAAATGAAACAACTTTTACGGATCTACTCGCGTTTATTTTACTTTACATTATTTAATGTTTATCCTGACGTTTCGGATCCTTTGCAGGGTCCGTGGTCACAGGGAGACTGAGGTGTTGGTCATCTCATAATTCTATTATGAGATGACCAACATATAAAAGATCATTTAACACATTGAACGTTTAATCAATATCTATAGGTATACATATAATGACTTGTCCTGATCGCCGAGCCGAAACCGCTGAAGCTAATTAAATGAAATTTGGACTGTAGGTTAATTGAGTAACGTAACCAGACACTAAGAATGGATTTTAAGGAAATCATACCCTAAGGAGGTCAAATAGGGGTTGAAAGTTTGTATGAAAGTCCGTCAGTTTTGAAGTAAAATACATGAGAATTAGTATTTGGATTTTTGAATTATTTTCAAATTAATAGCTATAAAAATGAATAATTTAATCGATCTATAGATATTTCAATAATAATAAAGAATGACGTGTTTTAGCATTTTTAGAAAAACCTCCCCTACAGAGGTGAGATGAAGGTAGAAAGTTTGTATGGAAATCTGTCATTTTAAAAGTTAAATTCTTTGACCTGGTTAGAAATTATGAAAGTTTAACTTTTATTACAAACAATCACAAGTAAGCAAAGTCGCGAGCAAAAGCTAGCTATATACTGTAATGCTTCATCTGCTTATAATATATCAATAAAAATTAGATAATATCAGTTTTAAATCAGGTTCAATTATTAGTATACGTTTAATAATAACACGAGTAATGATATAAGAAGAAAATAAAGTGTTGGGAATAGCTTAGGATAGAGATAAATAGAAAAAGGCCTAAGCCCTGCAGTAGGAAAACACTATACTTACAGTGACTTACACATTACACAGTATGGTATATAGTATAAATAAAAAGAGCATATTAAAATATCGATGTCGATGATCACGGAGCCCATCCCTAACCGTGTAGGTAAACAGGGAGCCATAGAACAGCGCCACCTGACACCATTATGCTATTATAATATTTGCTACTTTCCCCGCTGATGTCTTCTTGACTACGCAGTGAATACGAAATTCTTTAGAGGTGTACCGTCTCCGTGATGTAGCGTACCTTTGATTCAGCGTGCCAAATTTATCGGCGATTGTATCGGAATTTGATATTAGGCGCATCAATGTTATTGCTTTGAAAGCAATGTCGTTTTGAAATGCAGCTAGACACTTTATGTGTTTATGTTTGAATACATTAGATATGCCGTAAACCTTAATGTCATCGGTTCCTTACAGTGCAATATATCTTGTAATCTTACAAACTTTCTTCAAAAAATAGACCTCAACCAATTTTTTTAAAGTTTGTGCGAATATCACACATTGAAGTGCTTCTTACACTTGCCTTGCAAATAAAGTTAAACGTGTTGCAACGTAAAGTTATTACTTGATTTCTAACTTGATAAAAAAAAATTATAGGTGTTCGATTAACGGTTAATAAGGTTACATACTACCTACAGTATCTTTTGGTCATGCAGTTACAGAAAAATCTCAGTATTTTGTAATATGCACATCAGACCACCACAATCTGTCATATTTCTTCAATAGACTTTCATCTTTAAACATATGGCATATGATTGAATATTTATTAAAGAAATTTGACAGTTTTGGGTATATAAGGTCACTTTTTATCAACTGCAAATATTTTGACAAAACATCAAATTATATCAGAGAAATACGGCCCATTTAAAAAAAAATCAGGCTAGTTTTTTTTTACTTTTCCTGACACAAAAATTGTGATATTTTTAAGAACGGCCTCGCTGTCGGTTTTTGTGTGTGTAACGTGTAAGGCATTGCGGCCTCTCTGTTCCGGCTCCTTTGAATTGAAACTACCGAAAGTGCTTTACTTTTCTTTTTAATCTAAATGTTTTTTGAAAACTAGCGTATAAAAATTTAAGGATCTTTCATAAAATAGTATATATATTTTGTTGAATTTATCCTCAAAATATTTGCAGTTGATAAAATGTGACCTTATATAGGTTGATGTACGGGCATCTGTAATATGGACTCAATATCACATCGTAAAACTAACAACACGTTTCTGGGCAAAAATGTATATGATACAACAAACCCTATCCTGGCCGCGGAGCTATAGCTGTGACGTAGTTTTTATTCCACACCAAAAATGCCGAATAAAATCTGGCGTATGTATCTGCGTTTGCCACGCATTTATTTTTTATTGTGAGGGTTCCGAACAGCGGCCGGATTTTGTTTAAAATTGCATTTTTATATTTGGTACGCGATACGCCTGTGCCGGGTGACAAATACGCGTCGCGCCGCCATGAATGACAATTGAAGAGATGTTTTTATAAAGACGGTCGGTCGATTTTTATTTTTATGAGAAAGGAATTGTCCCCATAAAAAAACGGTGTTGAAATGATGAGTGCCATTTTTCACTGTCGTCGGAATGCCTCTTTATGGGACCGTTTTGCGAGAACGTCGCTATAGACAATATTTTTTATTTTTAATACGCATCGAGGTTCGAGGGTCTTTAACTATGTTTGACGAATAAGACACGGTGTATTTTTAATAGCACTATGTTATCATAAATAAATACTCAGGTATTAAAACAAGTCACATGCGATTTTATTTGAAATAGTAAGTAACTCATTAAAACATAAGTAGTCGTCATAATAAAAACCCCGTCAAAAATATTATCACATACAAACGTCACAATTATTACTTATTTTATACATCTCAGGCTGCAATGTAACTATGAGCTAATTTTGCTTACAATTAAAAAATATAGCTCTAGCACAATATTCTAGCTTTTAACAGTTTGCACCTCCCGATTTTACAGAGTATTAGTTCGCCCAATTCTATTGGATATCGGGAATAAAATGCTTTAAACCAATCATACTGCCTAATTCTATCTTTTCAGTTATTTTATATTCCATGATAATTTTTGTGGTGTTGCAGAAAAAGTATTATTACTTTTTTTTTTCTTTAAAGCTTATTCTCCGATTGAAAGACTTGTTTTCAAATTAATAATATTGGATTGGACTGTTTCATTTGACTCGGGTCGAGTCAGGGCGAGCCAGGCCACTCGCACCGCAAGCGGCCACGAGTGGAATGTGCTTGCACGCTGTGGGCATCACCCTGGACTGGCGAGCGCAAAACTGTTTACCAGTTTTGCGCTCTAAGCAAAATCACAAAAAGTGTGTACATAAAGCTATATTTCTTAATTAATTTAAATAGAGAACACTACAAAATTAAACTTAATGCTCAAATGCTGTGTCGATAGGGAATGAATATTTTTATGTTCTATTGTGTTCGTGAGGTAAGGTCTTAGAGTGTTAGTTAGCTGTTTATAGGCTGTTGCTGATGAAATAGAATTATGTTGGTTTTATGTGATTTGAAAGTAAATTGATTTTATATTGATTCAAAATTATTTGTATAATTTAAGTAAGTTATTCTTTTTTTTTTTTTTTTTTTATACGTAGCACGGCAAATGACTCCATTTCACCTGATGTTAAGTGAATATGGAATCCAGATGCGATGACAACTGGTGCAGCGTGAAAATACCGCAGCATCAGTTACCCTCACTCTGCCGGCCCACAAGGTGCCTCTTCACGCCTCGTTTGAAGGACCCCATATCATAGGAAGGACCCCATATCATAGGAAGGAGGGAAAACGTGTGCAGGCAAACTATTCCATGTTTTGGAAGTGCGACAAATAAATGAGTCACCAAATTTCTTAGTGCGTGATGGAATATTTGAGACAGTGAAGCGGTGACTCCGGAGAGCAGCACGCGTACTCCTATGGAGGAAGGGAGAAGGAGGGATGAGGTCAAAGAGTTCTTCAGAGCACTCGCCATGGTATAAGCGGTAAAACACGCTGAGTGACGCAATATCTCTACGCAATTGCAGAGTTTCGAGAGTATTTGTGACTTCTGCGTTGCCGATAATGCGTACAGCGCGACGCTGCAATCTGTCCAAAGCATCGAGAAGGTACTTTGCGGAACCGTCCCAGATGTGCGAGCAATACTCCACGCAAGACCGTACCTGTGTCTTGTACAAAAGGCACAACTGGTCAGGCGTAAAGAATCGCCGCACCCTGTTCAGAATACCGAGTTTTCGTGAGGCTGTTTTGATCACGGCTTCGATGTAGTCTCTTTGGTTTAGATCGCAGCGAATCGTCATACCGAGCATGTTGATACTGCTCTGCAGGCTTAGAGATGTACCCTGAAGAGTTGGAAGGGGAAGGAATGGTGACTTTTTTGCCGTGAACGCACACACCTGTGTTTTCTTGGCATTGAACTCAACAAGATTATTGGAGCCCCATTTAGATATGAGGTCCAATACCCGATTGAGCTCAATGACAAGATTCACTCGGTTAACTTCGGTTTCGACCCGCCCGACCGCTGGGTGACCGTTATATCCCCCATGCACTGTGCTATCATCTGCATAGCAATGAATATTTCCAAGTGGAAGCATATCATTGATATGCAGAAGGAACAGCGTGGGGGACAGAACGGAACCTTGAGGGACACCAGCGTTCACTGACATGAACCGCGAAGCGCATCCATCAGACAGGACACGGATTCTCCGCTCATGTAGGAAGCCAGCGACCCAGTTGCAGAACTGAGCAGGCAGACCGTATGCCGGGAGCTTGGAGAGAAGAGCTTTGTGCCAGACCCGATCAAAAGCCTTGGCTGTGTCAAGGCTAACAGCCATTGACTCACCACGCTTGTCAATAGCCTCACCCCAGAGATGTGCAACGTACGCTAGAAGATCACCCGTTGATCGTTTCGGCCGAAACCCGTATTGGCGATCATGAATTATGGAGTGTTCTTCCAGGTAGTGTATAAGTTGTTTATTTAAAATACGTTCCATGATTTTGCACAAAACTGAAGTAACGGCTATGGGGCGGTAATTAGATGGGTCTGACCGATCTCCTTTTTTGGGGACCGGTTGCACATTAGCTTCTCTCCAATATTCCGGCACACAACCAGAAGAGAGCGAGAGACGGTAAAGGCGCGTTAACACGGGGGACAACTCCGCTGCACACATTTTCAGGACTATTGCTGGAATGCCATCAGGGCCATTAGCTTTCCGGACATCGATTGACTGCAGCTCCGCACGGACATCACACTGCCTGATTTTAAAATCAGGCATTGTGTGGCCACAGTGAGGAATTGAAGGTGGCTGTGCATTGCAGTCATCGATTCGGGAGTTAGCTGCAGTATTCAGTTATTACTGGTAATTTCTCTGCAACTTAAAGAGTCGTCTTCTTTCTTAAAAAATGAATATTTAATCATGTTTTTTCATTTTTTCCAGCTGTCAGCATTTCATTACCAACAACTAATGCTAGATTATGAAGTCAGAAGATTGCATTTTATCAATATTAGAGTGTGATCCAAAAGATTTAAAATCTTAGTAAAAGTCACGAAAAAATAAAACAATTGTGCAGGAATACAATTGCTAACAGTTCTGTCGTCGAGTATACCGCCTGCATATTCCTAAGCCCCAGTAGATACATTTGATTAACCTGACTAGACAGGCTTCATTGATTTACAGTTCAGCGTCTACTTTAATCCTAAGCCAATATCCTGTTACTAATTATACTAGGGTGAACTAGGGCTATCTATCGTCTATTAAAATCGAAACTTTTCGATAGAGTTGTATAAAGGCATTATGTTACATTTTAACTCTTAAACAATGCTTAAAATAAATAAAAATAACTTTCGTGAATATTTGGTTTGATAAATAAACCATACCTATTACATTTTTTAAATTCATTCCATAAACGAAGATTTTATAACAGTTTAATAATAAAAATACTTTTAGTTATCTTTGCTTTTAGAATTCTATATTTTGTCAAAATGAGTAAGTGAGTTACGTAAGTTCAAAATGATTTTTTTTTTAATATTAAAAAACAGCTTTAATCGAATTGTTTTTTAGAGTGTTGTTTTTTAAAGCTTACGCGAACATTACACATTGAAATGAAACAACTTTTACGGATCTACTCGCGTTTATTTTACACATCACTTTTAATTAATGTTTATGTATATTACTAGCTGCCCGCCCCGGCTTCGCACGTGTGTACTTTTATTTTAATATTTTTTTTTAATATATGCTATATATAACCTTCCTCAATAAATGGACTAATCATCACAAAAAAAAATTCAATTCGAACCAGTAGTTCCTGAGATTAGCGGGTTCAACCAAACAAACAAACAAACTCTTCAGCTTTATTTTATTTTTTTATTTATGTAGTATATATTTCATCTACGTTCTTTGTCGCACTGCTTACCAATTTTTCTGCCTAGCCCCTAGGTCCACTGGTAGAGAATGCCATTTGGAATTAAGTCCGCCTTTTGTAAAGTACAAAATTTTATTTTATTGTGCAAAAAATATTAAAATAAATAAATAATGTTGTTCTAAAGTGTCAAACAAAATATGTCAATTGCTTATTATTGCTATTTGGAATAGAACAGAATAGAAAATATTAATTCATATTCATTTGTAATGTATGGTTTATTGATTGTTTGCTTCAACTGCATAGTTTGTTTACTCTGAATTATTGATCTACGATAACCTGTACACCGTAAAACGGTCGATCGAGTGACGCCGGACGTTAATCGCCCGTTAGCGACACATTATTCACTAGCACGCGTTGCACCGAATCTACCACCCTGAATCACCCCGGCAAACGCACTTCTGGAAGCCACGCACATATCAACAAAACTTATAAACGATATACCTACGACTCTACTTCAACAAGGTAAAGTTCATTTTTAATTGGACTTTCGTGTCATATGTGACGTACAGTCACCCGTAAAATCGTTTAACTAATCCAAGCCAATATATTCTCTATTTCCCAATGAATAAAATTAATTCCTTTTTAAACTCCCCAATATACGACCGTTCGGAATTGTTTGCAGCGATCAGTAAATACTATCGTAACTCACAGTTCTGATAAACAGTTATGGACGTTATGTTTCACGTGCTAAGGTGTTGTTTGAATTGCCTTGCGTTGAATTATGTTGTCGGGAATGTGTTTGTTTACGTGGATACAGTACGGTATGACGTAGCATTTATTAGCCCAATATCAACAGTCACAGTTGCATTCGACAATTAATTATTTGTAAACAATACCGGAGGTCGTGTTTGGCCATAAATAGCTTCTCTTTGCTATCGACGTACTTACCTGTATACGAAAGTACATTACTTGGTTCTACTAACTTCTGCGCGCGGTTTCGTTTGCGTATAGTTCGGTATGTCTCAAGAAGTAATCTCCTGAGGAAATACCATGTTGTTCCGGAAAAAAAGAATCTTTATATTCATACAGAATATGCTCTGCATGACTGTGTTTTATACAAATCCGTCTAGTAAATCCGTTCGTTTATATTTAGATATTAGCAATTAAGTACATGTTTACACTATTGACTCTTATTCCATTGGATTAAGAGTTACATTGTTTACATATTAATGCTAGTGACTGTACATTGCTTATACCTACATACAACGATACAATACAACGAAATATAAGAAATAAATTAAAACAGCATATTTTTTTTTGGTCCGGATAATTATAAAGAATGGAATTGAAACCCATTGACAGGCTCAATATATAATACAGAAAAATATATATTTTAGAAAACTTTATAATATTCAAAATAAATATTACTATGTACACGAGAAAGAGTTCAGTAAAGTAATAAAAAAAAATCCACCAATCCAAAATCAAAATCAAACGCATTGTTAGCACGTTTGAGTAATTACGTTTAAGTAAGAGGCACAACTACGAAGCAAAAAATTATGAATACTATTGAGTATTCATAATTTTTTGCTTCGTAGTTTGATAATCCCTTTTACGCATTGAAACATGCCTTAACGTCAATCATAAAAAAGCTACAACATTTCGCTTCCATAAATTAAAATTCTGAAACTTTCAAAAAAGGAAAATAGTTTACTATTGAAACCGTGAGTTCTCGTGGACGACATCAGTAAGTCTGATGGAGCAGAAGCCTTCCGCTCGGCCGAGCGTGAAGATACCGCGATAGTGCGCTCCACTACCTCCGCACTGAGCGGGGTATGCGTGAAAGCCTCCCTAGTGCGTGTACTAGTACAACTCAACCGAGGAACGCTGATTGCGAATAGTGCGATAGCTAATTTTGGTGGATTTGCTGCATTAGCCGTCGTTAACAACCACCAATCCGCACTGGGTCGCGTGGTAGTTTATGGCCCGTTTTTCCTGTGGTATTTTCATCCACTGGGAAGGCTCGTGCCCCAGCAGTCAGTAAATAAAATGAGTGGTGATAAAAAAACAGGAAAATAGACATAAACATAGACGTAGACATAGACATAGACATAGACATAGACATAGACATAGACATAGACATAGCCATAGACATAGACATAGACATAGACATAGACATAGACATAGACATAGACGTAGACGTAGACGTAGACATAGACATAGACATAGACATAGACAGACATAGACATAGACATAGACATAGACATAGACATAGACATAGACGTAGACGTAGACATAGACATAGACATAGACATAGACAGACATAGACATAGACATAGACATAGACATAGACATAGACATAGACATAGACATAGACATAGACATAGACATAGACATAGACATAGACATAGACATAGACATAGACATAGACATAGACATAGACGTAGACGTAGACATAGACATAGACATAGACATAGACAGACATAGACATAGACATAGCCATAGACATAGACATAGACATAGACATAGACATAGACATAGACATAGACATAGCCATAGATATAAATATAGACATAGACATAGAGAAAAAACATTACATAAGTATACATAAATACATTTGCAGAATACGAGAACAGGAACAGGAAGTATACTGTTTATTTTGAGCATGCAACGAATACAATGTGTTTGGTCACGCACTAATTGTTAGTTATAGTACAATATTCTATTCCATTAACCAACTCATACGTAAAATTCAACACATTCACTTAATTAATGAGGAGCTCGATGTTGCAGTGGTAAACGCGCCCGGTCTGCGATTGCAACTTTCGCAAAAACCGGTCATCGGATGGGTGAAAAAAAATTATTATCTCTAGCTCCTCCGTGCTTGGGATGGCACGTGAAGTTGGTCCGTTGGTCCCGGCTGCTTTAGCAGTTGTTAACAACCACCAACCCACACTTGCTCCGAGTAGTGGTTTATGGCCAAATCTCCCTATCTATCCATAGAGAAGGCTCATGCCCCAGCAATGGGGACATAAAATGAGATGGTGATGATGATGATGTCATGACTTAATTAATAAAATAACCTGAATTTGACTGTGTATTTACTCGTTATAAAATTCCATTAATGTATAACGAGAAGTTATTAATAATAAAAAAAAACGAGCGAGCCTTACATGTGGGGCTTTACTAAGTCCTCGGGCGGACTTCTTGAGAGAATTTGAAAAGTGACGTTGCACTGTTTTGTTTCATTTGCCAACACTCATGCACACTCACGAACACTTAACGGTTAATAATCCACCATTGTTTCACATTAATATTCGGCAATATGTCACATATAATAACAATATGTCATGTTCATAATATCGATTTTAAATTAACAAAATGGCGCGCGCTTGCGCGCTTTCCCGACTTCCTGTTACACTGTTACACATACTTCTGTCCCCGAAATCACGAAATCACTCCCACAAGTTGCTTATACAACGTGTAACAGGTTAAGCGCACACCCAGAAAGTAGTTTATTATAAATCGGCTTCTCAATCGATTAAAAATATTTAAAATATAGGTAATTTTTTTTTCCAAAATTATTAAAACTTATTGAAATTACGGTCACTCCTTCGTTAAATAGTTAAAACAAACGAAAATAAAACGTAAGTCAATGCAATAATGGACTTTTTAAAATGCGATAGGTCGGTATAGGCTAAAGCGTCAATATGCCCATACTGTATGCCCTCGATGAGTATAACTAATAACTTAAATAAACCAATTTAATTGAATAAAAGTAAAATTATTTTGCATGTTTTTTAATTATAATTAAATATTCTAATTGGGGTGTCTGAGGATGTGCGTTCATTCTGTGACATGTTGTATAGAAAGCGAGCGGAAAGATAAAAAAAAACAAGTACAAGTACATCAATAAGTATCAATTTATGTAACATCATGAAAAAAAATTAAAGTGAATTTTCGACACGCATTTACCAAAGAGTTTTAATTACTTCAGATTATTTCAACTTGTGTTAATTCCACGCGTTAATGATCAAGTTGCGCCAGAAGCTTGTTTATGCCCGATTGTTTGGTAGGTACTTTACAGCGCATCTGTCGCAAAACAAAACTCGGCCGTCTTCGAGATGAATATTTATAAAGGCATCAACTGTTAATCCCGTATTGTTACGACTTTCGCTGCTCGTCAGCGATGACGTCAAGACAATACTGCGTACTTATGGTGTGAGTACACTGTGTAGCACACGGAAAAAAGGAGAAAGAATAATAACAAGAAACTCATCCTTGTTTAACGTCTTTTTAAACGTTTGTTTTAGTAGGTAGGCATTTTTTTTCGTATGAGGACAATGAAGAGTGCGTTCCACAGATTACTTAGGTTATAGACAATTTCGATCGTTGCTCGAACTCAGGCGGAATGCTAGTTATCCGGATTGCGAAAGGTCGATCAATGGTTTGAATCAAGTCAGTTAAAAGCCGTCTGTTTTCGTTTCTAGTTCCATGTCATATATTGTAACATAATCTAACCACTATTAATAATTTTTTTTTTCAAGACGATCAATAAATAGTTTTATTATCATTTTATTGACTCTACAATACCTAGTTTTTTGGAAAGAGTTTGCTGTTTGTTTCAGACGGCATTATTTAGCGTCACCTGAACTCTTTTGAGGGTGGCGAGAAACTTAAAGGGTTCAAGCCGTGTGAAACAACGGTTCTTCAACCGTAAGAGATTTTCTAGAGGGAATGGCATCACGCACTAGTGCGTGTTCCCATTCCCTACTAGATTCTCCGAGGGGTTCGGATCGGATCGGGAATAGGCCAACATGGTAAATCTAAGTCCCTTTTTACCCGACTGCAAAGGAAGGGTATTGTTTTTCACACCTATCTTGTATGTAATATTTTTTTCATCCCCCCATCTCGGAAAGAGTATTTTTGCTCTTCGATATCTGAGTGCAAAAGCCGTTTTTATCCGCTAGAAGATAAAGTTAATTGAATTTAGAACATCGTGTGCACTAAGTTTGTGAATTCAAAACATCATTAAACCTATTTGCTTCTACCTCCATGGTGCCCAATTTATCAGTACTGTAGCAACCGAGACTCCTTGTTCGGGCATACTTACTGGCAGCCACCGTGGCCTGCATTAGAATATAGTAGAAGAGAAAAAAGAAGAACATAGCAGACTCGGTGACGGGCCGCGACGACGAATTGATTGTTATTATTTCATGTTGAAAGTAATATAAATATTTAAAGCTATAAAGCATTATTATTCGATACAAACCCCCGTTCCTTAAGTAACCCCCAGCGGGGTGGTACAGTACACAAGTTACTAACACCAACATTACAGTACCTAACAAAAATATCACACTTAACTTAAGTAACTGTAGCAACGTTACTTTCAATTTTTCTTAATTATACCTAAGTATTGTTTTTTATAATTTAAAGATTCTTTAATACTTACCTTTTATAACGTAGTAGGTAATACCTAAACTGAAATAAAAGTATCTTGTGATTGTAATAGTTATTTGTTATACAAGAGTGCAAAGTTGCTTTTTAACCGCGTGCTCAATTTTGATGACCGAGCAAGCGAAGGATTCTAAAATTGAATCACGAGCGCAGCGAGTGATTCAAAAATTAGTCAAAATTAATTATTAGCGTTAGCGAGGGAATCAAAAGAGCACCAGGTGAAAAATCTTTGCACTCGAGTGCAACACGTAACTTTTCATCCCACCTCAGCGAGGAAATGACTAAATGCAAAAAATAACATTTACAATCACAAGTTACTTTTATTACAATTTAGGTATTAACTACTACATTATGATAGGTAAGTATTACAGAATAATCTTTAAGTTGTAACAAATAATACTTAAGTATAATTAAGAAAAATTGAAAGTAACGTTGCTACAGTTACTTAAGGGGGTGCAGCGCGGACGCAAAACTGCGAGTTTCAAGTTTCTTTATGATAGAGAGCGAGTAGCGCGTGGCAGTGGTATGACAACGGCGCACGACTACAAATACGCACGCACACTAATATCTGTACAGAGTAGGCTGGAGATTTAATTAGAGCAATGTTTACTTTCGTAAAATCATAGGCGTTTGGGTAAAAAATAATAGAAGTCTTACTATTTTCATATTTATATTTTTTAATTGAAAAATAAGACAACAGTGGCCTGTGGAATATCAATACAAACATTTCGATGTCGGATCATTGTTTCAATTGTGCTATATTTCCAAAGTTTCTGAAGAAATAAGTTTGTGGATATCATTACTTTTACGTACTGTTTATGCAGTTTCTGGGTATTTGTTTCAAATTCCAAGACAACCATGGCCTTGTGAAAGGATAAAGCTAACCTACACTAGGCCTTTTAATGTATATGATCTATTCAGCGCCTAGCACCAGTGACTTAAAAACACGTAAATTTTCGAAATTCCGCGCGGCACCCCCTTAAGTTGAGTGTAATATTTTTGTTAGGTACTGTAATGTTGGTGTTAGTGACTTGTGTACTGTAACACCCCGCTGGGTCGTTACTTAAGGTACCGGGGGTTGTATCGAATAATAACACTTTAAAAGCTTTAAATATCTATATTGCTTTCAACATGAAATCATAACAATCAAATCGTCGTCGCGGCCCGTCACCGAGTCCGCGATGTTCTTCTTTTTTCTTCCATCCCTTTTTCTTCTACTACGTTTGAATTCAGGCCACAGCGGCTGCCAGTAAGTATGCCCGAGCAAGGAGTCCCGGTTGCTACAGTACTGAAAATTCGGCACCATGGAGGTAGAAGTAAATAGGTTTGATGATGTTTTGAATTCACAAACTTAGTGCACACGATGTTCTAAATTCAATTTTACTTTATCCTCTAGCGGATAAAAACGGCTTTTGCGCTCAGATATCGAAGAGTAAAAATACTCTTTCCGAGATGGGGGGATGAAAATGTTTTTTTTTGCATTTAGTCATTTCCTCGCTGAGGTGGGATGAAAAGTTACGTGTTGCACTCGAGTGCAAAGATTTTTCACCTCGTGCTCTTTTGATTCCCTCGCTAACGCTCAGGATTCTAATTTTTGAATCACTCGCTGCGCTCATGATTCAATTTTAGAATCCTTCGCTTGCTCGGTCATCAAAATTGAGCACACGGTTAAAAAGCAACTTTGCACTCTTGTATAACAAATAACTATTATTACCTCATATCTCCAGAACCGCTAAATGGATTTACATAATTGAGATATCGTTAGATTTGTCTTAGCTACCCAAGTGTTCTTAGATAGGTGACGTTAAAAAAAAACAAATATGGCGGCATTGGAGTTGGTGAAAAACAATTTTTTTTAAAAACTACATTATCAAATTAAACGGCTCAACATAAGGGTTACAAAAAGGTACATCATGAAATTTATCTAACTAAAAATGCATAAAATGTAATGATAAGTCAAATTATTCTAACTAACACTAAGTGTGTGCCTCCGACTGTCTGTTCTGTATGATTTTGCATAAATTGAATTTTTATCTTGTTCCGTTCTTTTCAGTTGATTTTCTTTATTATTTTTTAGGCAGGCGGGTTTTTGATTTTTTAAATTTTTTTTATTGATGTTAACACCGTTTTTATTATAAACTAAATAACCCGGTGAACTTCGTATCACAGAACTGTTTTGTATCCCAACAAAACAGATCAAATAGATTGGATCTCATACTACAGCTATGAAACAGACAAATTTCTGAACGCACCTACATATAACAATATATTTGACAACCAAGTGACAATTTTTTATTTCTAAAACGACAAAAGACATCAAATATTTCACAGCAAGGAACATTTTGTATTGGAAAATTAAATTGTCGTTATTAGTATTTTCCGTTACTTATTATTTATGTTTCTCACCGTTTAAGCCTTCCCTGAACTTCCACAGATATTACAAAATCAAAATTAGCCAAATCGGTCGAGCCATTCTCGAATTTTAGCGAGACAAACGAACAGCAAGAGCAATTGATTTTTATATAAATAAATATATAATATAAATACAAAGGTCTTCAATGGACCATAACAAAAGGGCTAAGCAGCGTACACGTACCAAGAAAGCGCAGTGCGTCTCAAGAATTAGCGAACAAAAGGCTCAAGTTAGCTCCGACGCCTCCGCCCGGCTCAGCTTACAGCTGACGGCTCCCGTCGCGAGCAGAGTTCTTCCCGCCCACCGAATTCGTTACTTATTTTTATTTTATTTTATTTAATAGTTAAAATAGGAGTCAGCAACTGATTTATGTCTTTAGCAAGGATTGAATACACTCCATCTATCTCTCACCTATCACCCCTCCCCGCTCCCAATTCCTACTTCCTCCACAAGATCCAACTCCCCCCTCAAGGCCGGCAACGCATCTGCGATTACTTTGGTTTTGCGGGTGTCCATGGGCGGCGGCGATTACTTTCCATCAGGTGACCCGCCTGCTCGTTTGCCTCCTTTTAATATAAAAAAAGAAACTCCACCTGCTTCTTATTTAATCCTTTATTGCACACATAAAACACACAAATTAAAACAGACGTTATACGGGACATATACAAAGGTGAGTTTATCTCTAGAAGAGATCTCTTCCAGTCAACTCTAGCTGTGGTGTGGAACGGAAGTTTGCGGGACTATTTTTCGAAACTAATTACTGATACATATAGATACATAAACTAACCATATTGTTTATACATACATACACATACACATTTAAACGTATAATAATTTAATTGCATAATTAAATATAACGTAACTGATTATATACCAGTGTTATTATGTATTTTTCTTCTTAGCTGTCATCTCGTAAAATTTCAATGAAAATCTATATTATTTTTTGGCGAATATTGTGTCCATCACCCTTTAAGTGGCAGAGCATGTTGAAATTTTTCATTTGTTTTCGACCTTATGTTAAGGTAATAAAGTTAAAATCATGGTGTCTAATATATCGACAGAGCCCTATTAAGGGTTAAAGTGTCGATCACTGGTGACACTACCCTACTATCATAAACTAATTTATTGGGTACTGCCAAAATTTCCCTGTTTCAGTAATAATAATGCAGGTTGCAATGGCAACGAATCTCAAGTAGGTGCTTGTTGAATACAGGAACATAAAATGTTCCTGAATGCTACGGTCACACTATCGCGGTATCGTGAACATTTTCCGAAGTCGGGCCAAGCAATAGTCACATTTCAGAACACGGTCAGAAATGTAATTATTGCTCGTTGTGAAAACGGCAAATGTTCGCGATAGCGTGATAGTGTGGCCGTAGCATATGGGGCTAATACAGTCAAGCTTAAATTAACACGCAAACACATATTCACACACACAGAAAGACAAACACAAACAAACTTAGGCTATGCTAAATAACAAGCACACACAGAAAAATATATTAAAAATTAAATGTATGTGCACAAAATATTTTAATATATTTTTCTATAAAGTTCATAACAAAATTCTGTTTATTTTTATCTTCGCAACATTGACGCTTACGTCTAGTGATAGGCGTCTTTAAAAACATTTTGACTTACGTTTCTTAGGCTTACCTAATATCTTAATAGTTATCTTAATGACTCTTGAGCTATGAGCTATGAATGACTATATGTGTCCATACAAATCTTTAATAATGAACGAGCTCAAGATACATCTTACTACTGCGGTCTTCTACACCATAATGATAAATGAGAAACAGCTCCACTTACGTCCACAGAAGGGCATAAATAAACGGATGACAACTCCTATAAGTTGCGACAAACATAATTGTACAAATAAGATCGTACCCTGGTCCCCGCCATCAGTCACTTAGTGGCTCCTGAGGCTATCCATCCATCTACGTCACAGCCAGTTTGTGACCTTACTGCTTACAGCGAACTTGGAAAGATGTAGTGGTTTTATAATCGTCTGTTTGCAGTTGATAAAATAAATGATACCTATTTGGAGTGTAAACTGCGTCGTATCGTATCACAGTGGCTTACTTTATTTTTCCAATATTAAAAATGTGAAGATGAAGCCTCTGAGACAAGACTGTCTACGTTTTAAAATGAATCGAGGTCTAAAGCACACAGTATATTAATCTTATTCCATTGTCACAGCGGCGTGAGCATAGGGATATCTTTTTTCTGTATAAATTAATCAATAATTACATTGAGTCTCCCTACCTGCTATGTAAAATTTTACTTAGATGCCCTAGGGCGAACATGCGAAATTGTAATACATTTTCTGTGCCTATGTGTCGGACGAATTATGCAAGCAATCGATTAATACCAAGAACAACAAAAACTTATAATTTGAAGTACGGTCACATCGATATTTTTAATCTTAAGCTACGTCAATTTAAATCGATTTAAAAAAATGAAACATAACAGTGTACAACTTATATAAGTTACTTACCTAATATTGTAAATTCAATATTTTAAGTTTTTTTTTGTAATCTAATAATATGTCTGGCTACACCTACTATTTAATTTACTTTTTATTAACTTGTATTCTAGCATGCAACGTTGCCTTTCTCAACAATAGTTTTATATAAAAGTGGAAACTAATTAGGCTTATGTAAGAACTAAGTGTCACTATTATTTGTATGACTGTAACGCTGTTTGTTTCCCAATAGATAAATAAATAAATAAATATATGTCATATAAAAATATAGACAAGTATGCGGATCGTACTTAGTGGCGTGCACTTGGAGAGGCCTGTATCTAGCAGTGAACTAGTAATGTAGGCTGATGATGATGATGATGATGATGATGATGATGATGTGGTCTTCCAGACGGATTTAATACAGAAATGGCCTTTACGCATAAATGCCCCAAAGTATTATACTTCTATTGTTGCTGTAATCACCCGTAGTTTTAATGCAAATTAGAATCATTATTGCTTGCAACAAACAGATGAGTTATAAAGTAATTAAGACGCCGTCGCTGTAATATCTCCCGACTGCAAGTGTTGCCTGATTTACAGGGTCCATTCATAACGGTTGTTTTATTGCAACCCGTGTTTATTGCTGGTGCTGCATTAGCGCGACCTGCGAGTACGCCAGCTATGACTTTTACATCGCCTTTTATTGCACACCATATAGTTTTAGAGCGTGCAAAGATATTAACACGATAAAAAGCTTTGATAATTTTTTTTTTGTTATCGTATATGTTTGTTATTATGAGAGTTACTGATTCTTGTATTGAATACCCATAGTACGTGCAGACGTGTCTCAAAATTATATTAAGGACAGCATTAACCGGACGTTGTAGAGACCTTTGTCTAGCAGTGAACGTCTTTTGGCTGAGGTGATGACGATGATGACGATGATGATGAATAATAAAAAGTGAAGCGATTTGATTAAATGAAAATAGTAAATATGTATTAGTTTTTGATGGAGTTAGTGAGTTAGTCATTACTGAGTCAGTTAGTGACTTAGTGTTAATGCATATATCAACGCAACGTTATGCGTTTCTTTTTGGAAAACCTATAAAAAAGTCTTTACCATATTTTTTTTCACAAATCAGCAGAGCGGACATGTCACTGATATCCCAATAACGCCATTAGACTCCTCGATCAAACGAGCCGCGCGGCCGGGCGACGGCGACAGCGCGGGGCCCGTGCGGCGTAAATAATTGATAAATTGCCACAGAGCTCCCCGAAGTGACCCGCCCGCCAACCGAAACTTCGAATTTACGACCGTTTAATTGTAGCTTAATTCCCGAAACAGTCTTAGTTCCCAATGAAATATAGTTTGCTGCAAGCGACGCCTGATTTAGTTGTAAGCTATTGCGGATAGATAAACAATTGCTGCAGTCCAATTGCTTGGTGGTTTTAATATTAGATCAGCTGGTATTGCGATTTGTTTATCTATCAGTTTGTATATGTTTTTGTATATGTACATGTACGGTATGTGCGTTGCAATGGAAAAGTTTTAATAAAACTTGTACCTCACATAATAAGACACATAAAGCCTTTTTTCGCATAAATTAGAGAACTGCCTGACTGAAGAAATATTATCTATACAAACAAAAAGCAAAGTAGGCAACACATTAAGGAAAACATCAGGCGAGATGTTAAGAGGACACACATTTTTTTTTCTAAACTTTACACGAACTATGGACATTGAAATAAAGCACTGCGGAACTACTTATAAACAGTAGTTGGCAAACCATAAAATAATGTGTGAGATAATCTTGAGTATATCCGTATAGAGTGTGTTTTATCAAAGCATTTCAACAAAATGTACTTTTAATTTAGAGTAGTAGCGTGATTGTATATATGTATGTGTGTGTTTGTATGTGTGTATGTATGTATGTATGTATGTATTTTTTATACGGTGGTATCTATCGTTTTTATCTGTCATTCAAAACACTTTAATTACAATATTACACGTACTGAGTGAGACTATTATTGGACGTCATATTCTGTATGATGATAAAAATGTATAATGGTAAATTCAGCTTTTCGTATTATGGAACTATTGTATTAATAGCTTTCTATACAACGTTGCTTTGTTATATTATCCTCCGCGCACCGGATTTGTTAGCAGACAGAATACATCAGCCAAACTTCGAGGAGAACTACTAACTTACCGTATTAGTCTTATTAATTATATCCCGGCGTGTTATTGCCGAATGAAAATGAATGGTGGATACAGAATTAATTAACTGCAAATATATGGCGTTGTGGGTTTTATGCATTATAAATAGGGTTGGCGCTATTGCATTGCTTTCCATATTACCTATAAAAAAATTAATTTACTTACATATATATTTAGGATGTGTCCTTTTACTTTGCATATATTAAAGAGAATAGAATAGAAAAGAAAAAAATGGGCACGTATTTAAATGACTAAAATTAAAAAATCTAACATAAAATAACCTACGTTTAAAATCACTGAAATCTAAATACCTAATGGTTGTTTGACTTATATTTTAAATACCAAAACCTTAAAATGTCAAATGGATATATTACTGAAGTTCATAATGATAAAACTTGAAATACCTATGTACAAACTCCCTAAAATTGATTTACCTCACAATGAATTGACCAAATGACAAATACCGACGTAAAGCTTAAAATCTAAATAAAAACGGCTTGTGTTTAAACGTCCACCAAAAATGTATAAATTTTACTAAGTACCAATGAATCGAAACACTTACTAAAACGGATAAATGATCATTTGGTGTTTTCTAAAATATTATAAAAAGGATACAATTTATAAATATATGAATACCTTTTAACTGCATTTCCGACCAAATATGTTATATTGTCAACAAAGAGATAATACCAATATTTTATGCCTCGAGTTTCAATTTGGTAATATTTGCTTTCTGTTGTCTAATAAAAAAATAACCTCGAAATTCAAGACAATTCTTAAATTTCTAACCTATCACGTGACCTACAGGAGTAGGGCAGTTAGTATCCTCAAATCGCTACGCTGCGCATTGACTTAAATTTCTAACCTATCATACGTGATAAAAACGAAGATAAATATTGGTAGGTTACGACCTACAGAAGTAGGGCAGCTATATCCTCAATCATTGGAACCTGATCCACTACTTCAAAGAAATAGCTCGTAAGTGGTGCATTATTTTAGGTATTTTGACCTTTTGGTATTTAAATTGTTGATATATCAAACATTGGTGTTATAACTATAAACATTTTAAACATTAGGTAATTAGTCCTATCGGTATCTTAAAACATTGGGTATTTAGATTTTAGTGATTTTAAACGTAGGTTATTTTATGTTAGGTTTTTTAATTTTACACATTCAAATACGTACCCAAAAAAAAGTATTGGTGACACAACACAAGACACAACAGATAATATGTTCTAAAAGGGACTCCACTCAATATTTGTTGCAGTAAGTATGAATGAATGAAAAGAGTACGAATGAGGAACCTTTGCACACGTTAACCTATACAAACGTTGTGATGATGATGATTTGATGTTGATGATGATTTAGCAATACTTTAACCGCCTCGTGGTCTAGGGGTTAGCTCCTCAAAGCAAAGCTCGAAAATCAGTTCCTCGTAGTTGAGGATTCCGGGCGAATTACGCTCCACCTTACTTATATAAATCAGTAGCTATCTATTTGACATCAATATACAATGTTATCGAACGTTGCACTCAACGTATTAATTAATTTTCATCAAACGAACCGTATCTATCGTAGACAGAGAAAATAATTTGAAACGCAATATCGGCTAACAGAATTAAGTGGTGCTGCACACTACACAGGTAAATGTCTAAATTACGACAAATTCGGCCGGTCGGTTTACGATGTAAATTGGCCATGGCAGACTGCGGTTTAATAACTGCCCCGACTATCATGCGCACATACGTCACTAAATGAGGAGAATGCAGAAGGCAAGCTTCGTACTGTAAGGAGGTTATATGCAGCTCATAGTAAAAGTTAGTTTATTGCTTTTTTTTTTAATTGACACGTCATAGTGACCACATCCTGCCTGATGGTAAGCAGCCGATGCAGTCCAAAATAATGAGAGCGCTCCTCACCGTGGAACAAGCACGGTAACAAGCGCACCCATTCATGACGGCCTGCATAAATGCCGTTTCACGCCCCGCTTAAAAGACCCGGGACTATAGGAGCTGGGAAACACATGCGCCGGCAAAGAATTCCAAAGCCGAATAGTCTTACAGAGGAACGAATTGCCAATTTTTTTGGTACGAGTACTGATTGTCTGTACAGTACGATGGTGGTTCCTAAGACCAGCACGTGTAATCCGGGAGAGGAAAGGAGAAGGCGGGATTAGATCAAAAAGTTCTTCAGAACACTCACCGTAGTAATTCATTCAAGCATTTGTAGTGTTCCCACTACTTAGGGAATC
The DNA here is from genome assembly GCA_963082485.1 of Eudonia mercurella. Classification (NCBI taxonomy): domain Eukaryota; kingdom Metazoa; phylum Arthropoda; class Insecta; order Lepidoptera; family Crambidae; genus Eudonia; species Eudonia mercurella. Next base: position 13,377,675 of record OY720027.1, read on the forward strand.
CTACTAGGATATAAAGCCTCTTTAGTCTCGATGATTCAAATATTCATCCAGACTAAAGAGGCTTACATAGAAATGCAATAAACTAACTTTTACTATGAGCTGTATATAACCTCCTTACAGTACAAACGCGTTTAAGCAACGCACAAAAAGACAACCTCCCGCGGATTCGGAATCTCACAATATTATGTATCTTTGTTATTTCGTGTAAAATGTAATGATGTGTATTGCTCTTGCTTTGTGTTTTTGTGTATGGTTGCGCTCCCTTCCACACTAAGGTTTTCGCGGAAGACCAGATTCAGGTTGTCCTATAATCTAGGAGGCCATGACATGGCCTGACATCATGCTGAGCGCACCTTTTAGTGCCACTTACTTATTGTAAAAATGTTATGTAGTAATGTCATTTGTGTTGTGTCACTAATACATCTATTATATTCTAAATTTTACTCTTTATTTTTAAATGCTAATTACTACACTTAAGCTGAATTAAATATTTATAAAATACAGTGAAAAAATTAAACGCCTATTATATTCTATTCATTCATCCATTGAGGAGCTCGATGGCGCAGTGGTTAACGCGCCCGGTCTGCGAGTGCTGAGATTAAGCAACTTTCGCAAAGGCCGGTCATCGGATGGATGACCAAAAATGTATCATCTCGAGTTCCTCCGTGCTTCGGAAGGCACGTTAAGCCGTTGGTCCCGGCTGCATTAGCAGTCGTTAACAACCACCAATCCGCTCTGGGCGCGCGTGGTGGTTTATGGCCCGTTCTCCCTATCCATCCATAGGGAAGGCTCGTGCCCCAGCAGTGGGGACATAAATGAGCTGATGATAAATAAATAAATAAATAAATGTTTCCCACACACACCAATTATCTAGCCCCAAGAAAAGCTTCCTTAAGAAACTCGTTATATGGTTAACTAGACAACGGATAAACATACTTAATATACTTAAATACATAGGAAACACCCAGACCCGAAACAATATAGAAAAACAGGTATTTCTAAATTGATCCGACCGGGGATCGAACCCGGGACCTCAGAGATAGCGACACCATGAAAACCGGTGTACAAGCCACTCGACCAAGGAGGTCGTCAAATGATGATGATGATGATATTCTATTCTATTCTATTCTATTCAGCAGTTGTGCTCGGACTGGTTTGAGATGGCCCAAGATTTCGTGTCCGTGAGAGGCTACGTGTGCATTTCTCGAACGCGGTATGTATTAAGCTTACCTTCTGGGGCTCCTTATTTCATGTTTACGTGCAGCACTCTGATTTAATTACCCGACTGTACCTGTTTGATTTGCCGGTATCGGATTTTTGTTTAAAGTATTCCTCTTTTTGCCGTGTGGTATTGAGGAAGCGAGTTGGAGCTGATATTTTTTTACAGAGATTTTTGTACGCTGTGAAGTTTATTTACATATCTACACGTGTTTTTGTAATGTGTTACGAGTTTCACTCTGTGTTTAAACAAAGATATGACAAGAAACGGATATTGGTCTGAGATAATTTTTTTGACTTTCGGTAAAAATTAAGAAGCCCTCGTTGCCTAACTCTCATTGAAGACCTTTAGAGTAGTGGGAGTGTGAAAACCGGCGCTGCCTGGGACCTTATTCCTAGGGCAGCACATACTGACTGGTGAGCTATTTCCAACTGCTTTATGTTTCAAATGTTATGTATTATAAACTGTGTAATTTTTGTTTAAGTAATAAATGTATTACTTACTTACTTAAATACGTATTCACAATAACATTTTATGTTATCAATATTTATCTGATATCTTTATTATTTAGTAATTAAATCTTGCTAGATACCTATTATAATCAAGTTAAACGATGGTGATGTTATAGTAGGGTCTAGTAGGGCTATATTTGTTATTTAGGATTAGTATACTAACAGCCTACATAGGTACATCAGCTATCATTACAGCCTCTGAATTATTACCTTTAATAGAAACAAATTGATTGATACCTACTTTAATCAAGTACTGTTTAAATAGTACTTGATATACATAGATGCAATGCTATAATGGTGGCTGATGTAGCTGAAATAAAATCCACTTTTGTTTAGCCAACAATGTCGTTACAAATGTTTGGATAAATTATAAAATGGATAAAAAAACAGCTAATTCATACTAATATTATAAAGAGGAAACCTTTGTATTTTTGTATGTATGTATGTATGTATGTTTGCAACGAATAAACTCAAAAACTACTGGACCGATTTCAAAAATTCTTTCACCATTAGAATGCTACATTAGCGCTGAGTAACATAGGCTATATAAAAAAATATATTAAATAACGACAATTTAATTTTCCAATACAAAATGATTTGTTTGTTTTGTTGTCATGGAAACCATTCATATATAATATTTAACTCAATGATGGAAACTGTCAAAGCGGTACGAAGTCTGCCGGGTCAGCAAGTGTGTAATAAATAAATGTGTCAAATACTAATGTGCGTTTGTGAAATTTAAAGAGTTCAGCGGGCGTAGAGGACGCGCCTGCGACAGATGCGCGCGGACAGTCGAGCGCGAAATCGGGGCCGCGCCATGGCGCCACGGACGCATCACCACTGGATAAGACGTATTATAATAATAAAAAAAATGGTTTATTCAAGAAATCGTGATAACAACTTTATATTTTTACTTCCCAGTGAGCAATCAGAGACACTGTATTGGGAATGACTCGCTTAATAATAATACTTCAATAGGTGTGTCATTGTTACGTGTGTCACATGTCAACTCTTCCTAAACGGCTGGACAAAACTTGATGAAACTTTTAGTGTGATTTGACTACGTATGTGTTTAGTACAGATATTGAGCAATTTTAATTGATGTGCGCTCTCTTATTATACGCTGCTGCTGTTAACAGCTACGCCAAAATACAAAAACACGACCTATTCCAAGAAACATTTAAAAACTAAACACATTTATTTGAACTCTTTGTGTATTGCTGACTACACACACACATAAGTTGTCACACAGCATAATGATGATCATGTTTATACCATGTAGGTATAGTATGCCAGGCGCTTTGTTGTTAAGAGAGAGAGAGCGAACATTAAAAATTCAAATTCAAATTATTTATTCGTGATTCACAGGTAAGTCACTAGGTTAAATTGTATTGATTTTAATAATAAGGAAAACAATAGAAATTACTGTACATTAACAAAAGGTCAAATAATTAATTATAGTTAAGTTTAATTCAAGACTGTAATTCATTTGAGAAAATAATATAATAAAAAAAAAAAAACAAAGTTAATATTAAATGTCTATATGAAATTAGTACATTATCATTTACAGCGACAAAGCAACACCAAATATATAATATATCTTATACATGTTATTCGTAACTCAAATACACTGAGTCGTGGTCACTTGAACGTATTGAATATTCTGTTCTATAACGAATCCGTACCACGCAATATGATGTTACTAGTAACTCAAACACTATGAGTCTTGGTCACTTGAACGTAATGAATATTCTGTTCATAACGAATCCGTACCACACAATATAAGCACGCAGATAGGTGTCGTTAGATGCGGTTAGTGACAAAACCTTATCATTAGTTTCCACCTCAATACGGAAATTAAGTTGGTCCCTTTCCCTTGGCCCTCTGTGTTTGTCTGGCTAAATTAAGTTGAAAATTTATTCCGTATCAGTACTGTACGCCCTTTATGTCAACGTGGAATTTATAATTTTAGGGACAAAACTAATATCTGACCGAATTAATTACTTTTTGATAGTAATAGTTAGTTTAAAGTTTGGTTTAGTGAGATATTTGATATAGTAGGTAACCTTTATTACTAGAGTTTATCGTTTTGCATACGTGTACACTATCATCAGTCGTAATGAGACTTATTAGTTCCATTTAGCTATACACAGACTTTCTTTCTAACATTATTTTTCCATTATGTTTCTAATGTAGAAATATCGTATTTTTATTGATAAGACAGCAATAACACAAATAAATAAATAATGGCGACATATTTAGATAAGAAGGTGGTAGCTAGTCAAGCGGACTTAAAACAAGCCCTACTACTAATCAACCGAGTAGAAACATGTAGGCAAGAATGGAAACCTTGAACCTGACGTCGGTGGTCTTAACCGCTAGACCACAGAGGTGGTTAAACAATTCAATATTGAACAAAACAACTATGGTAAACTTTTATACCAGAGTTTCTTAAACTTTTTGCAGTCACGGACCACTTTTACAATTTAAACAATTCCGCGGACCACTATCAAAGAATATTTTAGGAAAAGAAAACAAGCCTTATATATATAAAAAAAACACTTTTATTGGTAGTTTCAGCGTGACGACGATGATGCGTCATCGCCACTGCGAGTTCGTGACTTAGCTGAAAGATGCTAAGTTTACTACACAATTTAATGTGTTAATAGTTTACTCAGCTACTACTGCGGACCCCTGATACACATCTTACGGACCCTTAAAAGGTCCATGGACCTCACTTTAACAAACCCTGCTTTAAACATTAAAAGTTGTATAATGGTAGCTGCAGCGGAAGAATGCCAATCACAGAATACATTTTGTGGACAATTTGCATGAGCGACGACGGGCGGGCTGAATTAATATCGGAGTCGCTTATGTCACGGGCAGCGTTTACGCATGCCTGGCTCTGTCCGTGCCCGTTCTGATCGAAATAATTTGTTTTAGGGAAGTTGTGATATGTATATAAATGTAATGTATATGTTAATTTTAAACAGATGTTTTTGCTACCGAATACACAGTAAGACCTTAAATGGCTAGTTTATTTTTATTTTCATATTAAGGATGTAATGATAATGTATAAATTATCTTTTCATCCTGTTTCTGAAAGTGGGCGCTAGCAACTGCAACAGTTAAAGGCTTCGTTTGATTTCGTCACAGTTGCGTTTGCACTTGTGGTATTATTATTGAATTTCAGTTATGTTTAGTCACATTTTTTGCTTTCCTTGTCAGTTTATTGAATTTCTCGTTGTGTTTGGTCACCATGTACTTATGTCGTTCGAAGTATCGTCAGCAAAGAAAGACAATTTAAAAAACCTTATACAGCTGCTCTGCCCCCGTTAGTTGAAAAGACGTATCTAACATTTTTTGCCAAATTGAGTTACATACTTTGCCGGAATCAGGAAAAAAAGGCGCTCCTTCCAATATTTTTTATATTTTTCTATCTTGTTCCATTGCAGTTTTAGCGCAACGAAAAAAGGCGCTTCTGCACACTTTTTTGCACTTGATTGAAGATGAAAAGACGAATTTGCCTTAAGCTTAATTGAAAAGTCACATTTACGTATAAATGCCCTTTTGGTTTGATATTTTTGTGTAAGTTCGGAAATTTGAAAGACGCTTAAGTGATCCAATTTATAAGAAGAAATTAAAAAGGCGCATATACCCATTTGCGCCTTACACAGTAATTGGAAACAGCATAAAAACTAAGGAAAAAAATCAACATCTGCCACTTCCGCCTTTTCTACTTCGTAAAGTAAGTTTTTCCCGGGTGCATTTGTCATATGCGTCTATATTTTGTTGAAGTTCTAAGTTTAAGGAATTAATAATTATCTCACAAGTACATACTTGATTCTTAAGTGGAACTCATATCAAGAATAAATGACATTTATTTTGGATTTTTTTATGTTACTGTTAGCGGATATAGCCAAATGCGCCTATTCTTTTTAGGAATACAATACCCGAATAAACTTGATACTTAGTAAAAAAGTAATATATTAGGCGTTCGAGGTTGAAAGGGCGCACCTGGCTATTTGCGTCTATTCAATTAAGGACCTAGTATTTTTTCCAACTTTATTTACTAGAATGAAAGGGTTTTTTAATTATTTCTAATTAAATAATTAAAAAAACATTACATTTTATAAATGGAAATCAAAGACAAATATCGTTGCTAATATTCAAAATTTTCAACATGTAATTATTTTCCTCTACTTAAGAACAGCAGACGATTTCCCGTTTCATTCATTCAAACATTTTTTTCTCCGTTTTGACTTTTTGTTAGATGCAGCTTTTCAACTATCGGGGGCAGTAAATTTTTGGTCACCCATCCAATGACCGGCCTTTGCGAAGGCCTTGCTTAACCTCAGCAATCGCAGACCGGGCGCGTTGACCACTGCGCCACAGAGCTCCTCATCACAATAGCATATATCATATATAATACAGATATAATACAGATAGCAGCTATCTCATCACAATTTTTGTCAAGACACTTAGTTTTGCATCAATATAACATTATTATTTTAAATAGCTTTACACTGTCTTGAGGAGCTCTGTGGCGCAGTGGTCAACGCGCCCGGTCTGCGATTGCTGAGGTTAAGCAAGGCCTTCGCAAAGGCCGGTCATTGGATGGGTGACCAAAAATTTATCATCTCGAGCTCCTCTGTGCTTCGAAAGGCACGTAAAGCCGTTGGTCCCGGTTGTATTAGCAGTCGTTAAAAACCACCAATCCGCACCAATCGTGCCCCATCAGTGGGGACATAAAATGAGCTGATGATGATGATGATGATACACTGTCCCAGCCTCCATCATACAATCATATTAATAACTTTACTTAGATAATACATAAATAACGTAACCTTTAAACGCGATAAAATATCGCAGGCTAATTCCGTACAAGCCACCGCACCACCGCGTATCTTCGGTGTTGGTCATCAATTGTCAAAACGACAGCATAAATTAACCTCCCCAGCCGGCCGAGATTAATACTGGTATTAATCGAGTGACCGCCGCAGACCAGTGCCGGCCCAGAGCCCCCCTAAATAACAGCTTTTAATTAGAAACGCGCGTCACTTGATACTTAATTACAACACGCTATGAGAGGTAGGATTGGGTACTTGTTGTGTTCTGTTGCGAGCCGTTTCTTTACATACCTAACTTACGATAAATAAATGTTTGAACATATATTTATTAATTTAAATATTTTTTTAACTTTCATTTATTTGAAAAACTGTAAAAATATAAGTTGTTACCTTAGTTTTGCGTAATGCCTAAGTGCAATTAACCGTTTACATTGGTACCTACTTATAGTATAAAGAGAAGCTCGATGGCGCAGAGGCTCGGTTCGCAAAGACCGCTCATCGGATGGGTGACCAAAAATGTATCATCTCGAGCTCCACCGTGCTTTGGAAGGCACGTAAAGCTGTTGGTCCCGGCTGCTTTAGCAGTCGTTAACAATCACCAATCCGCACTGGGCCCGCGTGGTGGTTTATGGCCCATTCTCCCTATCCGTCCAAAGGGAAGGCTCGTGTCCCAGCAGTGGGGACATAAAATGAGCTGATGATGATGATGATGATGATGATGATGATGATGATGATGATGATGATGGTGATGACCTAGTTATAGTTGGTGTCCGTAATTAATAAACATTTAGGAAAGGATTACTAAAACAAACAAATAAACATCAAAACAACAAATTTTGCATGGAGCCTAGTTACTTTACATAGCATTATGAAAATGTATGGCTTACTGTGTTGGCACGGATGCTGGGCACGTGGGCGGTCACCGCACATTAGCTTGCGTGGAAGCTCGCCGTCTGCGAGCTACGACGTGTCTTCACGGCGCAGCTAAATTTGCCTGTAACTCAGTTAAAATGTAAACAAAACAGTTACATAATAAATTATGAAAGAATATTTTTTTAAATAATATGACTTGGTTAGCCACTATTAGGTTTTATCGGAAACTAACATAATTGAATCACTTTAATTGGACGAAGGGAATAAAGCCAAATATAATTATTTCCGTATGCGAACTCAGTGGTGTAGCTCTATGTTTTCAGTTAATAATAAGGATTTACGAAAAAGTGGCGTTTATTTCCTTCTTCTAATTGGTGGTTCGGTATTCTAGTTAAAAGATAAAAAAGTTTAATTGTTGCGTCTTAGCTTTACTCATAAACAAGAACACATAGGGAGATGGGCCGTAACCCACCACACTTTACAAACTAACTTGACCGGACGTCTAGTGCCGTCGACCACATGCTTCCTCTATTTCCAATCTGCACATACACCGACCATTTTTATTTTTAATCCCATAATCTCATTATTTCATTAACTCACAGAAATAGTAAGCGCTTTATCATTGTACTTACTGTATCCCTGTAATTAGAAAATGATCATTAAAAAATTAGTTGACTCTTTTAACTACGTAACTATTAAGTTAAATAGATAATGCACAACACAATTATGCCGCCCAATTCCAGTTGAGTATTTGTTCAGCCGCACAAACTTATCAGCCATCGCCGCCACTTGCCGGCAGGCCCACCGACAATGGCATTTAATGTAATTTAATTTCCTCAAACCCTATTTTATCGCCGGATTATTTGATCAAAGGGCTAATCGAGTCCACATACCTACAGTTTAGCCAAAGATAAACTCGCGACATGCGGGCGTCTGTGCGTGTTTAACTAATGACCGAGTGATGGGGGCTATCGGCCGGTGGGGTCTGATGGGGAGTGGGGTCCAGCGGTATCATTAGCCGCAGATGCCGCTGCCAGTGCCTTGTATAAATACATTAAGTGCCTCGTCAAACTGTTAAAGCCCGCTCCGGACGTAGTTTTGAGCAGAGATTTTCCAGTAGAACTGATGTTTGTTTACCTCCGTTTCAGCCGTTTCACTTGTTCGGACGCGGGTTAACCTCATTTATTCATTCGTTGGCAAACAGGTTTAGCGAGTGTTCTTAAAGTTTGAGTTGAATATGATTTTTGTGTCATAATAGATATAGGTAGTTTGTTTGACTTGATTAAGTATAGACACTTACGTTAAAATTTTATTATTTTGCTTAAGTATTCTTTTGTTCCACAACGAAAAAGCGCTCAATCTTCATCTCAGTTAAGAGTATAAGTGACGATGAAGCTCAAAGTAGATATCCACTTCATACGGAATACTCGAGTACTGATGTACTGGTAATTTTATCTTTAAATGTCGGAACACAACAACAACTTTTGTTATAACCCTAAAACTGAAGTAGCCTGCTATTACCCAACCAATGTGTTTCTCGCTAAGTCTAACCACTAATCCACAGAGGCGAGATAAATTAATAAAAACTGTAATACTTAAAATAACATTATAAAATAATAACAATACCTCCGTGACTCTTAGGGCCTCTTTCACCATCTACAAGTAAGTTCCCATTATTGTTTACTTGACAGATAGTCCATACAAAACTTTCACTGTAACTGTCAAGTATCTCCTAATCAGACATTGTGAAACAGGCCCTTATGCTCACAACTGCAAATCTATAAACTGCTAGCCCCATTCAATATTTCTAACGCCTACCCTACGTAGCCGATAATAAACTGACAGTTCCCAGAGAAAAACTGTCCCGGCAGACAGTTAAACGGCCGTCCGCATCAAAATCAATAGACAATGAAAAACAGCGGCCACTGCATGGGATATGGCGCCATAAAATTCTATAAACCCAATAAAATTCGTGCGCCGCGTCAGAACGTCCACATAAAATCTCAAAGTACATAAACATATCATAAGAGGGGATGTAGACCTAGTTATCCTCACAAAGAGTTTCGGAGGGATCAGTGTTGCTTTCCGCTGATGGTTATTTTATACAGCGACTCGATTTAACGTCTGGATTTTTCCTGTAGAGCCGTAGCCGCTACGAGCGTACGCTACGGTGATGTAGCGAGCTGCTATAATAGCCGCATGACTATTCTGATGTGAACAGTTTGCCTATAGGTAATGGCACTTGCGATCTTAATTTACATACAAATTAAAGCTTAAACAAAATGGCATAATTTACTCAGGTGTATAAAAAATATGCGGAAATAAATTTAGTACCCTGCGTAACCCCTTGTGTGTCGAGCGACCGGCCACCGGCCAATAACAATTAAAATTCTATTGTGTCGGTATTCACGCAGACGAGCTCTTAAAAAGATGTAGCGGCAATTATTACAAGTAGATCATCTCATGCAAACATTGTCAAAAGTCGATAACTTTACTAATTTGGAGAGGCACTCCTCTTATTCACAGGAATAAGAGTCCCTCGTACTAACGTTTATTCAACACCGGCAGTTCATTTTGCGTACATCTTAAAGCATATTTTTTAGTTATTATAATACCACAGTTTAACTAACCTCTTTACGCTGTGATAATACTATATCGTGGCGTAAAATTACACAAGAGAAAAACAAAAGAAAGCAAACATGAGGACACAAGCGAGACGTGTGCGAGTCATCGAAGTTCCAAGATAGGGCAACACCATAAAAAAGTTGATAACAGTTTATTTAGTGTGGCAATTCCTCCTCGTTTACAGCGATATAAATCGGTGACTAGATATGATTTATCAGCGCATCACTCCTGGTTAGGTGGGAGTTATTTCCCACCGTTATTGCGGCGTTATAAATGTTTGTAATAATGTTTTTTGCACGAACGTTGCGTACGATTGATCAACACTTCGTTGTTATTTTTGTGAAGATTAATGTAAACAGAAAACGGGTATTTGTTGTACGATTTTACAAAAAACTGATTGTTAGAAATGTATTTTTTAGTTTAATGAGGTAGGTAATCGTAGAATGTATTGTATTTTTTTTGTATATGATAAAACGTTCCTATGTTTTTTGAATTTGTTATACCTATCGCATTTAATGCCAAACTTTAGTTACGTATTAAATAAGCATGGTATAGTAACACTATAATGACGAAGATTTCAGAATAAATAGCTATATACTAATAGGGATCTCACCTGATCAGCTAGATGTCTCGTTTGAAAGTATACGATGCAGAAACATACACGAGCAATATCACTTGCAAAAGCATTACCGAATTTTGTATACTTAAGTATTATTTATTTATTTAAAAGGCACGGCTACAAAGAACAAACTAAAAACAACAAAATTATCAATAAACTTACTTAAAATCGATAATTATGACGGGAAATATTTACCGAGCCACTCCTAACACGCTAGTGTATTTATTTCTTATAATAATTATATTTTTAATCAGTGAATTCCATGCTACTCTGTAGGTACATAGAATGGCTATATTTCCAATCAGTAAATTCCACGAAAACAAGTTCTTAGACCGTAAAATTAAGTGGCGAACAGGGATTTATTGCCCCCAAACACATTGATAAACTGAAATTCCCCGTTAAATTATTGCTGGCCGGTGCGTGAATATATTTCTTTTCTTAATCGTTCACAATGACATACCGATATTTATTTGTATTTGGAAAACCGAAAAAGGGTATTATTTACGTATAATTACAAAACAAAAAACGGCCAAATGCCCGATAGCCCATAGGTACGGCTGACTTGAAATATATTACCATACGCGAGGGACTGTCACCCTTTGTGAGGTGACATGGAGTTTCAAATTGAAATGGATCGGATGGAAGAGTCCATCCATCATGGTCTTGGCCCTGGGTCTAATGGTTTTTTAATAATTCGACTCGGACCGAGTCATTAGAAATAAGAGTGAAGTGTGATCGAGTGTCGGTTGTTCAAATATGACAGTCGATTGACGGTACGCGATTCAGGCATAATCGTATAATGAAGGCAATGCGATATTACGATTTATTTGTAAATGCTTTTTTCTTTATCATGTAATCATCATCAATACATTCATCCACAATATTTACCGCAAAGTATCTTATAAGCTTAATTATAAGCGTTTGGAGACATTGTAAAACTTATGTTAGAATGTTGTTCATGTGCACAAGTCACGAGATCAGTGTGTAGCCTAAGATACTGGTAAGAACCGCTTATTAAGTCTAGATTAATACTTAAAAGTTAATCCTGAATGTTTGTGTTTTTGTATTAACACTAATCGAAGGACTTTCGCTTCTGACTGCAAAATAAAAAGAAGTACAACATCTTATTTAAATTAATTAAAAAACGAGCTTACTAGGCCAGCAACGCATCTGATATCTTGGTGTCTGTAGGCGGCGGTGATTGCTTTCCTTTAGATGATCATCTGACTCCTTTTCTACCTATTACATAAAAAAAATCTCTTAAAAAGTTATCTTTATTACAAAGAAAATATTCCGAGCAAAACGATCATCAAAACAACACAGAAACATTGTACAACACATTGCCCTCTCAATCCTAAGCTGGGCAATAACATTTTAAACGCAAAACCGTCCATTGCAACTCCAACTATTCGCATAGCAATGCTTTGTCCAACATTTAGAATATATCATACCGGTGTCATAAGCGGAAAGTAAGACAATAAAGGTCCGAAGACAGGAATGCGAGGGGGCTGACCGCTATAAACAACGGCAACTATGCGAGACCACCTTTATATTTCATGCAAATCCGCCGGCCGCAAGGAAACAGTTTTATGGAATAACCCTATTGCGTGATAAACGGGCGGGCGACAAAGGCTCATCGGTTTTATAGTTTATCTTGTGACATTTACTTTGTTGAATGAACCTGGTTACGTATAGTGGGTGCTCGGCACCCCTTGGCGTCGTCGTTTGGTTTTTCTATTTTAATTACAACCCTTTCGACTTTGATATTAATTTACTTACTTACTCCGCTGGCTGCTGACCCGTAGTGGATCTTGGCCTCCGACACAACAAGACGCTATTCTTCCCTAATTTGGGCCTTCTCAGACCAGTTGTCGATCTGGAGCCCAAGTAGGTCCTTCTCCACTTCATCACTCCAGCGGTACCTGGGGCGCCTAACTGGACGTCGCCCGCCTAGATGTCTTTGATATTACAATGTTCGATGTTAGATTTTTCTTAACACTTTTCTGATTTCAAAATAAAAAAATATTTTTGAAGTTATATTAGATGTAAATAAAATAGATTCATTAAAGTAATTCGAAACATTTGTAAAATATAATCACTTTTTTTCAAAATTTATTAAAATACGTTGTTTATGCTGGCTATTTTTCAAAACTAAGGAATAATCTATAAACTCTAGGTATAATATTAACTATATATAGGTACATAGGAACCCATAGTAACGAATAAAAACAAAAAATAAATGAACAGTCAGTAAACTTAAATTTTAAAATATACTAACTTAAAGTTCGAAATTAAATAAATGTGTTTTTAAGGTTTGGGTGAATCGACGCCAGCTTTAGAAACAAATATACCCGTATTTTTATATAAATTTCAAAACATTCACTTACAACGGCACTTTACATAAACATAACGACACGTGATACGGAACGCTTATCAAGAGACGCATCATTGAGCGCTCCCACCATAAACGTTACAAATAACCATGAAACGCCACGTCATTAAATAATATCGCCGAGATAAGTGCAGATTAATGTGCTTTTTATATCGATACGACTTTTCAAACACCCCTTTGTATACTAAAAGCGAGCTATTGAGCGGTATATGCGATTCCAAATTATGATACACCCCGATATCGATGCAAAAATATCTAAAAATGACGACGCGTCTGTAAATTTTAATAGCAATTATTCGTGTTAGATTATCATTTTGGGGTGAACAATTATGTTACTTTAAATTTACGGTCGATTTTATATATTTTTTTGAATACACGAACACTCGACAGTCTTCTATACTTTATTTCTTTTAAATTTTTGCGTTCTATTTTTAAGGTATCCAAGGAATACCCGACCTTGAATAACCGACGTTTGAGGCCAAGTTCCACCGGCCGAGGTCACGGCCTTACTGATCTTGCTTGCTACCTATATCTATACATACTATGGAGTATGCGTTAAAACTCATTAGGAATTTTATTAAGAAAAGCATTAACAAAAGAAAACACATTTCCATAAATAGTTTCCGATGATAGTTTGTTTCAGACCTTCATTCAGACCCCTCAGAACCTTTATTTCAGACTGATCCTGAGTGATGATTAGAAGCCCGAAGATGAAGCGCAGTTCCCCTGGAATCCTCCACTACTAAGGCACTGGCTAACTGACGGAATACAACAATGATACTATCATCGATGTTATGTCGACATATTATATTTAGATAATATGGTGGTAGCTAGCTAGGCGGACATAAAACCGGCCCTACCACTAACTGAGTACAAACATGTACCCCCGCTGAGAATCGAACCAAATACAAAACATAAGAACTCGTAAAACCTTACAATAAGAACGATATTATTTGACACTCATATTTCAGATGTATAAAAAAGTTTGCCCCACCTACGTAAATAATATTGGAAGGGCAAGCATAGCATCTGTGCAGAAATCACCCGGTCACTAGAATATTGTTTTCACTATATTAGAAACGTGCTCGCAATTTTTAAGAGAGAAAAAAATCCATTTCAAGAGTGAACTGACGTTGGGTTATTTGATTATACGCCGGAGTGTATCCGTTTTACAGTGTTATAAAGCGAACGATATTGGAGAACTTTTATGATTCGATTTACATGCGATATTGAAATGTTCACTGACGAATTTAAATTTTAGTGACCTCCGATGAAATGCGTCTGTCTGTATTTTGATGAAGGATATGAATTTGCTGGCATAAAAAAATACACAATAAACCATTTGTTTTGGCTTGTCGTCATACATTTTGGCTTAATGAGAATTTAAGCTTACAATCCTCCATCATTTAGAACATTTTAATAAGTAATAAAGCCAGTCTCTGGCTTTCAAAGGGTTTGCCCCAACAGCAGTAAAAAGCGTGTAGTGAGAAGTGATTTGAGCTAGTAACGAGTTGATGAACGATATTTTTTAAGATATGTTACTTTCAGGGCGAGTTATTACTATAGAAGATATAGATATTATTATTATTATTATAGATATTCTGTTCAGTGTTCCTTAAGATGGTACTTGTATTAAACTTGCCGTGTATTTTTCTTGACGAACTGGTACAGTAGGGCAGTTAGGCATAAGTTTGCTCTGATAAAGGAAACTAAATGATTTATTTGTACGCACCTGGTTACGACATGTCAAAACAAAGCCACATTTGGTAAAATTGATTACGACCAAAGCCGACCTGTGCCGGCTAAATTAACAGGGCTGTCAGCGTGTAGCCGAACGGCCACGGCTGAGTCGGAGCCTGCCTGCCCCGCGCAGATATCACGCGTTTAGCATTCAATTGCGGCAACCCTAATTGAAATTATGAGACGGCAGACGTGGTTGTATAATAGTGGTTACAATTTCAAGGTGGCTGAATAGACAGTTGTATTATTAAGGTTTAGGCTATATTTGAGCTCTCATGAAAGTCATTACGCTATCGAGTCGTAAGCACGAAAGTTAGCAAGGCCTTTTATTTTCTAAGGGTAACTAGTTGGTGCTAGTTAAAATTCGGATAGCTGTAGATGCATATTTTAAAATTGCCGGCCGCCCCCAAGACAATTCGCATAGGTAGTGTTGAAATACTAAATATATACATATAACTAATAACATATACAATAATACTTATAACATCTACTTATGGTCAAAATTCTTTATTCATTTCAGGCTACAAATTAAGCTTTGCTTTTTTGAGTCACTACGCCATAGGTGAATGCATTTACAGTAATATTACATAGTATTAGGTATATGTTGATAATAAATAACTATAATAGCATAAGTAAACACTGTCGATCGGTTATAATTGTACCCAAGAAACGGTTTTCTGGCCCGCACATCCGCCCGTCAAGCCGAATAGTGACGTGTGCGCAGAACACCCCGCAGGAAATTAATATAACGCGATAACGAACAACCACTTCGCCACTGTCTTATTGATGTTGTCGTTCATAGAGTAGTGTCTTAAGGTGGTGATACACTTGAGCTTTTACGTGTAATGTAACGTTCTAACAAATGTTACAATACAAGCAACACTTAGATATAAAAAAGAATTTCCATGTAATTTAAAGAATACGAATGTTTGAAACTGAGCTTAATTTTCGTTGAGTTATGGGACTATATGATGTTATTATATGAAAGGCTTCATATGATAATAATGATGACAAGTAAATGCTGTAATGTATCATCACCATAATATTGAGAGGTGACGGTGACAGACGTTTACGTATAGGTATGTATATTTGACGATTTCATACCGGATAGCAAGCAACAATGTAAGTAGACTGTTAAAAAGTACGAAGAAAACTTCTCAGATACTAACCGGGCCTCAAGGTCCGGAGCGAAATTCCGTCAAACCCCAACCGGGCCTATTGGCCCGGACCGACCACGCGACTTAAAACTTAAATATCGTCTATTTAGAGCCTACTTTTGTATGATGAAGTTTAGCTATAAACAAACTAGAGTAAATTTGCTACACTCTAAACACCAACGACTTTAATTTCTTTGCGTTTTAATTTTTTTTTTCAATTTCAAATTTTTTTTTGCCCTTTTGCGAATTACGTCATTGGCGTAGGTGCTGTCATTTATTTTGTTCGCGAGTTGAAAGGTTAAAGTAAAACGTACTTATCAATAATAATAAAAACAAAAAACATACCAATCAATAGGCGTGTTACATGACGTTACCACCAGTATATCGCTGACGCCGTGCCTGTCGATTATTTTACCTAATAACACTATAAATTGCAACATGCCGAATCATCAATATATTTTATGGAACATTGGACCGCTGCGTGTGACTGCTGAGTCGGCGCCTCGTGTTACCGACTACGCGGCCGCCCGCCGCCGCCTTGCCGCCCGCAAGCTAATTTCGTCATTCTTGGTACCTACTTCGTCCAAGCTTAACATAGTATTTTAGTTATAATTAATATTGTAATTTTCTTTTAAATAAATATATTAAATAAATCGTTGTTTTTTCGATCCTTTGGCCGCCGCCTTCGCAATTGGCGCAGTCGGTAGGATTTTCGAAGTAGCGCGCGCGCATTCGATATCGGTCTCCAAAAATCGTTGCTCCGGTGGCCCGTCGCCGCTATTCGCGCTTTCAAGCCCTTGTCGAAGATCCGAACCACGAAGACGACACGCCGAGAAAGTATCCAGACATTGATACGCCGAGAAAAGCCGCAATGAAACTGTAAGTACATGAGAATTTTTTACTCGTGTTGCTTCCTTGTAATTTTCTTAGTGTCCTTTATTATCCTATCAAGATTTTCTAGTAGGTGCTTTATAGTTATAGAAATTTACTCGTTTTATCGGGTATTAACATAGTATTAACTCTAAAGTAACAACTTACAAGTTGTGAGGGAGCTAACTTTAAAAATAAACAATGACAAGTTTATTGTAAAAATAACCTATGAAAGTAAAATAAAATAAACTCGCATGAGTTCAAAACGAGTTTGATTATATCTAAGTTGGTTATATTTAGTGGTAAAAATAAATAATTACAAAATTTATTTACAAGGAAGTTTTCACGTTTCTAAACTCAGACGAGCAAAATCTTTATTTGTTGCGAGGAAATCGCCCAACATCAAGACATCAATCAATACTGGGCAAATTTGAGCTGTTTGCCTTAACAAAGCTTGGTTCCATTGTGATAGTCGAGTGGAGTCGATAAATCACACGTAAACGAATAAAAAATCAATTCAAATGCGTAATCAGTAGTATTCACAACAACAAAACACAGAAAAACAATATTGACAGCGGAGTTTACATAATCGTGACGTCATGCGGTGTTTCAGTCAAAATGGCCGATTGAAAATCTAATTTTTTTTAATAAACCTAAATCAGTGTTTTAATTTTTTTTTAAATGTATTTTCCCCTAAAATCATTAAATGGTTGATTTATTGCTACTGTCGTCATGCCTATTACGCAGCTCAACGATGATGACGCGACGAGACGAGACAAACAGAAAAAAGAAAACAAAATACAGTTGACAGATCGAAAAATATAATAGTATATATTTACAAAAGAGTATCTACGCCGAAACAACTACAAAATCTACAATACAACAATCCACAATACTACAAAATTTTTTACTAATTAACTTTAGCTGAATAAATATTAGGTAAAACTATTGTCAGTAGTTATTGTTTGGTATATTTTAAAGTGGCAATACTAACAAAAGTGCTTCATCAAGAGATAAATAGTATTTGGCATAGTTGTAGCAATAAATTTTGCAACGTGCTGCTCAAACTTTAGACAAATTAGGGTTGATTATGTTGTTGGCCGATCAGAAATCAATATCGGTACGGTTTGTTGGTTTAAAGTTGGCTCACTACATCTTGTTGTGTTTTAGTTTCTGTATAACTTATGCTTATATGTATAAACAAGGGTTACACAAGTCTTCATTTAATATAGCATATTTAGGAGCTTCGTGATGAATAGCTGATTTAAAACAAATGAAGTTATCATTTTGTTAAATTAATTGTTTGAATTTATCAAAGTATATTGCGGCGTCGCTGTTATAGATTATAAATTCTATCATCATCATCATCATTAGTCCACTGGATAAAAAAAGAATGTCCACATCTATACACTAATAATAAAGAGGTAACTTTGTGAATTTGTTTGTTTGTTTGTATGTCGGGGCTAATCTTAGGAACTACTGGTACAATTCCATAAAATCTTTTAATGATAGAATGCTTGTGAATAAGATAGGCTATTAATTTTGAAAAAAAAATGTATGTATTGTATTTTTTTTTAAAATATCAAAGTTTTGGATTTTTGTATGTACAATACGAAATCCACGTGAACGAAGGCGCGGGAAAAGTGCTGGTATTTTTAACCTTTTCCATTAACAACATTATTGGTTAAAAATATTTTTATAAAACACTATCAAAGAAAACTAATTGCAATTTTTTGCGTGTCAAGTTTTAGTAGGCAAGTGACGTGGTTCTAAAGAAAATTTTCCATTTAATTTTTTATGTACGGACTATGTCTGAAAATCTTTTTTTTAAAGTGGTTAACCACTTCCAATGCTGGCTCTACTTACGAGTAATCCTCTACGCTCGACAGTACAAGACTTTGACACAAGACCGATTATACCTACTTGTCCACTTATCTATCCCCAAGTTATTCGCTCCAAAACTTTTTCGTTCCACAAAAATGCGCGAACACAAAACATTAGTAGCGAGGCCGAAGTTCCTGTCTGTATGCGGTGAGACAGCGGCAGCGGCTGAAACGGAAACCTTACAACGTGAAAAGTAACTGGTTGCAAACACGTCGCGCGAACCGATCACCACACTCATTTTAACTTAATTATATAAAAAAATAGTTCATGTGGGAAGGCCTGAGACTAGCAGTGGGACTTTTTTTGGAGAGGGTTTGCTGATTGCCTCAGGCGGCATTTACAGCGTCACCGGACTTTTTGAGGATGGTGAGAAATTGAAAGGGTTCCTCAAGCCGTGTAAAACAAAAACCGTCAGTGGTTTTCTAGAGGTAATGGCATTAGTGAGATATTTATATAATAACTAGCTTTTGTTCGCGGCTTTGCTCACGTGGGCTTCACGACTTGTGTTTATTCGTAATAAAAGCCAAATTTATTAAAAGTAAATATCATAAAGGAATAAGTAATAAGAGTTAGACAACTAAACATGTCACGACATTATTAAGATTTTAACTTTTTATCATTAAAAAGCCCATCCATGCGAGCTAGAATTAGTAAAAAGTATCTAACACAAAACAACGTAAGATCACTCTGTATAAGTAATTTTTGTCCGTTTTGTCATCCCCTACTTAAGGGATCATTTTCAAAAAATCATGAAACACTTCATAATTTCTAACAAGGCCAAATACCGAAATTTAAGGAATGACAGATTTCTATACAAACTCCCCACCCTTATTTCACCCCTTCAGGGAAGATTTTTCGAAAAATGCATAAACATTCTTTATTTTTATCGAAAAATCTATAGATCGATTAAATTATTTATTTTTATAGATTTTAACAATCCCTTCCATGCAGTAGGGTAAAAATAACAATTTACCCAAAAAAAACCTTCTTCCCTTTTTTACTCATCTAAAGGAAAATAAACAAAATTCCTGAAACACGTCATTCTTTATTTCTTTTCAAAAAGCCAAATACCAATTTTCATGTAATTTACTTCAAAACTAACGGACTTTCACACAAACTTTCACCCCTTTTTTGACCCCCTTAAGGTATGATTTCCGTAAAATCCTTTCTTACGTTAATCTTTGGTTACGTCACTCAATTAACCTACCGTCCAAATTTCATCTAATTAGCTCCAGCGGTTTCGGTGCGGCGATGATGAATCAATCACGACAAGTCATTATATGTAATAGATGATGATGATGACGTAAAATGATGTCGTGTCAGCTTTTTATTTAATGTACTGAATTTTAGAACAGTGAGTTTGTTTTTTCTTTATTTTACAACGGGAAAGAGTGTGGCCTTCGTCTGACTAGATGTTAAGTGACGAAAAGGACGAAGTCGGAAGTTTAAAAGAAGTCTGTCAGTAGCAGCAGTTTCTTAATGTCAACGAAAGCTGCATATAGCTATAGTGCCATTGGCTGCAGTTTATTTATTGTTCTAAGTTATTATTTTGCATTCAAAATGTTGTATTTTTATCGTTAATGAAAGTGAAAATAGACAATTGAAAAAGACAACTTGCCCCACGTGGCTCGGTTTGCGAAAGTCATGGGTTCAATATTAATAATAACCTTTCGCTGTATTCTTCCTTAACTTAAATAAATGCATAAAGTGAATTTGGCAATCACAACCGGTCGCTTAGTTGGTATACGCTTCCCATTCGCTTTTCTTAGTTCGCTTTTCGTACGGAAGTCGTTGCGGGTTCCGCTCGCTCTCTTGTTTCGCAGGAAACTCCGACTCGAATCTGCTTTGGTGAAAGAAATACTTGGTCGACTTGTGCACAAAATAAGAAGAACCAAAAGGTCAGCTCAATACATACTAACGCACGCATATACCCTCTCACGGAGAAGAATCTCGCTGTTCGGAACAATCCGAGCGCAACTGTACGGTAGAACGGAGCTACTTTCGAATCAAGTGTAAAATTCAAAATTCAAAAAAAAAAAAATCAAAATCATTTTATTCAGTTTAGGCTACAAGTAGCTCTTGTGAATGTCACTATGCCATCGGTTCGTAAGTCTACTCTGGGCGGGAGATCTTGTACTGAGAAGAACTGGCAAGAAACTCAGCAAGTGTCCAGCTCTTTTCTCCCTTACAGCGTCAAAAATATTGGAAAATGCCCGATCATAGCTGGACACTTTCCATTACAAATAAACACAGAACATACTTATAGAAGACAACCACAACATGTAAAAAAAAAACAAAAAATAAAAAATCTAGGTTAACAAATTTACATCAGGTAAAAGTTTCAATTTCCACAATGTCATACAGTACCACTACAGTACCACTACACTACAGTAACATTGATCACAGCTCCTGTTCTCTTCAGTTGTCTTCCACATGTAGTTCTACGGTATGACCCTGGAGGGAATCGCACTAGAGACGCCTAGATAGCTAAGGATACCCATATTTGCAGCTACTTAAGGATTTATAGCTGCGATCAATGTTACACTTATATCAGAGTAACCCCATTCTACGTAGCGAGATTTCGAGTTTCATGTCCGTGAAGCTTACCTTCTGCAGTCTTTTTATTTTGTGACTTGTGCGCGATTTCTTTATTGGTCTTTGAACGCGGTGTAACTATGTTGTCGGACAAACTTGATGTATCCGCTGTGACTGGCTTAGGAAAGTCGTATAGACATTTATAATAACTTTACTTTCCATTAAGAATGTTAGGGTAAAGCTACCAAGGAGCACGCACTACCAAAGAGTACCGCGGTACTACTTCTATACTAATATTATAAAGAGGAAACCTTTGTATTTTTGTATGTATGTATGTTTGCAACGAATAAACTCAAAATTACTGGACCGATTTAAAAAATTATTTCACCATTAGAATGCTACATTAGCGCTGAGTAACATAGGCTATATTAAAAAAAAAATATTAAATAAAATACTAAAAACGACAATTTAATTTTCCAATACAAAATGATTTGTTTGTTTTGTTGTCATGGAAACCATTGATATACTAGATTTAACTCAATGATGAAAACTGTCAAAGCGGTACGAAGTCCGCTGGGTCAGCTAGTATTGAATAATATTAAATCTGTTAGCAACTACTTGCCTGTGACATAACGGAAGTCAATATGGTACGCAATATAAATAAATAAATAAATAAATATTTATTAATCCCATGAATGTGTGTTTACCAGTTGGAAAAATAGAATTGCGTATAGGAATACGTACGCTTTGGTAGTGCGTATTCTTTAATGGCTTTACCCTACTGCTACTTTTGTATCCTCTTTAAATTCAGGGTGCCTAGTGCGAGGTATTATTTGTTACTTACCGTACAGATTCTCGTTTTACCATTGAAAATGGTTATCAGATGCAAATCGCCTGAGACGTATTTTTGAACATAGCTCCGAGGATTTTGAGAGAATCGAAATGAAAATAATACCAAGAGTTGAGGAACTTATCGAGACACGTGTAAGCATTTGAATTTTGAAAGTCGGATGGAAACTTTTTTTGGAATTTTGAAAAATGTAAAAAAAACGGGTTTTTTGGTGGGTGTTAGTATACTAAATTGTAAATACTTAAAAAAAAAACTGACTTAAGAAAAAATGATAAAAGGTCCTAGGGTATTAGTTTAGCTACAAAATGGCGAAAAATTTTTGAAAATCAGTTAATAATTGTGACCTGTAGATGGTCCCTTTAGATTCGGTATTGTATAAAAACGGGCTTTGTTTGTATATTAATTTGACATAGACTCTACATAAAAAAATTGACCTTTTTCAAATGACTATCTAGGTTTTTAACATAGCAGTTCAAAAGTAAATACCAGTTAAACAGTGCCTTTATCTTTAGACATTGGCCGGCTGGAAGGCTTAGTTGCAAACTAAGCTTGATTTAATTTTAAAGCGGCCCCGACGCGCGCCTGTAGCCTCAATAAATCTGCTACTTACCAACGTCCGGGGTTCGATTCCCGGGGGCGGTCACGAATTAACTTGTTAGCTTTATACTGGTCAAACGGAAGTCGAGTAACTTTGTACTGCCAAGAATTTGTCGGGGAAATACTGGGGGTACTACGTTTAATATTGGGTCCTTACCTATGAAATTGGAGTTTTTTTCTCACTCATTAATAGGTGTATTTCTTCTAAAACTCAATACCGGTTGTTAATATTATCATACACATTTAATGAAGACTATATTAGTTAGGCTTTAGTAATAACAATGATTTTTGATTTTGTGTCTTTATTGCCCAAATATTTTTTTAAAATTGACTTCTTTTTTTGTTAGCGGAATTGACCTTTTGTTTCATTGTAGCTTTGAAGGTACTTGTTTTTGTTTCTTTTTAGGGTCTGTTATATTTAGCTAGTGAAACAAACACACTGCCCTACAATTTTTATAGTATTAACCTAAGTAGATGCTAAGAAAATTGAAAAAACGTTAGTATGAAAAATAGAATTAAAAAAAAAATCTTCATACAAAACACTAATTTCATAAGTAAAGACCTAATATAACGAATGGGAAGGTATATTACAGTAGGTAGGTACTATAGACTGTATACGAAGTCTACTAAGTAAATTGAACTTTCCATCATCTTTAACCGCCTCTATGGTCTAGTGGCTAAGACCACCGGTTTAGACCCAGAGGTCCCGGGTTCGATTCCCAGCGGGGGGTACATGTTTGTGTACTCGGTTTGGTTGGTGGTAGGGCTAGTTTGTCCGTCTGACTAGCTACCACCATCTTATCTAAATATGTCGCCATAACATCAATGTTTTTAGCATTGTTGTGTGCCGGCAGCTAGAGATAAGATAGCCAGTGCCTCACTAGTTGAGGTTCCCGGGTGAAGTGCGCTTCCATATATGGCCTTATCATCACTTAACATCAGGTGAGATCAAGGCACTAAGTTTACTCGTAAAATATATCATCGATAGCTTTTATCAATATACATGACAACGTGTTCAAATGCCACTATAAGAGTTGTTACTGCGCGCTCTGCAATGTACATCGAACACAATAATCGATGGTCGTATGTTTAATTTATGGGTAAGACTTTGCTAGAAAGGCCACGTGTCATTGCTTATACTCGTAAACAAATCAATCACGTTTATTAAAATGGTTCAAACGCCAATAAAGTGATATAAAAAATATGAATATAGTTATTTATGTAAACAAATAGCGATTTTGAATCGGGTTTTGTTACATCATCTGCTTAACACGAACTGGTATAAGATTAAAAATTACAAATGGAAACAAATAATCTCAGGAGCTAGTGTTTTCAAGAAATTATGTTAATTTTCTAATTTTATCTGTTTCTTTTTAGATTTTTTGGATTACTTCAAAGAGGAGTGTGCTGTGTACGACTTTTTAACTTGCGGGATTTGATCCCTGTTTGGTTGTGAGTAATCAACACACACATTTTCACGCGTCTGATACAGCCGCAATAGCTTAGTTAGGCCCAGATTGTTATGTACCTATACGTAAAGAAATTGCTACAAGCAAATCGTAGCAATTTTTTTACAACTCTTCCGAGTTTTTTTTTTGTTTTTTTGTACCTATACTTAGTTCATACATTATTTTGGAACACCATTTGATTAAATATTTATTAATTTTTCATTATCAGCTCATTTTATGTCCCCACTGCTGGGACCACGCGGGCCCAGTGTGGACTGGTGGTTGTTAACAACTGCCAATGCAGCCGGGACCAACGGCTTTACGTGCCTACCGAAGCACGGAGGCGCTCGAGATGAAAAATTTTTGGTCACCCATCCGATGACCGGCCTTTGCGAAAGTTGCTTAACCTCAGCACTCGCAGACCAGGCACGTTAACCACAGCGCCATCGAGCTCCTCATATTTATTAATAATCATACCCAACAGTTAGCTCACTATCTAAACACCAATTCAGTTCAGAAATCAACGTGAGCTACGTGAAATTCTTAAGCTGTCCAACTTTAGTTGAGTTTAGTATCAGACGGGCGCAGTGGCGCAGTAACAGATTCGAGGACCCTCCGCCCCTGGCATTGCCGGGCCACTCTCCAATTCAATTAATCATAGTTCGGATTAGTTCGCTTTGACGGACCGCACGTCTTCGCCTGTTTCGATCAGTGTTGCTTAAAATTGGTATTTAATTAATAGTTACTTAAGCAAGTTATTGAATGGTGAGCAAGTCGTCTGCTACAATGTTTTATATCAATTATCTATACTAATATTATAAAGCTGAAGAGTTTGTTTGTTTGTTTGTTTGTTTGAACGCGCTAATCTCAGGAACTACTGGTTCGAATTGAAAAATTCTTTTTGTGTTGAATAGTCCATTTATTGAGGAAGGCTATAGGCTATATTACATCACGCTATGACTAATAGGAGTGGAACAGTCGCTAATTAACGCGGGTGAAACCGCAGGGCACAGCTAGTCAATTATAAAGTAATTATAAGTTTGACTTCGCTTATTTTAAGTACTGTTTAGATACCATTTTTCTCAGGTCGACAGGATTGGGCCAGCGCCTGTGGTGGATTGTAGCCTGGCTTTCTAATATGCTATTTTATTGTTAATTTAAGAAGGTTTTGCTCAGCATTGTGGGACTTTTAATAGGCCGATGTGATGATCGATGATATGTTTTCATTACTATTTTACCTATATTTTAACTTTTAAAAATTCATGGTTCTTGAAACTGCCGAAAGATATATAATAACTTTTAAACTGAGGACTTCATCCGAGTTTTGAGGTTTGAAGAAGCTACTTACGCTGAGGTCACTTAATTACAATCGACAACATTTTGACTTGCTCATTTTGGTTGCCAACAACAATTATAAAGTAAAACTGTCGTTCCTTTGAAGATCAATAACCATACAAGTGTTGTTTGGACCCTAATAATGGATGGTCTTAATTAAAGCATTACTAAGGAAGTCGGCCCGCATCTGGTCAGAGCTCGTTTTAACGGGGGTCGCCGCAATAGGGAATAGGGCTTAAGTTTTTGATAGTTTGAACGGCTTCAGTATTTACTGGTTAAGTTGTGGGTCGGCTCACGACAGCTGTGTAGTGGGTACGTCTTCGGGGAAAACTGGGGTTGCGTGGGTACGTGGTCAGTAAGATGGCCGGCTAATGTTATTTACGAACTGTAACATAAAGTTTTACAGACTATAAAGGGAAATATGGTCTTTACTCGTACATGCATTATATAAAAAGGAAAATGGAATTGTGATGGAAAATGAAATAATCATTACATAGTATAAAACAAAGTCGCTTCCCGCTGTCTGTCTGTCCCTATGTATGTATGTATGCTTAGATCTATAAAACTACGCAACGGATTTTGATGCGGGTTTTTTAAATAGATAGAGTGATTCAAGAAGAAGTTTATATGTATCATACATGCATATAATTGGACCCGGTATGTGGCGCTGCTATGGGTTCTATAAGATACGGGTGTTCACCAAGCGGACGAAGTCGCGAGCGGGCTGCTAGTGAATTATAAAAATGTGTTCTAAGTGCAGTCAGAGGTTTCAGTCTCTGAGGCAATTTGTCTGTTTTCAAGAACTATTGTGATACCCAAACATAGTTTTTTTTTATATATTTCATAGCAGAGATTTATGAATTTGTGAAATACGTTTGACAGTACAAAACGTAGGCATAGACGTATCTGTACTTCATGTTATCAGTGTCGTACGTACATACCTACATACGTAAGTGGTATAGTATTTATTCGAGCGATATTGTTCGAGATCCGTACTGCAATATCAGAAAACAATGTGTGCACCAACAATTTAGATGCAACTGGCATTCGTCGCAGCCCGTTCAGAGTCGCGACAACACGCCCGAAGACGAATGGCCGGCGCGTGCCCTTACAAACGGGCATCTACTGTAACTTTAAAACGTATTAGGTGCACAAGAAAAAGCTATACGAATTCGATATAGCGTTTTAATAAAATAACGTTGAGCTTTTCGTCGTATGCCGTGAATACAGAGACTTAAGAGTTTTAATTGTTTGGTGGCGCTGATCCGCGCTCGCGCATTCAAAGATTAAAAGAGTAACGTTACTCATATAAACTACCGTTTGAGTAAGACTAACCTCAAGACACTTTATATCTATATCACTTTATATCTATAGTAAGAAATGAATATCTCGTGTTGTAATGCGAAGTTTTTGTAGAAATAACCTTAGGTTATGAATTTTTTTACTAAATAGGTACGGGCATGCCTTTCCTCATGGGTTAAATCACATTGTTATTAATGGAACTAAGCTATTCACAACTAACTAAAGCTAAAGCGTACTAGGCACCATTCGAACGAAAACGAGAAGTTGTAGTTATATCATTTAAGCAGCGTTTCCAGGAGCGAGTTATGTTTTACATTCGATCTTGTTAACAAAACCGAGAATTTGTATGGCATTGGAGCAGCTGATAGAATGGTAAATAAAATTCGCATTTTGAAGGCGCTGCCTTAATGTCAAGCAATCGCTTGTTTGTGTTAACTCAAACAGTAAATAAGTAGCAAACCTAAGCGTTAACGATACATATGACCGTATAACATAATTGCAATTCGGAAACACAGATAGGAGTTTAGCATCGCTCACGTCGTATTAATGAGTGTTTGTTTAGGCACGCGCGCGGCGTGTCCAAACTGTTGACTCGGGGACATTAGCCGCATCGACGGGACACCGCCCTATCGATATGATTTGTTGTGTTTCCGAATGCAGTTTACCTGATAAAATAATGCATTTCTTTTTTAATTTGTTTGACATAATATTCAACACAATGTATTTTGTTTTTTTGCCGTTATATTCGACTTTTTGAAAACCACCGCCTGATATATTTTCATTCAATAGAAATGCATTCATTATTGTATACTTCTTCGGCATTTCATCGTCCACTGCCGGATGCGTGCCTTTCTTGTCCTCCTAGCATCAGTAACAGTGAATTCTTATTTCTTTGATGAATGTCATTTATTAAGAACCGTGTATGCAGTAGTATCGCAGCATAACGACTGTTTGCTTAGGCGTTCGAACAGCGGTGATCTGTTGACTCGTCTGGCGAAGGCTACAGCTAGGCGGGCACGTGACTTAACTTGGTGATTTGTGCTAAAACAACAGCGAATGGTTGAATGTCTGTTGTTAAATCTGAACTTAAAGTAAATTTTGTCTATCATTCATTGTTTCATTCATTTATTCATTTATTCTTTCATTCATTCATTCATTCATTGTTAGACACGTGTTTCAAGGTAAATTGTAAGTGCTAAGAAATCACGGAGTGCATCAGTAACTTCTTCTTCAGCGTTACATCGTTCAACGTCCGACGACGCCGACGACGGTCGCCTCTGCAGAGTAGTGCGAGTTTATTTTCCTATCCAAATCGTCGACCACGTTAACGAAACTAAATGTTTATATCAAATATACTATGATTTGTGCTAGTGCAACAGCGAATAGCTAGATATTTGTTGTTAAATTCTGATATCTGTTGTTAAATCTAAATTCTAACATATAAGTGTGTAAACAGCACTGTTCACAATAAAACAAAGTCGCTTCCAGCTGTCTGTCTGTCCCTATATATGTATGTATGTATGCTTAGATCTTTAAAACTACGCAATGGATTTTGAATTGGTTTTTTTTAATAGGTAGAGTGATTCAAGGGGAAGGTTTATAATATCTATAAATACATGCATAATTTAGTAGAGAAACACTGATAATATCAGAATTGCACCCGTGCGAAGCTGGGGCTGGTCGCTAGTTTCTATAGATCATTCAACTCAAGTCCGATCTCAAGCTTTTTGTTATATGTATAGACATCAGTAAATGAAGAGATGTCTTAACTACTGCCATATTACAAAAACTTGTGGACTCGTTTCTTTGTCGCACCTTCAAAGTCTACCAGCACACGTTTTCCCCCCTTCCTATGACATGCTGTCTTTCAAACGAGGCGTGAGTGAGTGACTGGCAGGGTGAAGGTGACTGATGCTGCGTCGTTTTCACGCTGCACCAGTTATCTTCGTGTCCGGACTCCATTTCTACTTAACATCCGAGCAAACTAACTATAGTAAAAAAAAAACTTATTACAAATAACAAAATAAAAAATGAATATACAAATGAACTCGTTCACATGAAAGTATGCAAAAATTTAAATAACCTCAAATTTTAATTGTAATATATATGAGCAAAATATAAAGTTGTTTGTTATTTCTAAAGCTTCCCCTCCTATTTAAACCAAATATAAATTTGAATAAATGAAATATAAAAACAATATCCTATCCAGATTAACATCTCCTAAAACAATATCTTTATACGAATAAAATTAATTCGTAACATGTAATTGGCAAATAAAATATTATTTTAAATAAAAAACATTTCGCCTTCATACTACCTTTATGCATAGTCACGTAGTGGTACAGTCAAGTACAACTGGCTTTCAACAAGTGCAATAAAACATCAGAATATTTCTGAACTTTTTTTCTTTTTGAAATAACTGCGACTCTTTCTTTCTTAAAAAATTAAAATGATGGCATGTTTCTTGATCGAACTATTATAACACAGGGTATTGTTCTTCTTATTGAACTACTGAATCATTAATTTGGTTTTACTAATTTCTTTTAGGCATTACACAATTTATATAAGAAAGAAAAATTATACTAATAATTAACTATCGATTGGCTTGCCACTGCGGTTTTAGTTAGGTTTTGGGTTTGAATACTATTTATTACATATTATATTTAACATTTTTATCATTATTAGCACTTTACCCGCGACTACATCCGCGTGGATTTGAGATTTGCAAAAGATTTTTATTAAAATATTATATAGCTTATGTTACCCGCAAATAATGTAGCATTCTATTAGTGAAAGAATTTTTGGAATTGGACCAGTAATTACGGAGATTACACTTCTCAAACAAACAAACAAACGAAGACACAAAATTTACCACTTTATTAATAGTATAGAGTATAAATATAGATATATGACAATGACTTGTGCCAAGACAAAAACAGTAAGAAATAAAATGTAAAGTTTTGCAATTATATTTTACCGTATTAAAATCTGGTTAAATATATAAATTAGCAACCTTGAAAACTTAGAAAAAAATCATATATCTTAAAAAAAAAGTTTGAAAAGGTAAAACAGTCGCAGCAACAGTTTTCCCTCGCGCAGGTACATACGGCACTGAGTCAGCGACTGACCGACACGGCAACAAATTCAGCCGGTGGCCGGCAACGCGTGTTGTTTTAGGCCGTGGACAAACAGCACAGCGTGACCGGTGCTAATGCCGTGTTTGCTCTAGATATTTATGGTGCGCCCGTCCACTTGTGCCCACACTCCCGAATAATTAGCTCGTTAAAAATCGCGCGACGTTAACTAATCGTGTTTGGTGAGCTATTTAGATCGCGACTGTACGAGCTTTGGAGTGGTCATGTTTTTTGTTAAAAGGATGTTGAAATTGGGATATATGCTGTATGCTGTCTCGTTTTGTGTAAACATATGGGACAGTATCAAATAAGATTTTCATAAATAAATAATACATTGCCGGTGTGTTTTAATATATAACTAGTATACCCGGTGCTATCATATCTATATACATATAAGTAATGATTTGTCCTGAGTGACTGATTCATCATTGCCGAGCTGAAACCGCTGGAGCTAACTAGATGAAATTTGGACGGTAGGTAATCAGCCACTAAGATAGGATTTTACGGACCCCCTTAGGGGGTCAAATAGGGGGTGAAAGTTTGTATGAAAGTCCGTCAGTTTTGAAGTAAGGTATTTTTGAAAAGAAATAAGGAATGACATGTCTCAGGAATTTTGTTTATGGGAAGGTTTTTTTGGGGTAATTGTTATTTTTAAAGTATTATTTATAAAAATGAATAATTTAATCAATCTAAGTATATATATTTCATTATAAATAAAGAATGACGTGTTTTTGCATTTTTCGAAAAATCTGCCCTAGTGGGGTGAGATAAGTGTTGAAAGTTTGTATGGAAAACTGTCATTCCTTAATTTTGGTATTTAGCTTTAATTATGAAGTGTTTCAAGATTTTTGGAAAATGATTCCTTAAGTAGGGGATGACAATTTGTACAAGAGGTTTCAAAACGGACTAAAATTACTTAAACAGAGTGATCTTTACTACGTTGTTTTGTGTTAGACACTTTTTTTTAATTCAAGAACGCAAGGATGGGCTTTTTATCATTAAAAATTAAAATCTTAATGTTGAAATGACGTGACATGTTTAGTTGTCTAACCATTATTACTTATACCCTTATGAATAACGAATAAACACAAGTCGTGTAGCCCAGGGGTGGCCAACCGGTCGATCGCCATCAGCTGGTCGATCGCGACTAATAGTCCAGTCGATCGTGGCAAGGCAAAAACTATAATCAAAGTCAAACAGCGTCTATGACAGTTGACATAGAAAAGAAAAAAAATCAACAATTTGTACGAGTAAACATCAAGGATCATAAAACAAACTACCACCTACAATTTCACTCCTGACAACACGGCAGAAATTAAGGCAGTGATATCAGACTTCGAAATTCGCTTTAGAGATTTCAAAAACTTGAGAAGTTGGTGTAGTTACTGAGAATAAATTTCAGTTTTATATTTTCCCTCTTAATAAAATAAAAAATACTACATACCTAATTGTGTACTGAACTATGCTGTTTCATTTAAGATTTCAAGAAGTATGTAACTGGTAGATCGCACAGGGTGTCGTCAGTGAACAGTAAATCTTGGGTCTAACCAAGTTGGCCAACCCTGGTGTAGACCACGTGAGCAAAGCTACGAACAAAAGCTAGTCTATAATAATATAATAAAGCTGAAGAGTTTGTTTTTGTTTGAACGCTCTAATCTCTAGAACTACCGGTTGGATTTGAAAAAATGTTTTAGCATTTGATAGCCCAAGTTTCGTTGAAGGCTGTGATCTTTAAAAAAAGTCTGAATATACGCTAAGCGAATACGAAGTACTAGCGCATTGGAGCGACGCGGTGGTTCGGGGAACGGTAGAAAATAAAAAAAAATATCGACTTTTAGTATTACTTACAGAAAAACCGTTTTACCATAGAAATACCTCTAGTACTACTGGAAAGAATCCAAAAAACCAACTACGACATATTGAAACTTACCGGAGTGTTAGGTAACGCAAAATGGCCTGTAACTTAATTTTTCGTTGCCGATATCGCATAAAATGCTTCGCATAACCGGGCCGGGTAACGGTAGACATATCGACTTTGGCGAGCGGCGACTCAATTAACGACATAACTGGATTAGAGCCCAGTGGCTAAGTGACGCCCGCCGTCCACGTAACTGACCGCTTCTAATTAATGTCACGTAGCTATACTATAAGTTACTTACCTGAGAAAATATTGTGTTACAGCAAAATTTAAATGCTGTGAAAAAAAGTTCTTTTATGAAAATTTGGTCAAACACTATGTTAATAAATAATTATAAAATATAGTGAAAAAATTGAATGCCTACCCGACCCAGCCAGGAATTGACCCTGGGTCTTCCGCAATCCGGGTGGCTGCACTGACCATTATGCTACCCGGAAGGCTGACGTAAGCACCGAATTTTTTCACTGACTTTAAGCGGCAGTAGTAATAAGTAGTAATAATTTTTCAGCTTAAGTGCAGCAATTAGCATTTTAAAATGAAAAATAAATTTAACTACATATGTTTATACTTTGTATGAAAAAAAACCAATTTTTTTTATAAAAAAATTAATTAAGAACATTTTATTTTCTGGAAAAGTATTTTTTCCACGCAATGACGTGGGAGAGTTACAACTAGTTAACAGCTGTGGTGGTAACCGCGTTCTATTGATTTTATACTTGAAACAAATGGAAAAATACATCATACCTACTTACGTCTGAAACCTCTTTAACTGCCATTGAGATAATGTTCAATTTTAAATAGTACCAGTAGCGATAGATGCCACACATGCTCGCCAACCGTATCTCAATCAGGCAGATGTAACTAAGGGTTTAATGACCCTTCCTAATTGGAGGCTAAGATTTGGGGGCTTTGTCTTACATATTCATAGAGGCCTCAACCTAAGGCAGGTAGATCTAATTTATTCAAGAGGCAACGGACATGCAAATTGGTAGGAGGAATATCGGTCATGTAAATGTTAGATTTGAGTGAAAATTATTGCGGATTGACTTCACGGGGATTCACGTTCTGATTGTTAGGTAGCCGTGCTCAGAATTATATTAATGGGTCGACAGTAAGCTCGTTATGTATATTAGACCGTTGAGTAATGTTAGTGCCTTTTGAAGAATCTGTTTCAGTAATATCAAGTTTGGTTTCTGGAGATTTCTGTCTGATGTGGTGATGCTTAGTGATAAAATAATTTGGTTGAGGCACCATTTAACGTTTGTAACGCTTCTGTTACTTATGGCTATTGATAACCTAAAATGTCACCCAGTAGTATAGTTTTTAGAGACTTTTGAGACACTCGATAATACACACTATAAAAAAACGAAGGATCATAATCGAGTACATCTTATCGTTTAAGCTATTCATTTTACTTCTGTATCAATTAATAATATTTTCCTTCTAAGTCGAAGTCAAAGTAATTTTTAATATCAAAATAACTTAAAAATAAATGTTTAAATCATCTGAACTTCATTCATCATCTTTTTTAACCCATTCAGGACGTCTATCTTTTTGATTATAAGCATATTAAAATATTACGTAGAAAAAATTTGCTTTGTTTGATGTACATCGTAAATGTATACAATCAAAATACCAGAGCACATCGCTAAATTATGTAAGCGATGAAAACAGAAGGAGTTAGCAAGACGTCAGGATGAACCCTCTTTTGAATTTCTTATTCGTGTGTTCATTAGGTTGATTAGTGCACAATGAAATATTCAGTCTTATTCACAACTCATTCTTTGGGTACTTAGCGAATAAAGGCTCTCATAGAATATGCTGTTTACATACGCTCTGAATTTAAATCAGTTTTACTTTAACTTGACAATATCAAAGTTTTACTTATAACCAAAGTATCTAGTATTTTGTTATCAACTTAAAAATGTTTCAACGTTAGGCTTAGTCCTACATGACAACTGCCATCTTAGAACAACTACCAAGACCAACGGTTTAATATGCCTTTCAAGGTACAGAGTAGCTTGAGATTTATTTTTGGTCACCTATCCGGTTACCTGGCACTGTGAACGTTGCATAACTTTCATGATCGCAACCCGAACACACTAGCCGCTACAACATCGAACTTCTCTACGTAATATGCGACTACGATAAATGCAAACCTATAACTACTATACAACTATTTAGCTTATAGTAGCAATACGGGTTGAACGAGCGGCCAAGTTTTGACAGTTAAATGTAGCCCGAAGGCTGTAAACACAGCAATTTGACATGTTAAAAGCGCACTGTTATCTTATACTGAAGAAGATTAGCTGGAACAACAAACGCTTATCTTAAGGAGGAGGGCCTCCCTTGGGACGGCCGACGGCTAAATGAGATACCACTTAAGCAATTATACGAGGTGGTGGTGATATATTACAGGCCTATGTGTGAAATTAACGTTTACTTGTTTGTGTTACAAAATAATGGATTTTAGGCATATTGCATTACCTATAGTACAGTATAAATAAGTATTTATTATGTGCCTATAGAGTAAGAAATCGATTTTAGTTCAAAAATGGAAATTCTGAAATTATGTTTATTTTTTTCATAAAACCGTGTTGTTAATTTTGAAGTGAAGTATAATAAAATTATAAATTTAACTATATACATATAATGACTTGTCCTGACTGATACATCATCGCCGAGCCTAAGCCGCTGAAGTTACTTAGATGAAATTTGGACTGTAGGTTGATTGAGTGACGTAACCAGCCACTAAGAAAAGATTTTACGAAAACCATAGTTAGTTAGTTTATGTTAACATGAACGTATCTTTAATAAGTTTAGCTTTTATTACAAACAATCACACGTCGTGTAGCCTACGAGAGCGAAGCCGCGAGCAAAAGCTAGTGTTTTATAAAACTGCATTCGTCGAACCCTGTGATGTCTCTAAAAATAATTCCGAAGAGAATGCGTAAACGAATTAAATTAAAGAACTTACCAATTTTGACTTATTTATATCCTTATTTTTAATACTTGCAGAAGATTTATACGCGTATTACTTATTATACTGCTACAATATAAGTTATGTCGATCCAATTGGCTCTCACATATTTCAGTAACATACGCTAATCCACTTAAACGGCATGGAACCGCAATCGGTTCCGTATGATATTTACTGTAATGACATGAGGGTAACCAGACGGAATGGCATGCTTTGTGTCGAGACTGCGAAAGCGTCTACTATACTGTGCTTACATCAGGTAGACTAACGGCTAACGGTCAAAATTGACCTTTAACTGTACGTTATAAAAGTCATTTCAATCTAACATCGCAGTTTGAGAATGCTTCTGCATTCTATATGCCAAGTTACACCAAACAGAAGCAACTCAGACGGAGAAATTCTGTCAGTTCGTTATAGTTTCAGGTGTATGCTTCAGAGTTATTTGTGTGGTAAGTAATTCATCGTATGGGAAATCTAATCTAAGAAGCTATTTGATAATTAAAATTAAAAATAAAAATATCCTTAAAAAGTATTGCTATGAATGTTGTGAAAATATATGTACATTTCATATTTCTCAAGTACCAAAACATGAGCCCTGGTTGAGCACCGCAATTTTTTTTCTATGCTCTAGTTATGCAATATAATATTATTAACTTTATAAGCCAAACAAATCATAAATTCAAAAACTAATACCAAATAACATTTCTACATTTCCATTTAAAAAGTTTTAACACTCAAAAGATGATTTTGTTTTCGCTACACCGTGGACCATACGTATTTTTTAACCAATATGGATGCATATCCATATCTATACATGTGTCAGGTTAGATTAGAAAGTAGCAGTACATATTAACACTACATATTACTTCAATTACATTTTTTTTGTACTTTGGATTTCCGCAAAATAACGCCTGATTCCATTAATCAGATTAGTAAAAATATTATATAAAAACAACATACCTATTTATATAATTTTATTACTAGTATTCATTAAAGCTATCTCTAATCATTAAACTTAGTAGCATGTCCATAATCCACCATGAATGTCAGTTCCAATAAAATGCAGATAGCTAGGTTTTATCTACGTTAAATTCTATCCAACAGAAATTTTCCACTTCAGAATGCGCACAAAGCGGTTGCAAATATTTTCCAGTGGCGTCTCGACTCAGGAACAAGCCACTGATGAAGTTAGAAAGCAGAAACTTTATACAGTGCAATTGTTTAGAATCAACTGCGCGGCACAAAGGGAAACTTTCAAGTGCCCCGTAATAGGACCGTTTGTCGATGAATGTCTATGGCAATTACGGATTTTAAACAATATTAATTCGAGATGCAGACGATTGGCGTAACCATATCATTTTATAGTGGAACACGGTTTATTTGGAGAGCATATTTGTTAAATGTATTGTCTTTATTGTTATGTTAAAAAAACCTACATGGTATACAATAATAAGTCATTGATGATGGTATATAAGTTAATATTATAAATGCGAAAGTTTGTGTGTATGTGTGTATATTTGTTGCTTCTTCACGCTGCAACGGATGGATGGATTTGGACGAAATTCGGCATCATTCATGATCATCATCATCATCAGCCTATACTAGTCCACTACTGGACATAGGCCTCTCCAAGTGCACGCCACCGAGCACGATCCGCGGCTACTCGCATCCAGACAGATAGCTTATAACCTGGATTAACACATAGGATACTTTTTATCCCGATATTCCCACGGGAACGGGAACCACGCGGGTGAAACTGCGGGCGGCTGCTAGTAAAATATAATTATCTGCTCTTTCCATTATATGGTTAGCAAAGGTAAAAATGACCAGATATAATTTTACTCTCTTATCTGTTAAAAATATCACATTCCGAATTAAAGCAAT
Organism: Eudonia mercurella; assembly: GCA_963082485.1. Lineage (NCBI taxonomy): Eukaryota > Metazoa > Arthropoda > Insecta > Lepidoptera > Crambidae > Eudonia > Eudonia mercurella. The sequence goes on from OY720027.1 coordinate 13,414,399, forward strand.
AAACAATTTTGTAATAGGTATTCAAATTATCGATATTCAGGTATCGCGGGCGCTCTCCGACACGGCGGACAGACTTCATTAAATCAGTAACGCACTCCAACACTCACTCTGCCAAGCATCGAGACACATGGCGACGCATCACGAGGGAAGCGGTGAACGGGGAATTGACCAAGACGTGACCACGACTAGGAAGAAGAATTAAAATTTTAATCACAAATACAAAAAACTCTTTACATGATCTAGAATCAAAAATATAACTCCAAAATCAGAAAGCAAACCGCCACACAAACCGACTTCGCTACATAAATCACTAGTACCCTAAACTCTACTAGACTTCGAGGGCCCGCAATTAATTCCTGATTGATTCACAAAGCTTGTTGGAATTTCTATCTCCCTCCCCTCCCACCACTCACCTGCCCCCACGTGAGGATCAGACAAAGATACGAAGTTAACGTCAGCTAAGGTTTGTTGTACAAAATTTATATGAAACTTTGCTTCAGAACCGTGAAAGGTGCGATTTGACTACGTTGAATTATTACACGTGTTACAGAAAAAATAACACAGCTTTTTTGACAGAAAAGTTACTAGGTGATTGGAGGACATTTAGCTTTGGAAACAGCATGTTTGGTTAGGTTTTATTTAGACAAGCAATTTTATTTAGGAGATCTTACAAAACGAATGCGTTAAGTGGTGGTTGAAAAACATTTTACTGTTTTTTTTGAGAGACTGCTTATTGCCACTGTGCATTTTTAGTTCGTAAAGCCGTGTGAAACGAAGCGTCAGAGGTTTTCTAGAGGGAACGGCATCACTCACTAGTGCGTGTCCCAGCGCCCTACTAGATTCTCCGAGGGGTTTGGATCGGATCAGAAGACATTTTACTATGTCAACATCATTTACATTTAGGTTTCCTATAGATAACAGTTTTATTAAGAAAGCTTTCTTAAACGAATGTATATTTTAGGACAAAATTCGGCGGTACAAGGCCGCACTTCCAGCAAGTGACGTGATAGCAGTACAACTGCTAAGATATTCCGAGACGCAGCGAACGTTCGCGGCCGCCGCTCTATTATGCACGAGCTCCCTATTTGTTCATCTACGAGTACCTCCTTGATACGCCTTTCAATATTAATTAACTGGAAATATTTTGAGATCAAAAATACCCGTGTGGTTTACAAAGTTCGAGTAATCTCTAAAACATTTAACGAAATGAATTAAGCATGAAAATTGTTACGTTACCCATATAACAACAATAGATTTTTGTAATGTAATTTACGTTAATTCGTCGATAAGTCACTATCTATTTATTGTAATATTTTTTTAGTTTACTCACCTTATAGACATGGCTAAGAGATTCCGTACTTTCCGAACTACGGTGGTGCAAAGGAAACATTATGAAATGTTTAAGTGATGAGAAATTTCAGTTTTAGAACTTAAAATTTACTTTCCTTTTTTAGGGCTAGCGCTTAGAATATATAATATAATCTAAATGTTAGCGAAGCGTTGGCGTACTGTTGACGCTTAGAAACACTATTATAAAATTGTTATCTTGTAAAACAATAGTATTTTAGTGTAATAAGCTCGATGGCGCAGCGGCTTGCACATTCGAACTGTGATCCTGTAAGTTTTTCAATGTCGAGTCATAGATGACCTAATAAATATACTTTGTAAGGCACATAGAGTCGTTGTTGGCTCTAGTTGTTGTCGTAAGAAGGTAATCATATAAATCCATCAAAAAGCATGGTGGGTTATGGTCTAAATTTCTCGAGTCCTTTTTGTCCATATCATTAGGCTTATAATTTTTATTTTATACTGATGAAGAAAACATCAACCCTATAAACTTAGTAAAGATAATAAGATTGTAACCTATAAATAATTCGGGTACATTAACTCCGACGAACGAGTTAATCGTGTAAAGAAAACACCTCTCAGTATCCCCGGATTAACCCTTCAGCTCGCCGCCTCGTTCGGGAATATTTTATTACAGCACGTCGGATTGACTTCGTTACTCGTAGGCGTTGCGCATCGGCGACTTTTTAACTTGATCCGATTTTAACGGCTTCTCTGTTAGCGTCGTCGTGTAGCTATTTGGAATCTACGCGAAATATGTAACATTATTTATTGGTGTCTGATATTACTCATTACTCATTGAAATGAAACATACGGGATCTACTCGCGTATATTTATAATATTCTTTAATTAATGAAAACTCTTTGTTTGTTTGCATAAATACAAATGAAAAGTTAACCTCTCTTAAATGTTAAAAAATATACAAGTAGGTTTTACTAATTTTATTTTTTGAACATATTATATTATGTCATTATTACAGATGAAGATATTTTTTTTTATATTATCATTAGCCTATGTCCACCAGTAGACTAGGTTGATGATGATGATGATGATGATGATGATATTACAGATGAAGATTAATAAGTAATACGAGTACTCATAAGTAAGAGCGGTATTGAAACTGTCAAATATCAAAAAATATCAACCTCCTGTTTTTTTCTTTAAAATTATAAAAGCTTTAGTTAATCCAAAAAAGTTGACTCATAGTTCTATAACGTTAACGTGTAGTTTATGAGTTTTAAGTGTATCCTTATATCTCATTAATCAAGTAAAACTATAAAGTAAAAAACTATAACCTTTTTAACAAATAAACTACAAACCTTTTATCGCTAAAGTAGCAGTTTAAAACTTAACTAACTGACTAAGTCACTTTACATTCTAAATAACACAGCCTGAGAAGCGACAAAAGTAACTCAACCCGATCGTGAAACGGCAAAAACTCGTCATTCACACACAGGTGCTTGAAAAACTCGAGTTTTGTGTAAATGAGGCGGGTAGGTGCACGCATATGGCGGGAGGAAGCGACAGGCATAAATCTACGCGACGGTGGCGCCGTGGCCGGAAGGGGAAGCTCCGGCGTCGTTTGCCGCATTGTGTTATCGGCCGTCGGGCCGCGTGGACGTCTCTTTGTGAATGCCACTTTATAGCGGCCGCCATTCAAAAGATACGACCGTATCGCACTTTGAGCGCTTTTGTCACGCCACCTTTGCTATCTGTTAGATGTGTTTCGGTGTTGCCTTTTGAAATCTGTTCGTAAGGTCATTCTATTAAATAGGGTTTAGTAAATAGTCAATATCATCATATATGTTATACTGTAAAAAATAAACATATTATAGTATATTATGATACAAGTGAGCTAAATTGCTCATTACTCACGAGGTTGTGGGTTGCAGCCCGAGCCGTAGGCGAGGGCGTAAATCAACCGAGTGTCTAGTGAGCAAGCTGCTTACGAGTTTATACGCACTTTTTCAACACACTTGCGAGGAAAAAACAAACATGTATTGCATAAATCGTTTAATTATTGAAACAATTGGTGAATATACAATTTTCAAAACGATATTGGATTTTTTTTATGGCAATTTCACAGTTTGTGTTACATTGGTACTTGCTACTTCTTTAGTACCTTCATTTACTTCTTGTGCAAATGTCGGTGGATTTGTATGTATTGACGAGTTCAGAGAAATATGCCAAAAACACATTTTCAGAAAATAACTGGATTTTTTTGTTGCTCTTCCATTGTAGGAAACTATGATCGTAAGCAGCTAAGTACTTTTCTCTAGATTTTGCAGGTTAGGCTATCGTTTGAATTTTGTGCTGCATTTAGTATTTTTGGCGGGGTTAAATCTATCAATTGTTCATCTTCTGTACTAAAACTTGACATTTTTACAATTATTTACCACACAGCAACAAATGCGATACAAAGAAAAAATTAAAATTGTGGAAAATGGTGCGCAAGATATTTTTTTGCATGCGCCAAATGTAAGGTGATTGATTACATATAGCCATACAGCCTACTTCAAAATTATAATTTTAGTTATAAAATGCAAATATTTTATAACAAATTGGGAATACTGAGAATTATAAACAATTTGATAATAATAAATGTTTATTAAATGAATTTTCAGCGGCATAAAACATCTTTGTTGTTACAAAAAAAACTGTATTACCCGGTTAAATTGAAAATGCTCTGTTTACTCGCATATAATTTGCAGTTAAGTACTAACTTAACTTTGTAGGGATAATTCTATTATGCACTAGTGTGTAATATTATTATGCACGTGTGTGTTATAGTTCGGTTTATGACCCTAAGAACGATGTAATAAGGCTCACTTTACGAGCAAGTGTATTGAAAATTAAATTAAACAATACCTATAAACTACAACATAATATACGATAATTAGCTAAAAAAAAACTTACAGTTTAAGTAAATTTGAAGGCTATTAGAGGTAACTGTAAATATATAAATAGCAGTCAATCAGGCATGACCCCGCCTCTACTGGTTGCGAATGAGTCGTATGCGTATCGCAACAACGTTGGTATTCTGGTATGGTCTCTCGGTGCGCGATGCAAAACATGTAATTCAACATTAAACAAATACATTAATATTATATGATATCTATAATAAGAATAATAAGAATAAATTTATTTGCCGAGTAAAACTTAAGACTACTTAAATACATAAGACTTATAAAATAACATTTGTCTGCATAATAATATAGTGCATTACAAGAGTGCCTTTTTATGTCCCGGACAATCTTCCCCTGGTTCCTGGATGCCCAGGACTAAAACAACTCACTAAACTTCGTATATTTATTGAGAAAACACACCAACTCGCTACTACATCGTCTTTTATTTTTTATAAAATAAAACTGTCTTACTTCCATCATAGACAACAAGAAGACATATCGCTACAAAAAGGCTCGACTAAATCTCTGTAAAGTTTTAAAATTAGTGTTAGTAGTGCAAAATAATCGAAGTAATACCTAAACTAAGTAAACTATTTTACCCGTATCTCAGGCATCTAATCAGTAAGTGTGTGTTAGCGCTTGCTTACATAACATTTAATTAGATAGCAATAAATTATAATACTTTTAATAACATTTTGCTTATGCAGCATGTTGCTGCCATTGTAATCCAACTTATGTAATGACAAATAATAGATTTTCGGTGTCATTGTAGGTTTTCCCTTTAAGCCACTTTTGTATGATTATCTTAAAATTTATTTTATTCATATGATGTCTACCTAGTGTTAAATTAAGTTTATTATACAAAAAAATCTATGCCTATAATACAGTCTCTCTAAGATTTATATTTAGGAGAAGCCATATTAAGACATAAACTTCAGCGTTATACCTTTGCATCTTGGTCATCTAACACCGTAGGCGTATCGGTAACGTGATTACAGGTGCTTCGCGTAACCAATTTCGATGTCCCGACGTGATACTGCATATCTGATTCGTCCTAAATATCCGTTACAGATTTACCATCAGATTTCTCTTAGCCAATATTGAGATACCACAAAATAATAGGCTCTGATCTTCGACCCAATTATTATTAGAAATGCATTGGCTCGAATTTGTGTTGTAAATATATTATGTTATTGATAAACAAAGATATAATTAAATGAATACAAAATAGTAAAATGCTTGTTAAGACAATCGTTTTACATGTTTCAAAATGTTTAGCGTTTTAAATAGTGTTTTGTGTGTGGGGGTGGCCTTAATGACAATTTTTATGGGACACACCGGCTGAGATTTAGTAAGGATAACTATGACTCTTTAAGTTACTCAGATGGAGACTTATATATAGTAGGAAATAAACTTACTTAGTTAAGATAAAAATACACAAAGTTAAATGGTAAAATATTTTTTTGCCCTTACACCTGATAGAAGAGGACGACAAAACCCAAGGTGAAAACGCACTTTTCAACCATTAAGGAACTGAGTGTCTAATTTCAAATGTTCGGAACAGAACAATGCTTCTAACATTATTATGGCGACAGACTTATACAATATGGCTAAAATAATACTTATGGAAATCGACTCCACTAATAAGACTAGGCTGACTAACTAGCATTTGTACTACTAGACCACAGAGGGTCATCATCAGCTCATTTTATGTCCCCACTGCTGGGGCACGAGCCTTCCCTATGGATGGATAGGGAGAACGGGCCATAAACCACCACGCGGGCCCACTGCGGGTTGGTGGTTGTTAACGGCTGCTAATGCAGCTGAGACCAACGACTTTACGTGCCTTCCGAAGCACGGAGGAGCTCGAGATGATACATTTTTGGTCACCCATCCGATGACCGGCCTTTGCGAAAGTTGCTTAACCTCAGCACTCGCAGACCGGGCGCCTTAACCACTGCGCCATCGAGCACCTCGACCATAGAAGTAATCGATAAGTATTCAACTCAGCTAGCATGTGGATAAAAATTTCAACACTTTTCCCAAAAATAATATTATTTATGCGAAATACTGACACAATATTCACCAAACAAATATTAGTGTAACATGTCGTAGAGGAAAGAAAATATATAGGAAAATAAAAAAATAAAAGTTTTTAATTCAACTTCAGACGCATTTTTTAAGTAATCATGTCTCTACGTCGGTAAAAAGGTTTCATACGATTTCCTTTTACAACCTTACTTAAAAACGTTCGCCTATCACTTTTAATTCTCGATTCGTGCCGCCCGCCCACAAATAGTGCGTTATCTGGGACATCAGGAGCCCGATGCCCAGCTAAAGGCTATTTGCATAAGCGTTTATCGCGTCGGTTTTGTTTCGCTTTTTGTTTGGGGGATGCCGATTTTTTATTGTCAAGTTGAAATTAAGCGGACAGGTAATTAAAACAAACGAACTCCGACGTGCGGGGTGGAAAATTGCGGCTACTGAAATTGCTATGCGAAACTAATGCTTGCTTGCTTGCGACTTCGCAATAAGCACTTGCTTATTTTTGCAAAGTAATTTGAAATATAATAAATATTGAATGGTAGTAAGTAGTAAATAATAATAATCAATGTCGTTAATGAACTTTTAAGAAAACAGTTGCATTATACATCGTTTTCATGAAAAATATTTATGGAAGTAAGTTTTTTTTTATCAATGTGATATTAAGAGCTGCGCATATTAATAAACTGGGTGTCTTACAAATAAATACCTCAACTCTATGATCGACATGTGAGATTAAGGATATAAATAAACAATGTAAACGTCATTTCAAATTACAGTAAAAGAGATAAAACACGGAATAACTCTTCCGAGCTTACTCTTTGTTTATTTGTTAGGCACTGGAAGTATAACTAAGGTATAAAAAATAAATTTTTAATCATGACGTAACTAATTTTTAATTATAAATATCCTTAATATCACATGTCGTTCATACAGTTGAGGCCAAACTTTCTCACATAGAAAAAACTCTTTTAAAATACATACAATACAATTAAATACTTGGACTCACTTCACTGTAAGTCACGATTAGACTGAACGTGCCTCAAAGTGGGCTCAAAAGGTACACTATGTGCTAATCTTCCCATAAAACCTGAGCCCAACATGCAACAATAAGACATAACTATTGTGACATAAATCCTACAAAATCATATCTGCAAAACTGACAAAAGGTGGTACGTATATATTCCACTGTTTGGGTCGAATATTTTTGATTTAATTCATGCATCGCACGCCGCGAACCGCACCGCACGCAACAGTTTGGCCGTTGATGCTCAGCCGTCCGCAATAACACCAGAGCGGACGGTATAGGGAATGAATGTGACAGCGCCCGTTACCAAAGCGACGGACGTGGACGTTTTCACAATAGCTTGGCTCGCTTACTTTTTATGTATCAATGCTTTATTGTACATAGAAAACACGCGTCGCACATGAGGCATGACATACAGAAGTCGCCTTTAGGAGGGATTCAAGCCAATCCTAGCTGTGGTGTGAAAGAAAAGTCTGCGGGAAGAATTTTGTTAATAGATGTTAATAAGTAATTAACTAATTCTATTTTATACACATACATATAGGTACAATCATACCAAATAACTAATTATGATTACCCGTTTTTAGAAACAATTGTAATTTTGTTACAGCTTCATATTGTTTTGTATTCATATTTAACAACAAGGGAGTGCTTCATTTAACTGTCTTCAAGAAACGAGTCTTCTATTCCTTACAAATACAGACAATGTATAGAATAGAAATAGAATTTCCTGACCTTTGAGCGCTAGTTACAATTAATGCCCAGCTACAGCAGAAATAGGGTGAGGGTGATAGACAGACAGATCCAGTGCTGAAACTCGGCCACCGTCTAAAAATGTTCAAACACATGAAAATCAGACAATATTTCCGTCTTTACCTCACAAAACAACTCGACACTCCAAGTCGGTCTGCATGCATTTCGCGAAAGCTGCAGCGCTCACTAAACTATCGCGCAGCATGAGCCCACCTCAATATTTATGAAAGGAAACTTTCTGCAACCGCCATCAATCACCAAGTTATAAATAAAACAATAAAAGGTAAAAACTTGGGAAGTCTCGCGAGGGTCGGCTACTCCACTCCAGAGCGCAATATTGCCAGCCATACCCACTTATTGGAATAATATGTAGATTGCAATGATATTAGAAATGTTGTGAGACCATCGTAGGGACTCGTCGATACTTTATGGATGTGAGACCGTTGCTCTTTAATAATGTTCATCGGTAACTGCTGATGCCCATAATATTTATAAGCGATCAATGTTCCCCGTATTTGGTAATATATCAGACTGGTTGAACACAATAGAAATGCCCATGGCAATGTTCTGTAATCCTCGTCTTCTTTTGGCTTTATCCGTAACACAAGCGGTCGTTAACCGATTCGATGATTCAAACCAGAGGTCCCGGGTTCGAATCTCAATAAGGGGTAGGTACATTATTGTACACGCTATGGTATAAGTTGTACCATGTTTAGCTGGCTACCATAAATTTTTCAAAGTCTACTGTCATCATAAACAACAATGAAATAGAAATAGAAAAACATTTATTCGGTATCACAAAATTACACATTAATACAAATTAAACATTCATAATAAACAGTATATGATACTGTAAAAGCATCTTCTCAGCATATGTCATAGCACTTTACTATTGCCATGACGACGCTAGTCTTCTGAAGATGTCCAGACTAAAACTAGACAGAACTAAACTAGAATAGAAATAAAACACTGCTATTCACACTACTTAAATCATAGATTATTTTGTGTTTATAATTAATTTTATTGTTACATGCCAAACTATTTTTAAAACATATTCTATAAATTAGACAAATACTAATCAATATAAAAATAAAGCACTTTTGGTAGTTTCAATTCAAAGGAGCCTAAACAGAGAGGCCGCAATGCCTTCACCGCTTACACGTGCCCCTAGTTTCATTCAAAAGAACCGACAGAGAGGCCGCTCTTAAAAATCTTAAAAATATTACAATTTTTGTGTCAGGAAAAGTAAAAAAAAAACTACCCTGAATTTTTTTTAAATGCTAGGGCCTTATTTCTCTGATATAATTAGATGTTTTGTCAAAATATTTGTAGTTGATAAAATGTGACCTTATATATATTTAAATATCAATACACTAGAATGAGTCCTTATATTATTTGCGTTCGAATGTTTCTCAGTGTTTGAGGGTTCCGGGTGAAGGAGCTTCCATCTTTGGCCTTATTTATAGTCACTTACCAAAAAAACCGACGTTGTGTAAAAATACTAAACTTAGTACAGACAATAAACAAACACTAATATTTATTTTACCTTAGTTGATCGCAATATTAAACACTATAAAGACCGCTTTCTGTCTTATTATTGTAAACATAAAAATGTTCTGTTATTTTTAGTATTTTTATTTTTTATACTAGAAAAATGAAAATAGAAAACATATATAAGAATATACTGCATCATGTAGCACTTGAACCTTATGACCTTTCGCGGTCCAGCGACTACTCTTCAGTAGAAATATATTTTCTTTCATAAGTAGATAGGTATGTAACTTAAAGTTAGTAGTAGTATTGAAAAAAGAAAATGATGCATCGTTTTTAAAAACCAAACCATAGTTAACTTCCAAACCACCCTCGGTCAGTGCGTAAATATTTTAAACCACAATCTTACAGCTACGATCTCATTCAAAAACATAATTTCCTTTATCCAAACGTTTGCCGCACAAACCGCACAATAGTTTCTCAAATGGATTCCGAATAACTTATTTATGTGGTGCACCGTAAATTATTTCTGCGAACGCCCCGCGCGATAAAAGTGGCGGATAAAGTTCGGCGGGATTCGCGCACGAGATACCGCGCCGAGCGAACTTCGCCGCCGCGCCGCCGTACGCCGAAAGAATTTATGGACGCACCACGGTTAACACATTGGTATGTGTTTGCAGCTTTGCAAAGTGGAAAAGCTGTGAAGAAAACTTAAAATATTCAACATTTTGTTATGAAAAACGTGGAAGCACGCATATGGACTATTTTTCCTATTACGGACATGATAATGATTTTGTTGGTGATGTATCTTATCATATTAATTAAATAAATACACTGTAAATTTATTAAGCTCAAATGAAGGAAAATACAATACCGATACTAACTGAAAAAGCTAAATTGACAAACTTTTAACTATGTGAAGCATCAAAAAAAATTTGCATTATATAATTATGACTTATACAATAATGACTATGAAAATGACTATCGCTAAGCCCAGCTGTGAGACGTTATAGCCTGATGGCGATGATGTTGCTGTAATTTTATATTTATTTATTAGTTCATAGACAAAAATGATTAGGAATGTAAGCATATACGTTGGCAAAGGTTGATGACAAATTATAAAACAAAATATATTTTAAAAAAATAATAAAAATAAAATTTTGCTCTAAAAACTATTTAAAATATGAATGCGTAAGCGTTGCATTAAGCATTACTTTTTAATATATCCCACGAAAGACTTAGTAAGGTAACGGTGCGAACAAACTATTTCCTATTATAATGTAACTTATCCACACAGTTGTTCTCCATCAAACTAGTCAACAAAGAACTCCCGACAACGCAAATGAAACCGAACGTTTTTTCTTGCTCCATCTTCCGGCCTATATGCCACTTGTAATGCGTTTAATATTTCATGATATCGCTCTCTCGTATCTCCTCGCCCATAAATAAGCGGCAAAAAGCGAGCGGACGCGAGGGGCGCGCCAAATCAAAGCTATCAATATAATATTAGGCCTGTTCCAATGTCTCCGTTACGAAGTGTCGAAGTTCATTTTATTTACTGACGGGAGATGGGTAACCACCCATAGATAACCATCTATAATGTTTCTTTCTGTGATGGCTTTAGCTGTGTTTTTTGACCAAAGTGATGCAATGTATAGATTGTTAAATATATTTTTCTTTAGATTAATATTTTTTTAACCCTATAGTCAAGCATTATAACCGCTTCTGTGGTCTAGTGGCTAAGACCACCGGTTTAGACCCAGAGGTCCCGGGTTCGATTCCCAGCGGGGGGTACATGTTTGTGTGCTCGGTTTGGTTGTTGTAGGTGTTGGTAGGGCTTGTTTGTCCGCCTGGCTAGCTACCACCATCTTATCTAAATATGTCGCCATAACATCAATGTTTGTAGCGTTGTTGTGTTCCGGCAGCCAGAGATAAGATAGCCAGTGCCTCACTAGTTGAGGTTCCCGGGTGAAGTGCGCTTCCATCATTGGTCCTATCATCATTTAACATCATTGGGTGTGATGATGCGGCTAGAAGATCCTAGACAAGTATGCTACATCCTAAACTCATTTAGTTTATTTTCTTACAATACAGTAAAATGCTATCACAATTGGTTAACTCACAAATTAATTTGATAAAGTTAGTTTTTTTCTGTCATGACTTTGGCCGTTTAACTTGACACGAGTTAATTTTTGTCAGATTGTTTTAAAACACAGTATCTGTTAGCAAATGATTTGGTCATAGAGCAGAATCTTAATATTACCCTCATAGCTGTTTTAAGTGACCGAGGAACAACCGCCTCTTTGGTCTCCAGAGGTCCCGGGTTTGATTCCCAACGGCGAGTACATATTGTTTTCTAAAGTTTACGCGAACACTACACATTGAAATGAAACAACTTTTATGGATCTACTCGCGTTTATTTTACACATTACTTTTTAATGTTTATCCTGACGTTTCGAGTACAAGTTTGTGTACTCAGTTTGGTTGGTGATAGGGTATGTTGGTCCGCCTGGCTAGCTACCACCATCTTATTTAAACGCCATAACCTCAATGTGTTTCGTTAGCTAACCAGTGTCTGAGTAGTTGAAGATTCCGGGTGAAGTGCGCTTCCACCTTTAGACCTTATCGTCACTTAACATCAGGTGTGATAAATCTCAAGTGCTTTCTCGTAAGTAATAATAATAATTTAAAAAAAAAACAGGGAGACTGTTACAGTCGGGTGGATATGGTCGTTCTCTACTAAAGCTAGTTCAGGTCAGTTTTTTCATTATCAAATTATAGAGGAAAATCTTAAAATTCCACAACAATTCGATATAAGTAAACATCTAAAGCAACAGATACTAAGCGACCACAATCAACCATTACAAGCGTATACGTGGCCAATTCAACGGCCGCTCCCGTTCGGTTCCGGGAGCGGTAAAATGCGAATTTATCGCGTGTTTCCGATTTGAATCGGCAAATTAACGACGTAGCGGCGCGACCGCCTATTTACCGGATTTATTCGCGCCGCCCGCCCTCTGTTGCCATTTACGCGAAAACTATTGTGCCGTTTAGTTGGGCATTGGTCGGGAGCTGATAGTGGAAATTGATGGAACTGTTAACGACCGCAATGAGTTCGACCGAAAGATTTTCATATCAGCTTTAGTTGCGTGAAGTGGTGTAAACCGTTACACTTTCATTAACGGTATGTTTTTTATTCTACATCGGGGTACTTTACCCAGAATTCTCAACTGAGGAACTGGGTATCGAACACTACATTTTCTAACATTGATATTATGGAGACAGATAAGATAAGATAAGATCGTGGTAGCTAGCTAGCAGGTGGAGTAAAGACAGATTCATCATCATCATCATCAGCCTATAAACGTCCCACTGCTGAGAACAGGCCTCCCACGTGAACAATAGCACGTGGGGATATTGGGCCAAAGACAGATTAGTGTTGTATGATAAACAAAAAACACATTTTAAAGACGCAACGTTGTCAAATAAATGTTTCTTTCATAATGTAATACAATAACTTTCTCATCACACATTATCTGTAACGATTTGGCTTAATACTCTAATATAAGTTATAACTTATCACTTAGAATACAAAAGTCCCTAATAATCATGAACATTAAAGATATTAACAAAGTTACAAACAAAAAGTGAAAACGGTAAAAATCGTAAAATGAAACAGGTGAAATTTTTGTTTTTAAGAAATTGCCGCGTACCTCATTGTTTGTTAGAGAAAAAATCTCTTTCCCAATGTAATACACTGACTCCGGTGTGTTTACCGACCTAATGTTAATAATAGATCTTTTGGTGTGCTCCTAATCATAGCACTATTATGTTATCTACCGCTTTAACTGACTTTTATTCGCGAAAATTTCTCGGCGTTAAGCGAAGCCTCACTGCGGCGCACGTTATCGCGGCCGCTCGCGTCGTCTGTAGCTGTGAATATGGCGCAAATTTCACGACATTTTGACTATGGAAAAATTGTAAAATCAGGACACCACCCGTGGTTGTGGACAAATTGAGGCCAAGGTGTCAAAGTAATAGAACACAGAGGCGGTAATATCGTGATGACTGTATAAACATCATTGTGATGTATGGAGTTAGTATGTAAGACTATCTATTTAAAAGGCATGTATCAATAAATTATATTCAGTATTTATCCAGCACTCATGTGTATTATTTCACTCCCGGCTCACGACCTTACATGGCGACCCTGCCAAAAGTAGAGACACGCGCGCGAGGATCCTGACACCGCCCGGCGCCCGCCGCCGCTGCGCCGCCGCCGGCACCGGCCGTAAAAGGACTAGTTTCTGTAAATATCGGCCTCTCGGTGTGTTTCAATCATGGATGAAACAATTCATTTTAAAACTTTCAAGTGTGACAGTTGTGTATCGCAAACTTTAAAATGGGAAAGCAGCAGTCAAAAGAAGAAAATATTGTAATAGCCCAAAACGCAGCTGGGGGCCAAAATAGTGCGCCAATCGACGAGATTCGGTTCCATTTGTCCACCACAAATATTCTGATGCTGATCATCGTGCTTTGCGTGCTTCTTGGGGTACTGTTCTGGATATTCCGTATATATCGGAAGTGTCACTTGCGGTGGATTCGACAAGAGGTCGAGCAGAATGGAAACAATAGAGGGCAGCGATTATCCTTTCGACGGCGATTCAACATGTACCTACCCGGATTTAAACGTGGAAGATAGTAAAGTTTGAAAGTGCGGTTTCTATTCATGTGTGGTGCGTAAAATTGTGCAGTGCGGTTTGTGCGGTATATTATAATATTTTTTACGTACTACACGTAGGCGCGACATTCTACTACGAGTATAATAAAATAAATAATAATGGACACTATTTAATGGACACTATTTAGAAAATATGTTTAACCTGTCATAGAAATTAAAATTGTATTAATCTTTATACCTAATAATTAATGTTGTAAGCGAGCAAAGGTACTAATATTTTACATATTACAGCTAAATACAATGAAGTTCTACGTCTTGACAATGATAAAGGTGCGTATTTTTAATGCTATGTTATTATAACTATTGTATTTAAATTTAATTCTTAAATTCCCCTATTCGTAATATTTTTTTTTGTTAATAATTATTAAATTCCTATGGCCACATATATAAAGGAATTGTATGAAGAGTTATTTGTAATAAGACAGTATTTAATTAAAATTGGCCCATCTAGACGACAGGGTAATATTTTACAGAAAAAGCTTAGTGAAGCCAAGTTAATCGGTGGCCAATATAATACTTATATAGAAAATATTAATAAAGTAGGCCGGTTAGATGAAAAGGAGAATATTCTAATAAGAAAGTGTTGCGAGGATTTTAATAATTTATTTAAGGAAATTACTAAATTGTGTGAATATTCCGAGTCTTTAGATTACGTAACCAAAATGGACAAATTCGATCTGAAAGTGGCTTTGACCTTATTACCGGTTATGAAGGACGAAATTTCTAATACAAAACAGCTGATGGACGGTATAGAATATTACAGTTCAGTCATTAATGCTGAATCACAGTCGCAATTAATTTCTTTTATTCTTAAGAGTAGGCTGTCACAGTCTGCCAAGTTAAAGTTAGGAACAAACTATGATACTGTTCCTAATCTAATAAATGACATGAGAAAATTATTATTACCTAAAAAGTCAGCCAGCGCATTGCAAAAGCAATTTTTAAACTGCAAACAAAATAATTTGTCAATTGATGCTTTTGGAAAAATGTTGTCCGAAATGTTTGTTGAACTTACCGTTTCCCAGTCCGACGGAGATAGTGAAAAATTTAACGTTTTGAAGTCAATCAATGAGAAACAGGCAATTAGACAATTTAGTGACGGATTGAGAAACCGTAGGATCGGTACTATTATAACTGCACAAAATTTTGATAATTTAAAAGATGCAATTCAGGCCGGGGTAGACGAGGATGTTTCAGGTTCAGATAATATGGCTGAAGTCATGGCATTTAGACGTAATAATAATAGAAATTTTAAAAACAATTCCAGGCAGCCTCAATACCAGAACTACCAAAGAGGTACGTACAACGCGGGTCGCGGCCGTGTTTCCAGCAATTGGCATCAACCTCGAGGGGGTGCCAGGCAGTGGTTCCAGCAGCCGCCGTCACGGGGACATACGTCCCGAGGCAGACATGTGTATCGAGGTAATAGTTCCAATAATAATTATAGAGCTCAGAGACAGTTTAGAGAACAGATAAGGTTAGTAAATGATGATTCACAGTCGCAACCCCAGGTTAGTACGTCGACACAGATTAGAGAAGCTGAAAGTGAGTTTTTTCGTGCCTAAATGTTATAGTATTCTAGCTAGTGACAGTAGTTATTGTGTCGAATTATTTTATAAAGACATTTATGCGTTTAGTTGGCTCATTGATACGGGGGCTTCAATTTCGGCAATAAAATACAAATGTGTTCTTGATTTTAATATTCCACTTTACAAAGAGAACATAATTATAAACGGTATAGGTGGCAAAGTGCCGGCAATCGGATATGTATGTTTACCGTTGTCAATACATGGCCATAGTATTAATCATAAGTTTTATGTATTTGATACTCTGCCGTGTAAGTCGCATGGTATTCTAGGACGGGACTTTTTAGGAAGGTATGGATCGGTTATCGACATGAGGCATAACACTTTAACGTTATGGCCCGATAAAAGTAAACAGATTGATTTAAAATTAATGAGTTCATCTAACAAGTTAATGTCATTGCCCCCTAGGTCAGAATCTATACATTATATTAACACTAACTTAGTAGAAGATTGCGTAATTTGTACAAAAGAAATATGTGAAGGAGTGTTTGTTGCCAGTATGTTAGTTAGCCCCACTAATGGTAAAATACCAGTGCGAATTTTGAACACAACCACAAAAGAATTAAATTTATCAGAAATAAAGCTTGATATTCAAAGTATAAGGGAATATTCTATTTGTAATTTTGAGGGAAATGAGAAAAATGCAGTCCGAGTTAAAAGTTTGTTTTCAAAGTTAGATTTAAGGAATTTAAATAAGGAAGAAAAAATAAGTATAGAAAGTTTATGTGCAAAATATTCCGACATTTTTTATTTGGAAGGGGATAAGTTGTCAACCACTGATATTTATCAACATACTATTAAATTAAAACCTGACACACAGCCAATTTATTCAAAACCGTATAGATTACCGCATGCTTTAAAAGAGGAAATAAAAAATCAGATTGACCATATGCTGAAAGAAAAAATTATTGAGCCTTGTCAAAGCGAATGGTCTAGCCCTATTTTGCTAGTGCCAAAGAAAAGTGACCAAAACGGAAACAAAAAATGGCGTTTGGTTGTTGATTATAGAAAATTAAACAATAACATTCATGATGACAAGTTTCCACTTCCAAATATAACGGAAATATTAGATTCTTTGTCCGGTTGCATGTATTTTTCTCATTTGGATTTACATCAAGGATATTATAATGTTAGTTTAGACCCAGACAGTCGCAAGTACACTGCTTTTTGCTCGGGACAGTTTCAGATGACGAGGATGCCCATGGGTCTAAAAACTAGCCCAAGTTCGTTTTCTCGCATGATGACGATGGCAATGACTGGATTAACATATGAAAAATGTCTAGTGTACCAAGACGATTTGATCTGTTTTAGTAGAGACTTATCGAGTCATATTAGTAACTTACAACATATTTTCGAGAGATTACGTAAAGTAAATTTAAAATTAAACCCTCAAAAATGTTCCTTTTTACAGAAAGAACTGCTTTATTTGGGTCATATTGTCTCAGCTGACGGCGTCATACCCGATACCGAAAAAATAAAGGTTGTTCAGAATTATCCGGTTCCTAAAAAAGTAGACGAGGTCAAACGATTTGTAGCTTTTGTAAATTACTACAGAAAGTTCATTCCAAATTTTGCTACAAAAGCGCATGCATTAAATAATTTATGTAGAAAAAATGTAGTTTTCAATTGGGATGAGAAGTGCCAAAAGTCTTTTGAGTTATTGAAAGAAAATATAATATCTCACCCTGTGTTACAATATCCTGACTTCTCAGAGCAAAATCAATTTATTTTACAAACTGATGCATCGGGGTATGGCGTTGGAGCAGTTTTATGCAATGGTGATGGAAGGCCTGTAGCATACGCTAGTCGAAGTCTTAACAGGGCAGAAAAAAGGTATCCGACTATTGAAAAAGAATTACTTGCGATTGTGTGGGCCGTAATGCATTTTCGACCATATCTGTATGGCAGGACGTTCAAAATTCAAACTGACCATAAACCACTTATTTATTTATTTGGAATGAGAGATCCATCCAGTCGGTTAATGAAATTTAGATTAAGATTAGAGGAATATAATTTTATATTAGAATATTTGAGAGGCAAAAATAATGTCGCTGCTGACGCTCTATCTCGTTTGCAAATAACGTCGGAAGAGTTAAAAGAAATGAATCATGCGTTAATTAATGTAATGACGCGAGGGCAAAGAGCTAGACAAGCACGGGATGCTATTGCTTCTAATAACGATTGGATTGATCACCCAAAAGTTATAGAAGTACATAGCAAACCGAAATATTTCACTGAGTTACGTTTCATAAGCGCTTATGAATTAAATCGATATCGTAAATTAAAAGAGATTAGTCACGAGAGTACGTGTTTGAGTTATGCGCCCTTATTGAATACAATTTTTATAGATTTAGCTTCTCGATCACAACTGACGCCAGGCGAATTTGTGAGAGAGCTGAATATATTTTGTGGGCAAATCGATATAAAAGAAGTATACTTCATTAAAAATGATAATAATAATATTTTTGTCGAAAAGTTAATCAAGGAGATAAAGAGTATAAGTGATTGGTCCGGACCACGAGTATGTATTTTAAACGACACAAAAAGAATAGTTTATAAAGACGATCAACGTGTAATCTTGAATGACTTCCACCTTTTGCCCACTAGTGGCCACGCGGGCATAAGGCGGATGGTGAATACTATTAAAAAATATTATTTTTGGCCGAAGCTTGAAATAGATGTTACTGAATTTGTGAAACGATGTGACAAGTGTCAAAAACAAAAACACTCATCACATCATACTAAGGAGCCGATGACGATTAGTTCTACAGCAAATTCGGCTTTAGAGAAAATCTATTTAGATATAGTAGGACCTTTAGATAGTGATTGCAATGGTTATAAATATATTCTAACTATACAATGTGAGTTGAGCAAATACGTCGAGGCCTATCCATTAGAATCAAAAAGTTCGAATGAGGTAGCTAGGAATTTTGTTAATAATTGGATTCTTAGGTATGGTGTTCCGAACGAAATCGCTACAGACAGAGGTACAGAGTTTCTGTCAACTACAATGAAGGAGGTTTGTAAACTTTTACATATTAACCAATTACAGTCTACCGCGTACCACCATCAAAGTATCGGTGCTTTAGAGAATTCACACAAACACATGGGAAACTATTTACGCATCCAAACAGGTAATCACCCAGAGGCATGGAGTACTTGGCTTCCCTTTTGGTGTTTTTCCTATAACACTTCTGTTCATACGGAGACTAAGTTTACTCCCTTTGAGTTAGTATTTGGTAAAAAATGTACATTACCATCTAATCTAAATTCAAGAATGATTGATCCTCTGTACAACTTTGATAACTATCCCTTAGAATTAAAGTTTAGAATTCAAACTTCACAAAAAGAAGCACGTGACAATTTAATAGCTAGTAAATTAAATAGAAAGGCTAGGTACGATCGTAATGTTAATCCTGTATCATATAAAGTAAATGATTTGATTTTATTAAAAAATGAAACTGGAAATAAGTTTCAAAGCCTATATTCTGGTCCGTATAAAGTGTTAAAAGAATGTCCACCAAATGTTGTAATTATAAAAGACAATAAAAGATATGTTGTTCATAAAAATAGGACAAAACGTTATTATTCAACAGTAGAATGATTTTATAGTAAGATAAGAAATGTTGTATTGCTGTCAAATTTTTAAAGATATGTATATTATCCTATGTACCTACTAAAGACTTTATTAAAAATATATATGTTTTAGACAGTACCTAATATAAGTACTAGAATGTTTAATATTTGATGTATTGTAGAAAAACCGTTATCATTGTATCGTTAATACGTTTAAAATAAAATAAAATGTATCCTTTTATTTTATTTTCTGTATGGGAAGGAGGTGTGATGTATGGAGTTAGTATGTAAGACTATCTATTTAAAAGGCATGTATCAATAAATTATATTCAGTATTTATCCAGCACTCATGTGTATTATTTCACTCCCGGCTCACGACCTTACATCATCTTTGCGTTTGTTAAGTGAGTGTTTTGTTCACAATGTAACTAATACAGTAAATTCTACTCCTAATCATAGCTCTATGATGTTATCTACCGCTTTAGCTGACATATAATACGCGAAACTTTCTCGGCGTTCAACGAAGCCTCACTGCGGCGCACGTTATCGCGCTCGCTCGCGTCAGTAGCCGTGAATAGGGCCCCGGCGCAAGTTTCGCGACGTTTTGTGCGGAATTACCCGGCTAATTAAAGTATACGTATATGTATGTGTATTATTGCATTGAATAAGTACCCACTTTTCAGGGAACTGGCGGTAAGAAATTACCGAGGTTTCCCAGCAAACTGTGACGTTAATTAGCAGCTTGTGCTGGTACGACTACGCCGAATTTTTTTATCGGTAAATAAATGCATGTTTTGAGCTGGCATTTAAAAACGAACCTTTTCATTATGTTTGTGGTACGTTTTGTTTTGTAATGAAAAAGCGTTGATTACCTATATTATAAATGATATTTCTTTTAGTAAACTCGTTTAGAATTTAGTAGGTGCACCTTTTAGTGAGATTGCTGTTATATGACAGGACAGAGTAGAAATCGCAATGTCAATAGGTTGATGATATTGAGATCAGCATTTTTGCTTGACTTGTTATATTGCAAAGCGTACGCGTAAGTAGCTGCGCCATCGAGGTCCTCTTTAGGACTAGGACATTAAAGGTCAACCGTATAACAAGCCTACATAACTTTTTATAAAACTTTTTGTGCAAACACAGTTTGTGTAAATATCCATTATAAAAAAAGCCTTGTTAGCCTTTCTCTTCCTGAATCTGGTAAAAACAAAAGCGGGATCAGCTGTGCGTCTGACAGCTCATTGCGATTTACGCGCACAAATCAAACATTTGGTCGGCTGTAAATCAGGCTATCCCAGAATTTATGGCGCGATACCTTGTTATAAAAACAAGCGCGTTGTACGAGAATCATTTCAGTTATAAGTAAGGAAATGTTTGTCAACGTACATCTCTATTTTGTTCAAATGCCGACGAGGTGGAGCGACGATATGAGAAAAGTGGGTTCAGTTGAATGAGAACTCGGTAGCATGCATTTGGAGATGCCTATGTCCAGAAATTAATTGATACGGGTTGTAAATTATTTAAGTTATTTCGGTTATATTTCGGCATGTGTTTGATAAACGTTAATAACGTTAATAATTTGATCTTTATCTATCTATATTAAGTTATATTATTTTTAAATGTTAACTGAACAAGGCTAGAGCCTATTTGACCCTTTAATCTTATCATGTTAACTTTTTTTTTTCGTAGCACGGCAAATGACTCCATTTCACCTGATGTTAAGGCGAAGAGTAAGGCACACTAGCGCCGCTAATGGATTTAATTTGATAACTGCTAAACTGGATTTATTTTTCAAACATTGCGGACCTTCCGACACTAGGCAAACATCTATTATTTAATAATTGTGCACTACTTTTAGGTTTGTTTTTGTATTCATTCGCTAACACCAATAGTGGCTATTGTTTGTGAATAAATGCGATAGCCCGTTTTGTGAATAAACCACGCAACAAAAAGTATTGCACAATTATAAAATAAATACTATGGATGCTTTCCTGTTGTCGGACGGTACGCAATGTTTAAAAAAAGAACCGGTCAGTTAGTAATTGTCAAATTATCAATTGGTGGCGCTAGTGTGCCTTACCCTTCGCCTTATGTGAATATGGAATCCAGATGCGACGACAATTGGTGCAGCGTGAAAACAACGCAGCATCAGTTACCCTCACTCTGCCGGCCCACGAGGTGCCTCTTCACGCCTCGTTTGTAGATGTCTATTTTTAACTGTAGGTATCTATTTTTACTTTATTCCGGACTTGTTATTTATAAGTTTCTCTTTTTTGTGTGTTTTCATGTTCGTGGGTGTGTTTTCATGTTTATTTTTTTCTTTTTCATATTTAATTTAGAATTGGCGCGGCCTTTCAATCGGGTGTACATCATTCAATTACAGTTGCCATACTCTTTTGTATACAAAAGCGTGTACTTAATGGTTTTTTAAATATCGCAGCGAGTAGCGTGGCTTCCACACGTCGGTGAACAATGGAAAGGGGGAAACATTATTTATTTTCGAGTTAAATCTTTTGTGGAAATAATATGACATTTCTATTTGAAGCCGGGTGATTTATCGGTTGTTCCGCTCTCCTGTTGACGTCACCGTTCGTATTGGCGGCGCCCGCAACTTGTAATGGTGTAGACTTATTTAATTTGAAACAGGACTTGACCGCCATTAAAATTACGTAATAGCATTTACATACATTTGGTTATGATAAAAGTAAGCTTCGAATGCTATGCGCAAATAAAAAAAATACAATTTAAATCATGCGTCATTTTAATCGGATATTTTTTTACGTTTCTTAGTTTTAATCGCTAATCAAACGATCTTATCATAAATAAATAAAATCATAAGTGTAATGCGGAACATAAGTAAGTTAAAATCTGAAAACAAATTTTAAATCGTTCACATTATTATAATGGAACATATTTTATAAACGAAGAAAGAAAACAATTAATAGAATAATGCATGTAAAACGGGTTATGCATTAAATTAATTAAGTTATAAATGCTACGTCATGAAGCTTAAACAACTTCACTTGCGACCGAATCACTCTGTTAGAATAAAAGTTTACTGAAAATTATTTAATACTTTCAAAAATGTATATTTAAAAATAACTTTTCTACAAACAGAAAATTAGCTCGCAACAACAAACTAAAAAGTAATCACATCACATATTTTTGCAAATTGCCAGTACGCGTGCGACAATCTCCACTCAGAGACGGAAAACATTTTTCAATTTTCGCGCAACTTCGAGCCTGATGCACATTCTCAATACAAAGCTGAACGTTGAAACTCCATTGAGTACTTACTGCGAACGGTAATTCAAAAAGTTGTTTTCATTAAACGATTTCGCGGCGCACGGGTTTATTCCTTGAGCCGGTAGATTTTACAATTTTTAGCGGAATACACATATTTTTGAGCAATCAAAGTTGAAGACCACGTTAAATCATCATTTACACAACTTTACAAAATTATTACACTTCGTTATCGCTAACATAACAGAGCTTTCTTTGATTCATTTCTCTATACTCACCATACTTACAGACATTTAAAAGACAATACATATCTATATAAAAATAAATTAAATAATGTGGTATAAAATATGCGCCAAAATGCTTTGGCCAGCGTATGTTATAGCCCGAACTCCTCTAGTACTATATTTTTGTGTTCATGATATGCAAGTAACTAACTAACTATATCGATTTTCCTAATCAAGTTCAATTTTTGATAGTAATTCTAACTAAGTGCTCTCTTTCAATACAGAGCTTTCTACTAGTTGATGTATTGTTTCATGATGTTCGCGCGGGTGACTCGCATAAAGCTCTGGCTAGGAAAAGAATTCAAAGTGGAAGTGGAGTGAGCAAAAAATGCGACAGTCGCAGGATAAAGCTAGTAGCAACAATTGCTACATTCCAGCCTGGAACGGTTTGTGACCGCTCCGTCACAAAATAAGGACACACCAGAAGGTAAGCTTAATACATACCGCGCTTGAGCAACAAACATAAACACGATCCGATCCGAACCTTTCGGAGAATATAGTAGGGCGCGGGGACACGCACAAGTGCGTCATGCCGTTCCCTCTAGAAGATGGTGCTTCGTTTCATATGGCTTGAGGAACTCTTTAAATTCCTTGTCACCTCCAAAAAAACCCCGGTGAAGCTGAAAATGCCATCAGAGGCAAACAGCAAACTCAAAAAAAACACACTAAATGCTCTCGTGGACGCGGAATCTCAGAACAGCTCGGAATAGTGCGAGCGCAGCTGTTGCGAGACTCCGTGTCCGTGAGAGTGTATGTGTGCGTTTTTCGAGCGCATTTGTATGAAAGCTCACCTTCTGCAGTCTCTTTATTTTGTGGCTCCGTGCTGCCTTGGTGGCGGTTCTACAGTGGCCGTAACGAAAATTTCATTAGCTTTATACCTATGCGTCGTGTGGTAAGTAATAATGGCGGTTAAACTAAAGTATTTTTACACATCACTAGGGAGTTGCTTGGCCTTATCTGCGTGACAATAATTACCTGCTTAAAACTTCTGGAGAAACTTCCTATCTGACCTTTGCAAACACAACAACACAACAATGCTTTTACGAGTAACATTGTAACGGCATCAAACTTAAGTAACTAGTATTATTAGTAAAACATTTTGCTAGTAATTTGTCATTCGTTTTGTTAAGATTTTATTCACATTCGTTGGAAGTGAATAAAGTGTCTGACTTCGTAATCAATGGAAAAAAGCAGACATGAAATTGTAGCCATTGTAGAACAGCCGACAGAGTTGGCAACGCTTTGGACAACTAAATCGCAGTTTTCTTTTTGCGAGGAGAGTCGCCTCTGGTGCAATCTCTACAAAAATGTTAGCATTGTTCGATTGTTATGAAGCTAATATATTACATTACGCATTGTTCCAGGGAAAAGGGATTTAAAATGTTTCAGGAAAAATGTCTGAATTGGTACGTTCTGTTGTTTCTGTTCGAAAAGTGTTTTAAAACGCTTGATGATGAATACGTTTGTTATTCATTTTACCGCTCCTGTGATCTTAAATCACCGGTCACAGACCCAGAAGTCCTGCAATCGATTTTCATTGTTGGGTATGCCCTCATAGTGACGGCAAAGTAAAACTTCGTTGTGGTCTGGATGAATACTTTTATTCAAGTGAGAAACGTCAGTTGACACAACGCTTTAAAAAGCGTCAGTTGAACGAGTGAAGGAATGAACGAGTGATTAGTGATCGAGTCATTTTAGTAACTGATTTTATACAATGAGAAGATCGAATGATGTTGAGTATTTTTGTATATTCCAATACTCAGTGATAGTACTAATTGAGTTTGATTTCAAGAAGTTGTACGTATATTAATTTACTTGATTTGGTTGGCGGTAGTACTTGTAAGTCCACCTGACTATATCTTATATCTATCAATACCTATCTTAGCCGATGTCCATAGCAACAATGTCAGTAGAATGGTTGAGTTCATACAGTTACACCCGTTTGCACTAAATTTGTGAATCACCTAAGTCTTGGCTTAACTATTACCCGGTCAAGTTAACTCGGCACCTGGCTCGAAAACGTCGCTTACACTCAGGTGCCGACTTAACTTGACCGAGTAGTAGTTAGGCAAAGACTTAGGCGATTTATAAGTGCAAACGGGTGTTAGAGATAAGATAGCCTGTTCGAGATTCCAAGCGAAGTGTATTTTTGTCTTTGGTGTTACCGTCACTTAGCATCGGCTGAGATAACAGCCAAGGCCAGTCCTTCCTCATTGGTGAAAATTACTTAAATTGAAATTGTATTATCTAGAAATCTTTTATTTTTTGTTTATACATTGTGAATTAACATAATCGCTTAACACAAAACCAACTGCTACTCCCAAACCTTTAAACGTGATAAAAATAAAATAATACAACAATATTCAAATGAAAGCATTCGGAACATTGGAGGTATGAATTGTGACATTTTTTCTCAAAGCGGACCCAAAACTGCAGCCGGGCGTCACGCACCCGCGTCCAAAATTAAAGGATTCCGGACCCGTCCAAAACAAATACGGGGTTTATTTTTTATATTTTATTTTTGTTAAATAACAAAATCCCGGGAAAACGGAGCTACTGCTCAGGCAGGTGGGAATTCAAATAATCTGACAGGGATTAAAAGGAGGAATATCAGCTTTATGCCGTCGTGGCCAGGCCAGATTATCCACATTACCTTATGTTACATTTCGTAAACGCGCTTTTGTAATTTAAATGAGCAAACGGTGAATGTTTTGCAGATCTTTTTTATGGATATGGCGGATGAAATATACGTAACATGTTGTATTTAAATGTGAATTGTTTCGTTTTTCTAACTTGTTTTTAATGTAGGTTGGAACTTTTTTCGATAGGCTGGCAATCTAGCTAGCAAAACTATACCTAATGAATTGATGTTTGATATGTGGCCTCAAACGGGATTTCACTAAACTTGCTTTCATCATCATCAGCTTATTTTTTTTTATGTCCCCACTGTTGGGGCACGAGTCTTCCCTATGGGATGGATAGGGAGAACGGGCCATAAACCACCACGCGGGCCCGGTGCGGATTGGTGGTTGTTAACGACTGCTAATGCAGCCAGAACCAACGGCTTTACGTGCCTTCCGAAGCACGGAGGAGCTCAAGATGATAAACTTTTGGTCACCCATTTGATGACTGGCCTTTGCGAAAGTTGCTTAACCTCAGCACTCGCGGACCGGGCGCGTTAACCACTGCACCATCGAGCTCCTCAAACTTGCTTTGTATGTGAGTAATTCATGATTGGTTTTCAGTGAATATATCCACGAAATTTTTACTCTTTATTTTTAAGTGCTAATTGCTGCACTGAAGCTAAATTAAATATTTATAAAATACATATAAAAGTAAAAATTTACTATAGTTATCAAACTTGTAGTATTTCATCTATAAATATGAATCGATTGCAATAACCGTTGGATAGATGGCACTCTGGCTGCTAAAAAGCACTAAACAATTAAAAAGCAGTGTAAAAATTCAGTGCGTACGTCAGCCTTCCCAGTAGCATAATGGTCAGTGCAGCCGCCCGGATTGCGGAAGACCCAGTTTCGATTCCTAGCTGGGTCGGGTAGGCATTTAATTTTTTCACTGTATTTTATAAATATTTATATCCGCGAAAATTTGAACCTCTTGTAGAATTAATTTCCAAACATGCTTTCTTTATGCTTACCTTGACATAATACGTACAGTTTGTATTTAAGAAAGTAAGTCAGTTTTGACTTTGGCCTTCCCACGTGAATATTGGCAGACCTAGCCCAATCCACCATGCCAGTTCATTGCGTGTTGTAGTTAATGACCTTTGTTGTTGTGTTGTGTTTTTAACGACTGTCATCTTTCCACTACAGCCGCGACCAACGTCTTAAGGAGGCTTCAGACTACGCTATACCTACTATTCCGCTATATAGTATAGTATAACAAGACTCCACCATACAAACCAATAATATATATTATAGTTAAGTGTGAACGTGTTCTAAATAAATATATAGAGAGCGATATTGTTGTGCTATGAACTATATGCTATATGCTATTATATTATAGCGTAGTCTGAAGCCTCCTTTAACGTTACTCCCAAAGTTTGACAACTTAGACAATACGTCAGTCTTATAACCAAGTTGATATATACAGTATGTTGGATCAAAATATTACATGAAGGCCAAAAGTCATGACTGTACAATTATGCAGAAGAGTCTTAACAAAAGGGAACGTTATCTCTGCTAAAATTAAACAGCCAAGATCTGGCTGAGACCTCAAACCAATGCATAAATTGCGGCGCGGCGGTTAGTTAGATCTAACCAGCCGTCAAGTTGATTAATCGTTTGTTCCCCCACGTTATTAACATGGTAATGGTCCGCGAATCGCTTTCTTAGCGATACTTAATGATGCGGGATTTGCGGGATGATTGTGCAGTGTCCGGGATAAGTCCGACGCTCGAGGCTACCTCACGGCCGTGGGTGGTGTGCGAATTAAAAATTCACTTTCATAACGTAGTAGTCAGTTCTACAGTAAGCTACAAAAATACCATTACCGTTAACTAATGAAGTTATTTTTTTTGTTGACTTTGAATAAGGCTTCTTTGGCTAACAAAGTAATAGTAGATAGTGGTGATATTTTTTCACGTGAAAAAAATATTGCTGAAAGTGTACATTACCCGATATGTCAGGAGGCGCGGGTTCAAATCCTGCTCGAAGAAAATTTGACAACATTTTCCAAAATTACAATTTGGAAAATGTTGTCTTCTTCACAACATGCGACAAAATGTTTATATAAATTAATATTATTTTAATTTATTTGATTATATTGTTGATTTATTGATGATATTGTCTTTTATTTATTTACAACATAAATTAAAAAAGGAAATAGAAATTAAAATATACACATAATTTTTACAAATAAAAAAGGGACTCCAAATCGCTGCCAAGCGGGAGAGTGCCCAGGACGCTGGCGGCGTTGCCTCTTTGGATGACCAAACTTAAACGTTGGCCAAAATACGCTCCAGCTCGAGGGTCACCAGTGGTCTCTATAAGGCGAGCGGAAATTTCTTGAAAAAGCTTTCGAGCTGCCGGTCCCCATGGTCCCAAAGTTTCAACCCCAAACGTCGCAAATAAATAAATAAAAATTCTTAGGTCATAACTGCGAATGTGGGTTTATTCATATCTCACTTCGTAACAAAGAAATTAAATAACTTTTGAGCTTTTGTGGCTTTTATAATTTTTGGTTTGTCAAAAACCAAATCAGAAACCTTTGCGGGCGTGTGCACAACAACTTACTATCAATGTAATCCGTTTATGTTACCTACTCGTGTATGGATAATATGATGCGAATATCGGACAAATAAAATAACACCAAAGAGTTGTGTGCACACTGTACACAACACACACGCATCTCACTCCCTGTATATAATCGTGTAGCCGTTGTTACGAGTATTGGAGATAGATCAACCTTTAAACCATCAAGTGCATTATAATTCCGTTACGCCGCAACCATATAATTTACATATAAAGATGAAAGCAAATGCATTAAAAGCTGCTAGTTTAACACTTCTTACTTTATAAAATGTTCAAAATAATTTTTAACGCAAATTTTGTTGCGAACAAATAACAAAAACACAAATGTTGAAAAAAATTCCACGAGCAGGATTTGAACCTGCACCCTTCTGACATTCCGGGTCAGGTGCTCTTCCAATTGAGCTATCGTGGTTCTAACCAGCTCCTTACTCCTTACTTTTCCTAGTTACACAACGGCCCTGTTCCAGTAATATTTGTTAAGCTCGTCACTCAGTGAAAGGTGGTCGGCCGCTAAAATATTTGTTCACCTATCCTCGTCCCGGAGGAGTGTTGTTCTATGAATAAAATAACAATTATAAGTGATCCCGTGTCCCTCCGGTGCGTGCTTAATTCCGTTTGAAACAATATTCATCTGGCGATTTACTTGTGGGACACACTGGCGTTTGGTTACTTATCTTTGTTAAGTGACAAATCAATAATAAAAAAAACATAATTATTATAATAAATAATAAAAATAATAATAAAGTTTTTTTGATTGTCTCAAATATTACATTAGCTTAATTTAAGTTTGAGAACCTTTTATATAAATATTATTAAATTCATTTGTTTCTTATAACATTTTTTATAGATTCGTATATTTTATATTATTATAAAATTTATATAATATAAAAATAATTCATGTAATAAGAACATCTCCTACAATATACTTGGTGCTCAAATGAAATGTTATTCAATAATGCGGCCTCAGAAAATTTTGAAATCATTTTACTTCAATCTAAAAAGTCGATAAGAGGCTGTTTTGAACTTATCAAGTTCGCGAGATATTAAATCTAAATTTAATTTTTGGTTTCGGGCTCCATTGTTTTTTTTACGTTACCTTTTTCAATGAATGTGTGTATGACTGCCAAGTTCAATAATGTTCATTGAACACATTCTAGAGTTTATCAGCAGTATAAACTATAAGCAATAACATAGTCCACAATTGCTCTTTGCTTTGTACAACGTAAAATTGATATTCCATGGTAGATTTATAAAAAAAGCTTTGTGCACCGAGCTCCCGTGTGTCACCGCCTCCCTTCCCTGAGCATGTGAAGTTTGTTCTGGTCGTCATTACTCCCGTTATTTGATGTGGGATTGCGTCTCGTCGCGGAAATTTAGTTTTGATGGCGCCCACAACGATACGTGGGGAGTGGGATTCGCTGTCTTTTAAATAGACAGCCAGTTGCCTCTGCTTTAGCCTTGGTTTCAGTTTCACTTATACTGTTCCATTTTCTGTTACGGTAACTAAATAACATACGCTATAATACGTAAAACGTCCAACTGAAAGTAGAACCTCAGAATTTTGTCTGTGATATCATTTGATATAATATTTTAAAGAAATAGTTTCGTTAATGAATTCGATTGTGTGACTGATCTTGGTTTTTACTCTACGGCGTCATTACGGCCACCTATTTAAACGTCAGCTGATAAATTTCACCGTATTTACGATACTGAACGCATAAAAAGTAAAATAAAGAATAGATCGCATTATAGTATTGTTACATTTCGAGAAATTTATTGTTTTGGTTGAAGTGGTATGGATGGTATGATTAAAGTTTTGCAACATGGCGGACTCAACGCCTGAATGAATTTCGTTCTTCTGTGGAACCAGTGCAAGTTTCTAATTATTTTAATTTATTTTCGATCAATTGAATTTGTTTTTTCTTTTTCTTTACTGTAGTCTCTTTACTTGATTGAGATTGAGCAGATCTGTAAGATCTGCTCAATCAATCTCAATAAGAAACCGTGAAGTATTAAATACAATTTCTATCAGTTTATTTTATCATTTAAATATCAATATTACCAAACAATTGTCCACAAAAAACACAAACGAGACATGACGATTGTTTGTACACCTCCACTTTAACGGCAGCTAACCACAAAGAGACTGAATTTAAAAAAAAATAAACAGCTCACAAAAGCGTGTCTGCACCGCAACGTTTGTAATGAAGCCGTATCTAATAGCCGCGATAAGGCCTAATGTTTGCCCGCACGCCAAATAATAAGCGATCATTTGCGGCGGAGCTCGGAGGGGCGTCAGAGAGAAAAGAAATGCCACGAAATAAGCAGAAAGTAAGCTTTACACAAACGCACTCGAGCATCGCATTCATAGACAACATCTCTCGGACACGGAATCTCGCAACAGCTGCCTGCGCTCGGACTAATGCGAGTTGCTGCAAGATTCCGTGTCGAGAGGGTCTATGTATAGTGTGTATAGTGCGATTCAAATAGGATGGCGGCTGTGAAGTATGCTACAAGCGCCGGTGTGCGCAGGTACAGTCAAAACTCCCCGCCCTGTAACGTCCCGCACTAAGGTGTCAACCTTAAATTCGCTACTGCGACGCGACTTGTGACTAACTTCACAGCCGCCATCCTATTTGAATCGCACTGTACGATGCTCGAGCGTGGTATGAAGAAAGCTTACATTCTGCAGTCTCCTTATTTCGTGGAAATGCTGTGATGGCTACCGCTATCGAACGAGATAGCGGTTGGAAATTGAATCAGATTTGATGGTATGACGGACTACTACGGTGAGTAATGAGGTCCTGTTAGCGAGTCCGCATAGTTTTAGTTATAGCAATAATGTTTTATGAGGATAAGATTAGTTTTAAGATACAGCCGAACCATGTCTAAATGTATGGATATGGCTGAATAAAAGAGCTGTAGTCACTGAGCCATTTTTGATGTTACTCCTTCTTCAACTTTTTTGTAAGGGAATTAAAGTTATTTATGATTTTTGTTACTTTTTTATCTTCAAGATGAGATGCATTGTTCATTGTTATCATTATCCTCAAGCTACTATCCTAATCTACGATTTGGTGGATCTTAACTATTACTATCTTATGACTACAACCGGGACCAACGTCTGAACGTGCTTTTGCAAGCACAGAATTTACCGATCCATCGTTAATCATAAGTTGCCGGTATTTCTGCTACTTCTACTGCAAGATTTAAATACAGTAAACGGTTTTTTTCATCTCATCTAAGTCCGAATATGGAATCAATTCGTCCGGAATCGTCAACCACCTTACAACAGACAATTTTAGTCTACGTTTTAGATTAACAGGGTAAGTCTTAAAATGCTCGCAAGAAGCCCGCTATCAACATCCTCAGGTAAATATCCCCCAAAGCGGCCATCAAAAGTTCTCCTTACTCCGTCTTGAGGCTTGGCTTTATCCAAACATCGCTCGTCTGATTGGCAGTTAACTCCACTGATAACAGATACGTACCGTTCAGAGGGAGGCTATTAAGGAACATCGTAACGTCAAACTTCGATGTAGCTGGGTCCGTGATACTAAAATAAGCAATTCTTATATTGAAGGAACGTTTTTCGAAGTGAGTTTGGCTTACTTATATGTCAGTTTCGTTCACAAAATCGTAAATTAACCATTTTGTAGCATTGATCCAACTCTTTTTCTTGTTTACGAGTTAATTTTTTGTAAAGGCTATGGGCCTTTAATAACACGCTTTTAAAAGTAATATGAATCAAACAACTCATTGTATTATATCTGTCAAAAATTCATTTGTCTTCACAACATTAAATTATACTTATTTAATTATTATTTGACGACCTCCTTGGTCGAGTGGCTTGCACACCGGTTTTCATGGTGTCGCTATCTCTGAGGTCCCGGGTTCGATCCCCGGTCGGATCAATTTAGAAATACCTGTTTTTCTATATTGTTTCGGGTCTGGGTGTTTCCTATGTATAATAAGTATGAGTTTAAGTATATTAAGTATGTTTGTCCGTTGTCTAGTTAACCATATAGCGAGTTTCTTAAGGAAGCTTTTCTTGGGGCTAGATAATTGGTGTGAGTGTGGGGAACATTTATTTATTTATTTTATTTTTATACTGTTAATTTGCTTGTAACGGGACTTTGAGTGTATTTTTGACATTTGGGAAAATGTCATAGGTAATTGGGATGACAGCTAGGAAGCAGGTGGTATGTATGTATTGTATTAAAATCAGTTGCTGACCTCTATTTTTAATGAAGTAAGAACAAAAATGTTAATCACTGTTTCTTGTCAAACACTGGCGCCACTAATGATATCAAGTAGGGTTACATCTAGTGTTGCAAGGTCCTGTGTGTCAAATTTCGGGACGGAAGGCAAAAATAATACGGATTTCAGATTTCAAATCGGGAAGCTAGTTTTTGCGAATCGTTATTTATTTACAAAACGAAAACAATTAAACTAGAACTAGATAAACTTCTACATATTATAACAACAGGAATTCTGTCTCCCGCCGCGGGAGGGAGAATTCATTTTTGCTGTCAAAGTTATCGATCTAAGTACACACTAAAGAGGGTAGTGAAAAATCAGGACATTGACGTCCCGATCAAGGTTAAATCGGGACCAGACCCCTGATAATCGGGACGTCCCGCGGAAATCGGGACACCTGGAAACGCTAGTTACATTGTATAAATATATGGACAACAAATTTAGCCAAAACGTGCTTGCATCAGCGACTATGGCGGCACACATAAAATAATCGTTACATCGATTTTCGTAGTAGCTCCAAAGATATCGGCTATCGTTCGACAAACTCTTTACGGTTATACCCCAATAAAAGCGAGTTTAGTAAAAACAACTTTACAACCGTAGCTTTATGACTCGTTTTATGTTGGGTGGTTATGTTTGATGCTATGGCATCATCGTGTCATAATTGCTTTATCGTCTACCTAATTTATTGAAATTTTCCTTTCTTTTTATATCACTTAAGGCGCCATATAATAATAGGGTCCACCTGAAAGCGAAAAGCGATCTACGCCGCTCATAGCCGCTTTCACCACCAGGTTACCTATGATCTTACGAAAAGCTCTAGAAGAATCGGTCTTCTCAGTATAAGGAGTGACATTAATTAAAGCAACATTTTTGGAGCTTCTGAATGATGCTGAAATTCAGAATTTTTTATTTGATCATACTTGCGTTGCTAATACTGTAGGTGAGTGCTGTTCTTTGTCTATATTATCTAATACTATTGGCTAAACGTGCCTAAACGTGAAAGACTAAATTTATAATATAACTTGGTCACATATCCGTGGACATAGCAAAAAGAAAGTTGCTTAGCATTCACAATTTTATTGTAACCCGAACGCGCAACACGTTATGCCGCTGTTTATTTAAGTTGCTGACAGTTTTTTTGTTGCAGTGAATAGTTGTAAATCTATACGAATTTCGTCATATTTATAGTTGAGCAACTATTGCAATGCTGCCTTACTAAAACTAATCAGTTTTTGTTACGTCATTTTTACGTCAATACGTAATCACGTATTGACGTAAAAATGACGTAACAAATTATAAATTGAAAAAAAACAAAGTGTTGAAGTGCCGGTTCGAATCCCGCTCGTGGAATTTTTTCACACTTTGTCTTTTTTCAATACGTATAAACAATATAATATGATGATGATGATGATGATAATATCATAATATCATGTGTTTAAAGCATACGAATGCAAAGCGTTGATCTGTTCAACACAAGACATTCTTTAAAACTAAACGTTTTAATATTTGGAAAAAAGGTTCAGTTTTAGGACTGTACATAAGTAATTCAAATGATAGGTACGGCGGCATCAAATGGTAATGTTAAAAACGTTACAAAAGAGCGCACTAAAGTCAGTTGTAAGTGAATGCCGGTACTTATTGTGCTAAACGGGTCGTTTTACGTCATTTTTACGTCCCCACACAGCCATTTAGATAAAAGAGCTGACTCTCATTTCCAGACGGCAGCAAACGAATGCTTATGACACTTTTTTGCATTGGACGAAAAACGCTAGCAAATTATAAATTGTGTAAGTCATTCTCGTGGATATTTGTATGTTGTTTAAATTTCATGATTGTAAAGTTTTATTTTAAGCATAGATTGTATTTAGTTACGACTCATTAATTATAGTTTCCACTGCCGTAGTTTATTTTTAACGACTGAAATGCACTGCTAATGCCCGTTTTCACTTAATTAAATGTATATTTATGTACACATAGTTGAGTTCATGTTTGGTGTTACAATTATACACTAGGGTCTATTGTGAGAATTATCTAGTAGCTAGCTATAAAAGCAAGACTCACTATTATTTGTAATCAAACATAGACTATAAAGAACTCCTTCGTGCTTTAAAAGGTGAATGAACCACGAATAAGTGAAATGGAAAGTCTATCTGTAAAGGATAAGAAATGTCAAAATAAAATACAAATAAAAAACTTTACGCGATTACTGCATACACCTAGAAATGGAACAACTTTTTTTTACACATTGATGTTATTTAGTTTCATCGTGACGAATGCCTGACCAGAAGATACTATTTGCTTCAGTTAAAATAAACATAAAGGATGCAATTTACAAAATAATTAATAATAAGACGACCAAATCCTCATTTTCCTGTGACCACGATCCTTGCGAAGGGTTCGAAAGGTCAGTATAAAACTAAATAACAATAATATGTAAAATAAAAGATCCGTAAATGTTCTTTCAATTCAATTCGTGAAAAAATGTTTAAAGTATAGTGTGTACAGTCGTCATCACCAATCAACTCGCATCCTGACAGTATAGTGGGCGAGTCCTGCGCCCGGTAGTGCGGCATTAATCGGCAAATAACGACGAGCGTTTACCCAAAGGATCTAGGATGAGATTAATGTATGCAGTGATTCTTTTATATTTACGTATTTATCATGTGAGGAGCCCGATGGCGCAGTAGATAACGCGCCCGGTCTGTGGTTCCTGACGTTAAGCAACTTTCGCAAAGGCCGGTCATCGGATGGGTGACCAAAAATTTTTCATCTTGAAGGCACGTAAAGCCGTTGGTCTCGGCCGCATTAGTAGTCGTTAACAACCACCAATCCGCACTGGGCCCGGGTGGTGGTTCATGACTCGTTCTCTCTATTCATCCATAGGGAAGGCTCGTGCCCCAGCCGTGGGAACATATAATGAGCTGGTGATGATGATGATGATTTATCATGTTAACCGTGAGTGCCAGCCGCTAATTCACCGGCGGGACTGAATAAAGGAGTGTACATAATGTGTGACGTCATGCAGGGTCGGGGGAAATGAGGTGGAATCTTTCAGATAACGCACACACGCGCGTGTGGACCTCGTATGGAACACGCAGGGCCGTATTCAGGACACTGTTAGATTGGCTTATGCGATTATTAAGTACGGTTAAAGAATTTATTTCTCATAAGAATTTTACAAATTCACATACAGAAATTTTATAAAATTTAAACCAACAGTTAACTGCATTACTAAATAGAAAAAAACTACAGCGAAAGCCTTTTTGAGTTGTTTATTAAGATTCCGTTGATTTGTTTATTAATAATAAAGCTTGTTTTTTTCTGTAATATTACTTGACCATAATTGATTGAGGAGATAACTCCATATCCCTAGTAGACACATATTCGACAATAGCTAATACGTTTCTGCTATATAAGATAGCGAAAACTTATTAGATGATATTTATATAATTAATATGATATATCTGCTAAGGACTTTTTCATTAGACCATTGCTAGGTAACGCTAAGTTCCCGCTGGTTTATAAAGTCTCGGTCTTTCATATATTTTTTTACAATTAGTTGGCTTCACTCTAAAGTTGTTACTGATACGACTCAGTAGACGTATCTGTTCTCAGTTCTACCCTGTACCCAAAATATCGTGTCGCGGTTCATAATGTAGGTGACATCGATAATTCGTCGTAATGGGACACAAGTGCTAAATTGAATGAGCGCAACTTGAGGGTAGATTGTTTGTGACGCGACCCTCATATTGCAGGTGATTAAATGTTGGCTTACACTCACAATGGTTGTGGCGGTGTTATCGTGATAAGAAACCTTCATCAATCAATTCTACGGAAAAGTTTAGTTCATTGGGGTTATTAGTCTGAAAACGTTGGAGTTATTGAATTTGGTTTAATTAAGAACTAAATTGAACTAAATATTAATACAAATAGATAAATATAAACTTTTTTGTTGCAACAGCACAAACATGAACGTAATAAAATTACAATTTGGCAGTCCTATAATTTTAAAGCAATATCTTCCAGACAACTGATGATACAAATGATTTAATAGATACATTGTTTTTCAAAGAATAAATATGATAGATTTTGTCCCCCTATATACTAATAAGCACATCAATTTTACTACATTGTATTTTAAAATCGTGTCTTGAAATAAAATGCAATTTACAAAACGTATTTTCTCTCGCTTTGTAGAAGTTTTAAATCATTTTATTTTTCAGGTTTAAAGTGAATCAGCATAGGCAGCATAGCAGATTTTAATTATTACTCTTTTGACCATTAATAATAATACGTATCACTGACACATCACACGAATTATGGCGGTTTCCATTTCATTAGACTTCGCTGAATAAACTTTACCATTACATTAAATGGCTCTATTAGTATAGCACCGGTTTTATCACAGGATTTTATTGTAAGGTTTTTTCCCGCTCAGCTGAACTTCAAAGTAAGCGCCGCGCCCGTCGTCGTTGTCGCCAGTTATAGATACCTTAGTAAATCTTATATTGTAACGTTAGCCTTGTAACGTTACTTGTAACGTTAGCCTCTATACACTCTATATACCTTTCAGTGTTTATTCACTTTTGCATTTTAGTTCTGAATTTCAAAAGTAAAGGAGATCTGACGCAACCTCCTTAGTTCATTATATATGAGTTAATATTTTCTGCTCACTTAAACTTTTTGTTTTTTCTATTAACTGTCAACCATTTGTTTTCGATCTCTACATTTCGTCTTTCGTGAGCTGCAATGTATTTGTTTTTTATATTAATTCTATATTTTTCTTTGATTTCTTTTTTCCTTTTATACGGTCCAATACTATTTTCTTATTATCTTCTTTTTCGGCCAAATTGCACCGGCTGTAGTTACACTGACTGAATTCCGGCCTGTTTGCGCTAAACCTCATTAATATATTAGTATATATTAGTTAAAATGGAACGCAAAAGTTTAAAAGTCTACATTTTATAGTAGCTTCCGTCTGTAAGTTATACTTGCGATAAGTGCGTTCTGCCGCAAAGGCCATTATCGTGTGCCCCGAGAACTTGATATTTGACCGTAATAAACAATATTACCTATAGGGAACCTCTTTAGTCATTGTTCTGAGGTAACCTCCAACACCTCTCTGCAAAAAGTCGCCTCGGTCCGAAACATCGAGAAATAGTTAAAATATAAAATAAAAAATTGGGTATGTTAATTTTAGGCTCGATATTTATTTATTGCACTTAAAATCTTAGCTCTTTCAACTTATGTTTATTCTTATAAGCTAAGTGACAACGTTTTGGTCGGCAACACAAAATAAAAGAACCAACAGATATTCTTCTTCCTAAAGATTTCCCGTAAAGAATTATTAATAAACATCTAATCTGGTATAGATAGCGAACCTCCCTTAGTATTAATCAATCATTCATTACCGTTTTCTTTAGGTGTGGTTAGTAATGAACTTCACACGAGATAAGCCCGAGTCTATTTATGAGGTATCATCAATCTTAGTGATGCCAGTTTCGGAGGAGAATCCTATTGATAGTGGAAAAGAAAGAAACACTATCTATCAATATTTCTACCAGTATTAACATAATAGTAGCAGCTTTCGATATTGAAGTGTTTTCTGTGTGACTCAACATTTCTAAGTTTTCAACACACAATTGCAAAAAGCGCTCGACCTGATACCTGAATATTCCGCGTTCTATTCCCGGGTCGGGAATAGAACGCGGTCCCAAGTGTGTTTTGTATTTTTAGATGCATATCCCGGATTCGTGATGACCAACCCGCATACGGCAAGCGTGATGATTAAGCTAATACCCATTAATTGTACTGATGACGTGATTTCAATGATGGAGGCCTTTGCCCAGCAGTGGGACAGTCATAGGCTATTAACTATCTATACTGTGCAAATTTATTTTTTAATGGTACTACCAACAAAATAACGAAAATAGAGTCACCATGTGAACACGGTGCCTTGTTAAGGTTTTGAAACGAGATTTGAACGAACAATTAGATTCCTATTTCAATGGGTGTTCGAGGAAACTTTAGAAAAAAATACCCGTTGTTCGTTTGCTTTTTTTAAGGTTTTTTATTTTCCGAAAGTACAGGTCACGTTTAGACCCGGCCTGTAATCAGTTTGATATTTGAAACGACTATTTCGGCTTCAGTTTAGGTTCGTTAAAATCGTGGACGTACTATTTTCACAAACGGAATTACTAGTACAAAAACTATGAAATGTTTTTGTACAGATACTAATTTCTACTGTTTTTTTCTTTATCAGATCTGTTGCTTATATTTATTAACTTGTTAAACTCAAACAAAAGGCATCTAGACAAAAGAAATAAAATTTATCTCAAGCAAAACACCCCATAAAACGGAATTGTTCCGAGAACTTTATAAACGCGATAACGACCAAAGTTGTCCGGAGCTTTGTTCCACGCTTACATAAACGAGACCAATTCAGCGAGAGCCGCCTTGTCTTGCCGCTAGTCACTGTTGTCGTAGTGCGAAGCGGTTTTGTTGGAAATGTGAAAGGTCTTCGGTGAATGGACGTCGTACAGCTAGATACGCGGCAAGGTAAAAAAGAGGACTCCAAGGAGTGTCTGCGGCTGGCCCCGCCTCCCTCGCGACACGCCCATCTACTTCGCCTCGCAGTCCGAGATATTCTTCAGTTTTCCTCCAACATCAACATAGATGAGAGTATACATGGAGCTGAGAGCTCGCCCTCTACTATGTTAGTGTGGGCGCTCTAGACTCGGCACACAACGATTTTTCAATTAAGTTGTATTTGTTGACGCTCACATGCTTTGGTCCCAAGTAAAGGTAAATAAGAGATAAGCGTGGGAGAGAGGCAGACGATCAATAAGGTTCTATTATATAAGTTACATAGTCAGTTATACGACGCTTTCGAAGTTTTATCAATTTCTGAAACAAAGAGATGCCATGCCATACCTATTAGAAAAGTAAAAGAATATTTTTTTCACATCTTGGGAACTCCACACGAATGTAATAGAAAACGAGTTTAAAATTTAAAAAGCGTTCATGTTTTAGTTCATTCCATTTTTTTTGTTTTTCTTTTAGAACATTTTGTGAAGGTAGAAAACGATCTTAGTTGTGACTTAGTACATACTAGCACAGTTTTGATGATCTACCACTACCTCTGGTAAGATATAATGAAGGCATCTCTTGTATTATGATTACAATATTTTATAAATATTTAATTCAGCTTCAGTGCAGCAATTAGCACTTAAAAATAAAAAATAAAATTTACAATATGTATATTAAACTTTCTATCCAGGCGAAAAGATATAATAAACCTCAGACACTGACAAAAAAATCTATTTAATTTATATAGACGCGAGTGTCATATACCTATCATTTTTCTGAATCTCGTAGTTTTATGGTACTTAAAGATCTAAGCACGTCTTGCACAGCTCTATCATTACATTCAATAGATAAGTAAATACTTTTTTATGTAATGGTTTATAGAGATAGAGTACCTAAGCGTTACGCCAATTTCAAGTCAGTAAATTTGCAAAAAAAACGTACAATACATTATGCATGACCCACCACTAGTTGAACAGTATTACTATAAACCGATCACAGAATAAAAATTTACAATAG
Organism: Eudonia mercurella; assembly: GCA_963082485.1. Taxonomy (NCBI): domain Eukaryota; kingdom Metazoa; phylum Arthropoda; class Insecta; order Lepidoptera; family Crambidae; genus Eudonia; species Eudonia mercurella. The sequence goes on from OY720027.1 coordinate 13,454,537, forward strand.
CGAGCTCTAAAAGTCAAAGGTCAAATCATTTATTCAATATATAAACTTTTACAGCCACTTATTGACGTTGAAACTATAAATAATCCAAATAATAGTAAAAAATAATCAACATAATCTGCCACCAGTTTGGATTTCAGATTTGAGTATACCTATCGCCCGTAACATATCGACGATTGAAAGGAAATATTGACCAAGCGACATTAAGACGTTATACGATTTTATTTAAAAAAATCCAAACTTTAAACTAGTAGCTCGTAAAGTTAGATTAATGTCGTTTAGTCAATATTTTCTTTCCAGCGTCGATATTTATATATTTTTGACACATTTGAAACATTATACCTACTTACCTGCACGAAACCCCTAAAATTACATACCTACATCTTTGGTTCATGACTAAATTACTAAATTTAAATAAATTTTAATAAATATGCGGTTCTGTTTCTAGATAATCATATCAATTATATATTCATTTTATTTTTTATTTTTTAAGTGCCAATTGCTACACTTAAGCTAAATTAAATATTAATAAAATACAATGAATCTATGTATATGAATCTGTATAGCCATTGGTTGCAATAACCGTTGGTTAGATGGCACTGCTGCCGCTAAAAAGCAGTCAAAAATCGAAGCAATAACAAAATTCAGTGCTTACATCAGCCTTCCCGGTAGCATAGTGGTCTGTGCAGCCGCCCGGATTGCGGAAGACCCAGGTTCGATTCCTGGCTGGGTCGGGTAGGCATTTAATTTTTTCACTGTATTTTATAAATATTTAATACAGCTTAAGTACAGCAATTAGCACTTAAAAATTTGTGGAAACACTGGATGGCTTCTATCTAACAACTAAGGCCCTGTAATGTATGCAGCATGTTCTGAAAACGAAGAATTGAGCTGTTATAACCACATAAGTAAATATAACTGATAAAAAAGTCCTATGCTATTTTATAACCTCATTTTTAAAAAAGGTTTGACATTTGTCATTCACTTTTAAAAACAAGAGTTGTATTCCAATTTCGAATCGGAATAAAAGACATGGTCGGCTGTTGCACTGTAATGAACAGTTGGTAACTTTGTTGTTTCGCTATTGTCTCAATTTGACAACCTGTTACGCAGCTTAACGTTGGGTAACGTTGTATATACGCAAGGCATACCTACCTTTACCGCAATTATATTACGTAAGGCATACCTACCTTTACCGCCGTTATATTAGACTCATTATAAAATGATAAGTTTATTGAAATATTGAAAGATTTTAAATAATTTATTTATTTGCCTTTGTTTACTTTTATCAACGCTTTACACGTTCAAATAACGACTAACGGCGCAACCAAAACAGGCAATGCCAAGCGGTGTCCGGAAACGGATCCTTTTTAATTTTTAATTCGCTCGGCTGCGACGCGGCGCTGTCGTCGGCGTCTTCCTGCCCCGCGCTTCCGGTCGCCACAACTCCTTTTTTTGAACGGTGTATTTCCGGTTCAGCACAGGAGTCAGAGGCTCGACTAATCGTGCTGTAAAGTCTTTATTTACATTTTATGCTTTTGTAACTAAAAGTAACATAAGACATACAGATGGAGAAAAATAAATAATAAGCCTACTGAGTTTCTTGCCAGCTTTTCTCGGTCGAAGGCTCTCCCAAAATCCGAACTGGTGGTGGACTCAGTAGATTAGTATAAAAAATTTTTTTTGTACTTTATTATTACTTGGTTTTTATAGTTGACCTCAATAAGTGCCTGTGAAGGTTTATGTTGAATAAATTATTTAACTTTGAGTTTGTCTTTGACTTAAGTAAATCCAAATTAAAATAAACTTTGAAAAAAAATATTATTTAATGTTAGGAACAATTCATGACAAGGAAATATAAATATTAAACAATGATAATTGGTATAGACATTTTGTGTAGCTTCTGCTTCTTGCTTTCTGAACCCCCAACGTGAGCTTACGTATTCTTCAGCTAACTAGCGATTTACACCATTGTCAGTTTGGAAGCTCGCAGTCGCAATCCAGCGAGTCTTGTAGGCCCCCTTTGTAAACAAGGCAGAGATATTTAAATTAGATGCTATTTTTTATTGTAATCGTGACACAATTACAAAAATATTTACAAAAACACAAATGTTGAAAAAATTTCCACGAGCAGGATTTGAACCTGCACCCTTCTGACATACTGGGTCAGGTGCTCTTCCAATTGAGCTATCTTGGTTCTAACCAGCCCGCCGAAATTATTCAACACTTTTTACTTTGAAAGCCAAAGGCGCCCATTTAATGTCAACAACTACCGTCACTAATATCCGATCATAATATTTTTACAAATATTAAAGATCAGTTAAGAAATAAGCAAGCTATTTATAAAATGTTCCAATAATTTTTAACGCAAATTTCGTGCGAACAAATTACAAAAACACAAATGTTGAAAAAATTTCACGAGCAGGATTTGAACCTGCACCCTTCTGACATACCGGGTCAGGTACTCTTCCAATTGAGCTATCGTGGTTCTAATTAGCCCGACGAAATTATTCAACATTTTGTTCGCAACAAAATTTGCGTTAAAAATGATTTGAACATTTTACAAAAATATTTGTTAAATTGAAAATGCATTGACAGCTTTGTTTGGGGCAACGGGACAACCTAATACAGATTTAGAAGGACGAAGTACCTACCTACTCAAAGTAAATCGTCAGCTTACTTCAAGAACTCATTAATTGACATAAAGAATACTTTGTGAAATCTATTATTTAAATTCTTTTGATGGATAGGTATTCAATAAGTGTATGTCGTTAAAATAATGGGTGATTTAAAAAAAATATATTCCACTCATTCTTATGATAGCATATGGCATCTAATAAACGTTAAACACAAGCCGTATCCATTGACGCCCGCGTTCCGTCGCCATCATAAATGACTAAGGACCTTTTCGCGATTATTTTTCCGCCGCGCGCATTTTTTGCCACGTCCGATGAAAAATCCTCATCTGCCGGATATTATCATTAATAATGGATCGGCCGTCGCCGTCGCTGGCTGAACTTTATAAATTGCCGAGACAACCGTGAACAAGCCAGAATAGACTAGGCATTCAATTTCTTTTTGCGTGTTAATTAAAATCGTGATTAATACATTTTGTTTGAAGTTGCAGGGATTTGTGTATTTGCGGTTGTTTACTTATTAAATGCATTTTGTGACGTGAGAAAAAACGAATAATGTTTTGGTGTTCATAATTATCATAATAATCAGCCTATATGAGTTCAAAACCTAGTAATGAGATATAATATTTTTATTGCAACACTATAAAACATAAACATGAACAAAAAAATAATAATTTACAAAGTTACAATTTGGTGGTCTTATCACTTTCAAGCGATTTCTTCCAGACAACCAGTCGGACAGAGAGAGCTAATAAACTGTAAGATCAGAGGTGAAACTATTAAAACATACTAGAATAATCTGTATTTTAAATGAGTATAACAGGTAGGTATGTAGATAGATATTACAAATTATTATTTGCAATATCTTGCAAAAAAGCTTTTACAGTTTGGCAAGATAATTAAAATAAGTAAAAGGTAAGTATTTACATGACTATAATTATTTAAAAATAAATTGCTACGGATCCACCTCTATGCCTTTAACAGCGTCACCGGACGTTATTTCCTAAAAAACAAATAAAACACATTTTAAAATACAATCAAAATTAAAATCAAATCCTTCAACTGACCTATCCAAATTAAGTGACAATAAACACCAATTCGTTTCCCCAAAACCCCCCTTTGAACACCTCAATCAACAGACAAACGTAAATAAGGTGGTGGGCAATTGATCTCGCGGCACCTTCCACAAATCAAAGCGGTTAAGACAAGGGCCGGACCGCGGTGACCCGACTCGATGAATGGGGTTCTGTTCCCCGTCTCTCGGGGGTAGTAAGAAATATCAACTTAATGTAACAGTTTTAGTTTTTAATTTGAGATTGCACTTAACATCGTTGTGGTCTTGTGGTTAAACTACCAGTCTTAGAGTTCCCGGGATCTATTTCCAATATATGTTATTGTTCTTGGGCTTGTTTCAAGTCAACCTGGGAAGCTAACACTATTTATGTTGCTATAAATATATATAATAAAATAAATAATTATAAGTAATTAGTATTGGTTACATATACCACCAACCACTTCTTTATTAGTTTAAGATTCTACCTACTTTGTCATATTACTAACTGTGTTTACGAATACAATTGTAAATACTATATTTGTACTGTATTCCCTAACAGAAAGAATTTGGCGCTATTCGTGCGACAATAAATGTTTATATAATACTAGTTAAGTTTCTCATTTTTAAGTGAATGTAAAGTTCTGTTGAGAAATAAAGTCTTAAACCATAAGATTCCGAGTGAAGTGCGCCTTCGTCGTTATAAAGTAAATAAGTACGGTAACTTATGTACAATTCAATTGTTATTGTAACTATTACAATTTATTAGCTTTGCTACATGCGACTCAGTTTGCGAAGACTTTACTTTCCGCATTATATAGTTTTCTAATAGCAACAACCGACCTGGGTCAGAGTGGTGTGTTGTGGCTCCATCTCCCCATGTCCATGTTAAAAGGCCTTACCCCAACAGTGGGACATGTATCTTATATTCCAAATCAATAAAACCGTCTAATAAAAACATTTATTTTAACAAAGACAAGAGACAATAAGAAATAGAAGACGTTGACAAAAAAGAAAAAACATTTAAGTGTCTCACGGCTGCGTCGAAATAGGTTTAAATTAATGAAAATTGAGTTGTCTTATATCACTGTTACTACGTCTGTTGAGTGATATATACCTACTGTTTGTTTATACGAAGGTCCTAAGATTATCCCGGTACGGCTTGGCCTCAAGAAGACGCCATGATTTGTGTGCCGGGACGTCCCCCGGGCGCTCTCCCGTTTGCTAACAGGGCAAACAATTTATGTCCCGGATTTCGCTGTCCACTTCAAACAAACATTGTGTTAAATTATAATATAGCCGAGATCAAAACGAAATGGTTATGTATGACAGCTTTCAAGTTCTTAGCGAATTGTAGTTTGTTTTTCAGATGTATAAAGTTTTGTAGAGAATTCGGATTAGTGGTTGCGATAATGTTTGTAACCGCCTGTAAGCTGTTTATATGTAAACAAATGATATTTACATTTTAACAGTACTACTATTTGATATATCTCATGAATTTTTTTTAACTATCATGGTCGTTCGCGTTAGATGTAAGTACTAGTTATTTACGGGAGTATTAACTAGTACAAGAATTGTTTTTTTTTTGTTATTTTGAGTACCCATCTGAAATTTCGACTATTGACATAATTATAACAAAATTTTATATACCTACTAAAATATCGAATCCTAAAAGTTAATATAAAATATGTTAATATCCTGACGAGTAGTAGTACTAACCCTCAACTACTACTACAAGGTTACAAATTTTGTTTTGATTGATACTACAAGTTTTGCCATAACCTCGTTAATTATTATAAAGCGAAAGTTTAAAAGTGTACTTAGCTATATTAACCATAAATTCCGAAAAACAGCACTTTATTACAAATGAGTTAAAACTACTAGTGTGTCACGTCATAATCTCATGGGGGTCATTAATATCCGTGATCAAAGTCATTAGCCGGCTGGAGGGCTGCGTGAGCACAAAACTTGCGATCGCATAAATCTTACCGACACTCGTCGATTCCCATACGAAATGATTAACGCATCTTACTGTATCTGATTTACTTTTATTAGATTGGAATAACATAATTCTTCGCATCTCACGTCAGGCGGTAGATCATGGGATGAGTATTACTTACCTATACATTAAAGCCTAATGATATAGCTATATACACGATAAAATTGTTAGTTTACCCAAATTTTAGTTTAAGCAGAAGGCAAGATATGAACTCTTCTATTTTGTCACCAGGAGGCGTTGCTCCAATGCTATACAAATTTTGTTTTATTAACGTGATTTTAGTGTTTCCAATAAGGTGCTCTTTAATGACACACAACAGTTAAGAAAAAATACCTTTTAATGGGGATTTAAATGCACACAGAACAATTTAAACGAAAAGGTGTGTGATGTCGCGCTCGGATGGTGGCAGACTCAAAACACCGTTCGCTTTTGAAACGACTGCAACATCATCCACTTCTACCTTCAATAAATGAAAACGACGTTTCATTTTACAAAAGGCACAATTAGATTTTATGGACATATTGTTGCTAATATTACAAGTAAATATTGTCGCGAATAGAGAATATTTTTGAAAAGAAATTTAGTAAACTAAAATAAACAAATAAAATAAATACAAAAACACGATTTTAAATTATTTTGAGCGCGTCGCTTACAGTGATTGAATGACAAATAAAACGCGCTACCCACCAATATTTGTCTACACGAGTTAAAAAAAATCGAATTGCACACGACATCGTTTTACCTAAATTTAAAATGCCTTCTGTACATCTGTTAAAGTCAAGATTGCTAATACCTTATAACTATAGTTTAAAAAATAAGCCAAGCTTTAGCTTGCGCTAAACCAGGCGTTCACGGCGCGATGCACCGATTTGCAAATCGCCATTATCGTCGAACGGACACCTATAAATAAATATGGTGGCAAAAATGGCCGCCGTTTATCAGCCTCCGGAAGTGGACGCTGGGGAACGGAAGCCGAGTAATAAATGTTATTAGATAGCCGCTGGGCTTAGTTCCGTTGGTTTTTTTACGGACTTCTTTGCCGCCCGGTTTTTGTTAATGCGTCTGGTCGCGGAAATAAATTGCTCGGGACGGATTTAAATGAGCCGCAGTTACGGGTTAAATCAGTTTTTGTTTGGGGTCCGGTAATTAAGTGTTACGTGTTCTGGGAGGGCTGTGGCGTTGTGTTGCTAGTTTTTGTTGTACTGAGTGTATTATATATTCTATACTGTTTTTTTTGTTTCAAATATGGATTGCTACGTCACTTTGCTAAACCTATTGGTTACGTGCTCAGCTTTAATCAAAGGTCTGATTTTCTTCTGTTTATTTTAGTATTACATTTAAATGAAAATAAAAACAATTTTGACATGTCAATCCCATCATCTTACTTTATACCTCGCTGCAAACTCGCTCCGCAGATGGATGGTCTACCATATAATATACCATATTACCAGTTACTTTTCTCTGGTTATGAATGATGAAACTATTGCAAAGATCAACGGAGTCAACAAGTGGATTTACAGTACAGCCGGCAAGACAGGATTCCTTGGTAGGTTACCTCCTTGGTTGCCATATTTCAGAGTAAAAAGTTCGATCCATATTTAAATAACAAGACAGATATGGTCCCCGATCCGATCCGAACCCCTCGGAAAATCTAGTAGGGCATGGGGACACGCACAGTGCGTGATGCCGTTCCCTCTAGAAAACCTCCGATGGTGATTCGTTTACACGGCTTGAGGAACCTTTTACGTTTCTCGCCGCCCCCAAAAAAGCCCGGTGAAGCTGAAAATGCCGCCACGGGGATATGGATTTTCATACAAACTTAGCCGGCCGCTGCTCGCGTGTATTTGACCAGTACAGCAATTTCAATTTATCTCGAAGAAGTTTGTTAAAATAATGACCTCATTTCTAAGCATGTTTGAGAAAAATCAATCAATGATACGTAGCATTACCATTGTGTATAATGTCAAAAGAGGACGTCCAATTGTGTTTGCGTAAGCGTTGCGTTGCCATCAATTAGTATACTATTTCAGAGCTGGTTGTAAATGAAATATCAACGGAAATTATGATTGAACGTTCTGAAAGACAGTAACATGCGTTAGTACATTTCAGTGGAAACTGTTAATTGGATCCCAATAATCAAATATCAGTAATTGGAAATTTGCCACATTTAAATATTTTGCGTTAAAATTGAAATAGGTCAAGTTAGTTGTGAAATTGATAATTAATAACATTTTTCAACCAAAGTGAATTTATTATTGTTTATTCGTGCCTTGATTTGGTTTAATGACATTAACTAAATCCAAATGCTTGCTTAGGTTGTGAAATAAGCTTCCTTCTGGAAAAGATCTTCCTAAAAGGCTACAACATTTATTTATTTAAATTTAAATATCCAGCTGCTTACATACTTCAAAAAAGTAGTAAAGAGGTTTTTACTGTATCAGGAATGCGCGAGAATAACTCGGACATCTATCTATTGACTATGAAATACATTTTCCATCAGGCATCTAAGTCATACAAAAATAATGTTTTGAGCTATTGTGACTAGCAAATTGGCAAAACAAAAGATAGCTGTATTAAAGTCCCATTGAAAACGGCGGGCGATAAAAAAGGCAGAGAACATGAAAATAGTTCTGACAAACACTCGATATGTTTGCGCGATACTGGGAGCCTGTCAAAAGCATCGGTAAACGATTCTCATCGGTTATTTACCTGCGACATGAAGTGAGCTACGAATTGGCAGCTGCTAAAATCGCCACATTTCTTTTACATGCATTAGCGAGCTTACAGCTTCATAAATAAAGATCATTTTTGAACAGAGGCACCACACTGCCTATGTTGGTCACTGAACGCTCGATTTGACTTCACCATGATAGGGTTACAAAGCTAGTTGCAACTGAATATTTTTGCAAAAAATATTTTGTAACGAATCTTTTTTCATCTGCACAATTCACTCGTTCGTAATACTATTATTAAGTAATTATGTTTATTATTTATGAGTTTTAGAAAAGTAGCACAGTTTTTACGGTCGCCGAAAGATAATTTTCCCTTGGAAAAGCCTGGTGTATACAAGATCAATTGCAGCTGCGGTAGCTCCTATATTGGCCAAACAAAACGTACAGTCGCCTGCCGAATTAGTAACCGAAGAGTAACCTCTTTTCGCTCTTCAGCTGCTCTCTTACGCACTTGTTATTACCATTTTTATTTTATTTTTTCTATTTTTCGTATTCTTTTGTTTTAGAAGACTCCTTATCAGGTTTCTTTAATTAAAGTGTTTTAACTTTCAACTACTTTAACTTTATAGGTTAACTTTTTTCTACTTTCTGTTCATTACCGAGGTGGTGGGGGCCTGATGACCTGTACTACTGATATATTAATATCAATCACAGGCGTCAGTCTCACACAAACTATTATATAATGTACATTGTTTAAAAGTTATCATGAACTATATACATGTGTTTGTGGAGAGAAAATAAAGTTATTATTATTATTATTATTATTATTATAATTAAGGATCACATCAAAGCTGTCAAGAACAACGATACGCAAAAATCAGCCATTGCTGAACATCTGATCCAGTCGGATCCTAATCACTGGATTGAGTTTTACAACCCTCAGATAATTTCGACAGAACGCCAGTACGTACCTAGATTAGTGAGAGAAGCGATTGAAATTACGAAATACAAAAATTTCAATCGTGAAGATAGATTCAAACTGTCGCGTGTCTGGAATCCAGTGATTAGCCTTGTTAAAAACCGCAAAAACAACAATAAAACTGTTTCGCGTTCCGTTACTGTGAGTGTAGTGTGTCGTAAGCAATTACGAGTGAATAGTGACTTAGAAACCGGTGGTACGGGCATCGAGCGCAAAAAGCGACTAAGGAAGAGGGTAGATCGTTTTGTCTGCTCATAAAAAACTCACCCGCATTAACTTCAGTAACTCCGTGATCATGGCGCATGCAACTGTGCCGAAATATCGGATACTCATAAATAATAAACATGGTAAGAATCCCGTTAATAATTACTCCATTGCAAGCGACCATGATAGTTTAAATAGTTATACTATTATTAAGTGTCACTTCGTACCAGCGCACGGCGTATAAAAGATAATTTATCAATATTAATTGGCGGGTAATTTATATGTATAGTTTATTTAACTTTAATTTATTATAGTAAACTAAGCTCTAACTAAGTAGGATGAAGTCAAAGCCCTTGTCTAATCATTTATTTAATGTAAGCCCTCACAGACTTATGGACATCTAAAAATATTTAAAACTCCAAATAAATAATATTTGCAATATCAAAAGCGCCCAGTACAAAGTAACTGTGATAGCTACAACATTCAAAACCATTACACAATCCATGCACATTGTTATCGATATAAATGGTAAGTATATATTCCGCCAGCAGACAGTGTATACGACGCCTCTGGCAATGGCGGCCCGTCGCGATAATGCCGATAGTGTCAATAAAGGCAAACCTCCAAACTCTCATAACAGAGCAATACACATTATACAATGATATGCAGGGTACTTACAAAATGCGCTGCAAACCATCTGCGTTGCGCTGTGGCCTCAAGTCTGTTAACTCAATAACGTTTGAATATTAGTGTCAGTAGCCTGATTTTGACATTAGGGCTATGGGAAAATTGTCAAATCCAGACCACTTATATACGATTGTGGACGTTTTAAAATCGAGTTCAAAATAGCCCAATCAAACAGAGAGAAAGAGGCAATAAAGTCACATTCTGTGATTAATTGTTACACTCATTGGTTCTCAATCAAATTAATTGTGACGTAACAACCACCTTCAAGGTAACAACTCGCCTAAACGTTTTTCTTTTTTGGATTTGACGTAAACATTAATTAATTTATGTAAAAAAATATATAACAATCTATTGAAGGAACACACTGTCTCTGACCACTCGTACGTGCTACGACTCTCTACTACGAGTTATCGTAGCGCGTTTCGTAGCACCAATTTTTACGCCTCAAAAGTTTGGCGAGCGGTTTTTGCTCAAACAACTTGAAGTAAAATCAAAAATTCACACTTCAGTAGCCGAGGCCCTAAGCTCGTTACGACCGCCACTAATTACGCCCGCAATTCCGTAGCTTAAAATTTGAAACCGTGCCCCATCGTGTTGTCTCTATCTTGCACATGTGGAACAATGTTACTGCATCCGAGGCAGCCTGCGGGCACAGTCAAATACAGATCGGTGAACAAATAAGTTACAAGGATTTTGACTTCATCAAATAATGATGAATCATGATGGAATTCCCTCCGTAACTAGCGACACGTCGCTCGGCGTCGTCATCAGAGAAATACATAGAAACCAGCAGTGTCGCAACGACACGTCGTCTGCTGATGCTGCGTGGAGTCGGCTGCCAACTGGTACCTTTACAGTTTAGTCGTAAATCTAATATTTTGTAAGTTATCTATTTATTAACACGTTGACTGCCTCAAGACACAATTATTGTAATGTAACTTAATGTAACTGTTTGTCAGGCACCTAAACGCTTAAATAAAGAGAAAGCTTATGGTAGAGCTGTTTTAGAAGCCTTAAGAAAGGAAAGCTTAGTGCACGTTTTCCATTTCCCAGTTCGGTGGTACTTAGGAAACACTTAAAAACATTTTCACACATATGTCCTTGTTATTCCAAAAGGAAAACGAAAGTTAATGCCAGATAAAAGTCGATGCTGTCTTAATCTGCCTTTATACCAGGTTTATCAAAATGTAGAAACGTACAGATTACTAAAAAGCTATTGTTATAATTTTAGTTTGTTCTACAATCATGCTGATCTCAGCTTGAGCGCGCGGTCAGCTTTTGGCCGTGCGTGGGTGCGAGGGTAAACACCCGGTTAGGCTTTACTGGCTTAAATTAATAATTAGAACCACAATAAAAGTATTACACAAATAGTATCAACAAGACAAAAAATGCAGATACATATAGTTTACGGTACAAATAACAAAAAAGCAACAATAAAAAATAACTTTTCACAATTTCGTTTAGCAACCATACTAATTTCAACTTGACTGCGCAGTAAGCTTCTGTGTTCAGGCCGTGTGTGTGCGTGTGTGCGTGGGTAAACACCGGGTTAAGCCTAACTGGCCTTAATGAATCGTAATGGCCCCTATAATTCGCGGCGTAACTAACTGGCCATGTGGGGCCGCCTCCCTTGGAAGCGAGCCATATCGCGTATGACAGGCGATTCTCTTTTTAAATTTTAGCATAACGGCGGACGGTACCGATTTTCTGTTACGTGCTCAGATTTTAGTGGCTAAAGATGACGTGGAGCGTTTTTTATAACGTTGGTGTTTTGGTGAACGTAAAGATATTAGTTTAAGACTTGAGACATTCTTTTATATTAATCGTAGATTCTATTTATAGGAGGAGCTCGATGGCGCAGTGGTTAACGTGTCCGGTCTGGGAGTGCTGAGGTTAAGCAACTTTCGCAAAGGCCGGTCATCGGATGGGTGACCAAAAAATTTTCATCTGGAGCTCCTCCGTGCTTTGGAAGGCATGTTAAGCCGTTGGTCCCGGCTGCATAAGCAATAGTTAACAACCACCAATCCGCACTGGGCCCGCATGGTGGTTTATGTCCCGTTCTCCCTATCCATCCATAGAGAAGGTTCATGCCCCAGCAGTAGGGACAGAAAATGAGCTGATGACTACTCATAGCAAGATTATAATCTTAGTCCATATGTTACTTGTAAAAATGCATTAAGTAGTTACAATCACTGAGGAGGTCAGTGTCATGCTTGGCAAAAATCATGAAAGCTAAGGTACCTTGGTAGAACACAGATGGGTGACCAAAGATATGTTTAATTTTGATTGTCCTTTTTGTTTTGGACGGCGAAGTAAATCATTTGTATCGGCTACTACTGAAATATTGCATTAACTGTAAAAGTACGTTATATCTGAGTTTTTAAAGACTGACAACAAGTTAAACATGCGGTTGTACACTCCATAAAAAATTTACGTACCTTCTTCAATGTTAATGTTCGTGTAAACTAAATCAATAGGTAAGATTTATCAAGAACTAACAATTACGAGTACAGAAAATAATAAGTTTCTTAACTACCCTGTTAGGTAGAGCTGCGCCGTGTTGAAGCAGCCGGCGCCCCAACTTAAAACTAAAGCCAGAGGAGCTCGTTACTCCTTCTGTAATTTATATAATTGCTCTGTGGCGGTAATTATTCATGAAATTACGGCAATTACGTCTCGGGAAACAATTATTTATTGTGCAAACTTGACTCTTAACTCACATTTTATTTCATAATGCATCACGAGATAGCGAGTGGACGGAACTGCTCTATTTCAAGACGTTTAATTTGTTTTTTAATTGCGCCTTTTGATATCAGCCTTTAATGTTTTATGCAGGCGACGCAAAATTGGGACTGTAATTTTTAATAATTTATTATCCCGTTTAGTTAGCAAAGTTAAAAATATTAAGATTTGTTTCGTGCGGTGGTGTAAATTGTGAGATTTCATTGTACTTTCTTGCTATTGATATATGTCATATGTAAAGATAGCGTCTTTTAATGTCATTGTAAAAATATTGTGACTACACATTTACCCTGTTTTCATACGCTTAAAATATATTAAAACAAAATTAAATAGCCACTACACACAACAAACTGCACGACACGAGAGACTTAATGTGGCCGCAAACCTTCCAACTTACCGAAAGACATTACAGTTTGAAGCCCTTTCTGGCCACAATAAAACTGTGGTACGGTTTAGAAGGGAAACAACAAGAGCCCGGCTCCGTTACTGTCCTGCATATTAATCACCGGTGGCGCCATCTGGGCGTCCACGAGACTGGACTGTGCAAATTAAAATATTTGGGACTTTTGATAAACATTCAACATTTGGCGGGAATAATAGGGCCGGAGCGCGCCGCTGACCCGTTAATTTGTTTGCGAGTATAATTACGATTATGTTAAATAAGGCAAGAAGAGGTAAACAGTTTTGGTACAATAAGAGAGAAATGTTTAACTAAATAATTATGAACGACAATATGGTTCTTACATCAGCTAACTAAATATTTATTCACGTTTATATCACGTTGTAAAGAACGTATTATTAGTTTGGTAGGAAACAAAATATTGAAAAAATTTAACACCAAAAAGTATCATTGTATAGTTCAGTTATGTTAACAAACCACTACTCAAATTTTAAATACGATCCGTTAGAAACAAACATTCACCGAACAAATGACCGATATTGCCCTCGACATAACAAATGGATAGTAAAACCCCGTCTGAGGCATATCGAACCACGAAACGCAAAACATTTCACTGTACAATCGGTCTTAAATTCTATGGTGTAAATGCTAAAGTTGCGTGTCAAGGGTCGAGTGTAGCGATCTGTCTATTGTACTCATACGTGACAAATTCATTTTTGGGTTAGCTTTAATTTGTTTGCCGGCGCGCCGCTATTTGGAAAATGCCGTTTCTCATTGAACAGATTACCGAGATTACAAATTCATTAGGGAGCCTATATCTTCCTCGTAGGGTCTTGCTTAATTGATATAGCGCACGTGTAGTGTGTGAAAATAATTTGAATAAAGGAAAAGTCGGAAAATTTATTTTCTTATATACGGAAAAAGATTATGGATAAAGTGGAATGTTTGTTAAGTTAGTTTAATAATATAGCGTGTGTTGCTTTAATATTAATAAAGTAGAAATGTGTGGAATTTGTAGTATAAAAAAGTGGAAATGATGTGTGGAATTCGTTTACCTACGTTTTATTGTACCTACCTACGTTTTTACAAAGCTTTCTAAAAATTAACTGGCAAATGAATTTGTAAATAATGGTAGACATGATTGGAAAAGAGAGAAAATAAAAAACATAGTTGACACTTATAACTTACTTTACCTTTACTTACCACTTTATTTTACTTTACCGTCAAAAGTAGGTTATGTAAGTATTACTTCCCTGGTCAGGTTCTTAGTTGGTACATCACCATGCACCCCGTCGAGTTCTCAAGCGGGCGGGATGTAAGGACAAGATCACAGCTGCAGCTTGGATCACAAAAGTAAACGTCAAGCTTTCTTCTCTTGATCCGAACGCACAACGCTGCAGTAAGCGGCTCCAACGCAGCTTCATGACTTGTCTCTTACCGCTGACGCTACTACGACGAAACAAAAGATTTTTTTAAGATATTTTTCATACGATTACGTGTCCAACACCGCTTACCGCAGTACTGTGCGTTCTGGTCAACAGACCAAAGCTTAATACCTCAGCCAAGAGATCGAGCGTCTCACCAATGTTCGACACTTAAAGCCAAGTTTAAGAGTAAGTTTGTAAGTTTAACATAGTTTACATCCTCAAAAATAACATTGGTTTTTAATGAAATTTTACGAGATGACAGATAGGAAGCAGGTGGTCTTCAATTGTTACTAAAAACTAAAAATTAAAGAAAGATAATGTTGATCACTGGTTTCTGTCGAATACTGGTGCCTCTACCTTAAAATATTGTCCTCCTTGGCGACTGTCTCAAGTGTCCGGATTCCGATCGTGCCCGGACAGCGGAGGCCGCAGCCGCAGCCGTGCGGCGGGCTGGGTAATTAATTGCGGCATGTGTACGATGCGTTGCGGAGAGGGCAACGCTGGGATTAACTTAAGAGAATTATTACCGGTCCCACCACTTCCTGATATGTGTCAGATAGTCTATCCCGAGTTTTGTCTATGTCGTTCTGGAAAGGTGTATGTTACGGATGAAGTCGGGTTGGTTACAAAGTGAAAAGAATTTCAATCAAAAATCAAAGATGATCTGTGCAAAGTCGATATTGCTAGGGTAACTCTACACTGCAGCACTGCCCATGGACTTGTGGACTTGTGTGTCAAAGGTTGTCATTGTAAATAAAATCCAAAACAAAAGATAGTTGACAGATTAAAAAGAAGTAAAAATAAAAAGGTATACGTGTACATTTACAAAAAGTATTTACTCAGTAACAACTTCCTACAAGAGTTGACCTACCTAAATTTAAAAACGCATACAAAAAATACATAAATTTAAAAACAGTATTTTCTCAATAACAATCATTATAATATTGAACTTCTTGGCGGAAAAGTGAAGAGTGATGTGACTCTTCACTTTCAATTATGCGGTTTTGGTTTATTTACTAAAATATGTGTTATGTCAAATATTAATAAAATAATGGTGAATTATTAACCGCTGAGTGTTCGTGAACGTTCATGAGAGTTGGCAAATGAAATAAAACAGTGCAACATCACTTTTCATGTTCTCTCAAGAATTCCGCGTGAGTTAGTAAAGCCCCACATCTTTACTGAGACTCTCGTTGAAGGGTATATCATTTTTCACTTCCCATTTCTATTATTATTCGTCATTCATCATCATCATATATTAAAAAAAGAAATTACTAACTATTTATACAACTTGTAAGAAAATTGCTTTGACACTGGCTAAATGTGCTAGCCGCACGAAGCCATCAAGTAAAGAAAAAAAATAAAAAATAAAAATAAATAATATCGAGCACTTATTTGATGTTAGAAATAATTACAACGATGATCATAATATGCAGGTAACGCATACAGTTTGGAGGACGTAAAGTTTCGGTCGTCCCAATTAGTCGTGTGCCGTCGCCGAGTTGCGGTTCGGTGCCCGTGCAGGCCGACCCCTGTCTGCGCCACGTGTTCTCTTCGATACCCCACTGCGTCAACTCGTTAACATGACGCTGAGTTTGTTAATTAAACACTATTGGTGATTTAAAGACATGTATATATTTACTTGTAACTGACATGTCCACGTAAATGTCTGTATGCCGTCAGAGAGGGTGATAATTTAGGAAAATAATGTCCTTGTTTTGTACATTCGCCGGCACATCAGACTGCCTCAAACTGTCAATTTTTTTCAATAGATTTTACTTTTTTATTTTAAGTGCTAATAGCTGCACTGAAGCTGAAATTATATATTACCCGACCCAGCCAGGAATCGAACCTGGGTCTTCCGCAATCCGGGCGGCTGCACTGACCGCTATGCTACCGAGAAGGCTGACGTAAGCGCTGAATTTGGTCACTGCTTTTTAATTTTTTTGAATGCCTTTATAGCAGCAGAGTACCATCTATCCAACGGTCATTGCAACCGATGCATGGCCATGTAGATTCATCTTTACAGATGAAATACAACTGATAACACAATGCTATAATAGTAAATTTTACTTTTTTATTTTAAGTGCTAATTACTGCACCGAAGCTGAATTATAAAATACAGTGAAAAAACCCAGAAGAAGACTTAGGTTCGATTTCTGGCTGGGTCGGGTAGGCGTTTAATTTTTTCACTGTATTTTATAATAAATACAGTGAAAAAATTAAACGCAATTATTGAGAAAATAGTAAGTATTTATTTTCTCAATAGACTTTGTACCTTAAGTAAAAGGCATATGGATGAAAATGTATTAAAGAAATTTGACAGATTTAGATAGGTTGATATAGTCGTCTGTATCTTATAGAGCAAACCTCTGTGCGAATTTTCAGCTTCCTTAGGAACAAAGGCTCTTACAAATAAACAAATAATAAGGTCCGATTAGTTATTCCGTGTTTTGTTCCTGTCATGTAAACGTCATTTAGCAGTAGAATCGCACTACATAAGTATATGTATTGTTTATTAAATTATATATTTTAAGTATTATTTTGTGTACTTATATATTTTTTTAAATATACTTTTGTGTTTTTTTATGTAACTACTTGACGTTCATTAGTGCAATTTATATGCCTGAATAAACTTTTTTATGCATTTTCAAATTGAATGGTCAATATTAATTATGCTGAATTGTTATATTATGTAGAAATATTCAGATCGGATGTCAATGCATTAGCTACTGCACATTATCACGTGTGTCAATGTATATATTAATATATATACATACAATATAAACAAAGGTATAATATGGCATGACAATAATTTTTTTTTTATTCATACTGTTTAAACATTTATCCAGTGAACATGGATCAAATGAGCAGGCAGCGCATTCCACTCCTTGGCGGTTCGCATAAGAAAAGAGCTAACAAACCAAACATTAAGAGACAAGTAATAAAAGGAGAAAAAAACAACTCAATATTTAACACTTAGCGTACCTGTTTATCATTTCTCCTCCGAAAGCATCACAGATTCCCTCAGCGTCGCGAAGGCACGCAGCCAATAATCCCCATTGTGATATTAATGCTCAATCAGATAATTCCACACCTTTACCCGCATACCTAATAAAGGTGGTAATCAGTATTCTTGGCAGTCGTTCTGATAAGCCGGGATCCGCGCAGTCGCGATACTGGCGACTAATCGCCGGCTTTACTCGCCGTCTGCAGATAATCCCGGCCAAATTATAGGGGTGCTTATAACGCTCGTATTATTTCGCTGTTGAGGTGAAACAATCTGAAGACTTAAGCGAAGTATTCTAGATTTAGAAATATTTTTAAGCGTAACCCTTAGTATGCATAGCATTTGTTTGGACATGTAAATGCTGAAGGGTCAGACCGGATGGGCAAGATTATGCATAGCCTCTTTGTATAATATGGCAAACGAATCTTTTTTTCCGCGTTTTAACCGTATATAATACGATAATGAGCAGATTAAATAAAGTAATGAAAAGACGTCCTGAAAAATGTACAGCAGATCTTACAAAGCCACTTTAGAATTTTCATATTATTTTCTATTTTTTTTTTTTCCAGCAGTGGACGTCTTTTGGCTGAGATGATGATGATGATGACCCAGAAATACCAATAACGGACGCATAGAGCATACATAAAGTGACTAATATAAGAGGAAGAAGCGTATGAAGTAAACTATGTAAAGATCACATAGCGAGTGGAGGTCCGTTGCCTCGTCCGCGTGACAGTATGTAGTAATGTATTTAACTATAGGTGTAGAATCTTACAAATAAATAAAGAATAAGCTGCGAATAGTTATTCCGTGTTTTGTCTCTTTTAATCTAATTTAAAATGACGTTTACATGACAGGAACAAAACAAGGAATAACTATTGCGAGCTTATTCTTTGTTTATTTGTAGGACACGTATGGGCTTATTAATAAACAAAGTGTAAGCTTGGAGTAGTTACTCCGTGTTTTGTGTCTTTTACTCTAATATGAAATGAAGTTTACATGACGGGAACAAAACGGAGTAACTACTCCAAGCTCACACTTTGTTTATTAATACGGGGGAAAGTGTTTAATTAAACCTGCTGATTCAATAGTATGATCCAAAATTAGTATGCACCAGGATTCCATTATTTGTTCAACTTTGATTTGAACTATGATCTGATTTTAGATTCCCAATAAAATAGGGAGCCAGCAGAGCATTCTTTCTTTAAATAATTCTCATCAACAATAAAGTTACTCACGTAAAAAGACGAAACAGTGAAACGAATAGCCACAACACGTAAATAAATACGCCGAAAAATGCAAAGGGAACAAAATAAAAAGAGAAATAATAGCGGGTATAAAAGAGGACAGTTTGCGTCACAAAGCCGCATGCGGGCCTCAGATATTGACAGTAAATTTCATTCATACGGCATTAGTGCCGCGCCATCAGATACAGGGATATTTCCCGCAAACAATGACCTTAGAATCTAGCGAAAAGGACACTAAAAATTTATTGCAACTCTTAAAATTGATCACTCACAGGTTCTATAACGCCTATTTAGGCATTATTTAGTTAATCATTGTTTTGTCTCTTTTTCTCACATTCAAAATGACGTTTGTGTGACGTTGACAAAACAATATTTAACTAAATTATGCTTAAATAGTTTTTATGAATAAGGGGGTAAATGTTAACATTTTTGTAACAGTAAGCACAGAGGATTAATATCACCAATATTATCACGTCATGGTTTTATTAGGATTTAAAATGTTACTAATATTTTTCTTAATCACGTATTAAATAAAAAATGTCCTCATAAAAATTTTGCATTCTTGTAATCTAACAGAATTTTTACTGACATATAAAATAAATGATAAATTGTTTCATTTTAATGTGTAGTGTTCGCGTAAACTTTAGAAAACAATATATAAAATAACATTAAAAAGATTGTGTAATCATATTTGGATTTAAAAAGGACAGCATACTCAAAGCTTCCAACGTGCATAGGTCTACGGAACAATGCTACGCCACCCGTAGCGTTAGCCCATCCGCTACGTAGCTACGGCTGTAGGCTAGTTCACAACGAGTCCTTGATAAAGTAAAAAATTTCGATGAAACTATCTATACTAATATTATAAACCTGAAGAGTTTGTTTGTTTGGTTGAACGCGCTAATCAAGAACTATTTATCTACATACATGACGATGTAAGATTTTGTAATCATATTTGGATTTAAAAAGGACAGCATACTCAAAGCTACCAACGTGCATAGGTCTACGGAACAATGCTACGCCACCCCGTAGCGTTAGCTCATCCGCTACGTAGCTACGGCTGTAGGCTAGTTCACAACGTCTCCTTGATAAAGGAAAAAATTACGATGAAATAAAAAACATATCTATACTAATATTATAAAGCTAAAGAGATTGTTTGTTTGGTTGAACGCGCTAATCAAGAACTACTAACTCAGAAACTACTGGTTCGAATTGAAAAAATATTTTTGTGTTGAATAGTCTATTTATTGAGGAAGGCTATAGATTACATCACGCTATGATTAATAGGAGTGGAGCAGCAATGAAAAATGTTGCAAAAACGGGAAAATAAAATAGTTTTTTAATAGATTGTTCGCTAATTAACGCGAGTAAAACCGCGGGGCACAGCTAGTTAAATAATACAAAGAAAATTCACTGGGATTTCATTACTTGTGAATCATGTTTAAAAAGTAAATACAATATTTTTACCAAAATCCATAATTTTAGCAGCACTTCCTAATTATTCCGTTGCGTAACGGAACGGCTATATTAAACAAGATAACAGTTAAGACGTCATCTGAAATAAAAATAATGGAAAACATCAATCAAATAATCACAGAAACAAACGACTAACATAATAACGCAAGCGACATTGCGAATCAACCGGTCGTTATTTGTACAGTAACAAACACATGTTATTCGTATCAAATCCCGGACGGCGATCATTCTTCAAGTTAAGCCAATATTTGGCCGGCCGGACGACTTCCGCGAATGTGACCCGGTAATTTATCGTCGGACAAACGGAACTTTATCAAAAGAAGGAGAATAACTTTATTATATAGTGACCGGAACTAGGGAGGCGACGCTCGAGCCTGGGTGTAGTCGCGCTCACAAGTGTTTAAACAGAATTATTATATTTTACTTGAAACCATCTTTAGTAAATGTTACAATTTAAAATGGTTTCTGCAAATATAATATGAATACTTTCATCATCATATCATCACCAGCTACCACTCCGTGGGCCCAGTACCGATTGGTGGTTGTTAACATCTGCTAATGCAGCCGGGACCAACGGTTTTACTTGCCTTTCATAGAACGAACGAGCTTGAGATGATGATTAAAGATGATGTTGATGATAAAATAAATTTCAAACTTTGTTAAAGGATTTCTAAACTCAACTGCATTTTTATTAGATTAATTTATTAGTTATTTATTATTTAACATATATTAAACTTTATCATTAAACCATACTTATTGCTTTGCAAAATAACCTTATCTGTCTCTTAGACGACCTAAGTAACCCCATCCTTGTTTTATAAAATCATGTTTAAATTTTAAAAAAAATTTTAAATAACCTTATCTATCATATCTTTAGCTATAGCTAGGTAGCCCCATCCTTACATCCAACCATTTTGTTCACTTTTCAATAACTTCCAGCTATTTCTTAGAAGCAAGTATTGTCACAGGGTTCATTGTAAACATATTTCGGAAGTCACCCAGCGCCCGCCGCCCGCCCGTCGGAAATCGTCTACGTTTAAGCGGACATATTTCTTTATAGTCGGAATGCAATGAATATGAGTGTCATGCTACCTATGTGTTGTGTGCATGATTTCGGATACGTTTAAGCTTAGGGTAATGGCAACAGTGTTCGACGGGAACCAGTCATCGACCTTTTTCTCCTTTATAAAAACAAGGAGTCAGCAACCGATATTAGCCTTTAGCAACAATTGATTACTGACCACCTGCTTCCTAGCTGTCGTCTTATAAAATTTCAATGAAAATCTGTGTTATTTTTGGAGACGAAAACTGTGTTTAACAATGCGCTTAAAGTATCGAACACCTTTGCCATTAATTACCCTACATCTATTCAAGATTGTGTTCTACTCTTTTGTATTGTGTATTTTGTTTTTTTTTTTCAAATTAACCGCTTAGCATTCCTTTCAACCGATAACAAGCGACGGTATGACCGAAAATGGACGTACACTTCTCCCGGAATCGTTAACCACTTAGAAACTGGCTTTCTTACCTCTAATAGATGGTCAGGATTATTTTTTAATTTTTTTATTGTAAGATGGACTTGCTCTTGGCCCTAGGGCTAAGAAGAGGCCGACGATGGAACGAGCTTGCCCAGAAATAGCCTATTCACTCGGGCTTTAAAAACTTTAGGGTTATATGCACTCGGGAACACAGACGCCGGTAGGGAATTCCACTCTTTGGCTGTGCGCATTATAAATGTAGAAGCAAAACGCTTGGTGCGCAAAAGTGGAATGTCAACCAGGTAATAGGTTGTGCTTTGTATAAAGTTAGAAGCTGTCCCGGCGTGAAATATCGCTTAACCTTATTTAGGTCACCCAGTTTTTTGGCCGCTGTTTCAGCCTTAATTTCAATGATGTAGCCGAAGTTTAGACTGGAAGTCAACTTCAAGCCGAGAAGATAAAGGTTGTCGGTAATCGGTACAGTCATACCTCGGAAAGTAAGAGTTAAAAGGACTCCTTTTGGCGGTGAACTGACATGCCTGCGTTTTGGTGGCGTTAAAACTGACTTAATGGTTGTCACCCCATTGGAAGACAAGACTTAGAGTCAAGTTTGTCCTTTTTACCATGGCCTCTCTCAAGGAACACAATTCTTTCATGCTGACTCTTGCGCTGGACAAATATCTTTTTGTGACCGTGCTGTCTGCATACCCAATAATTCCGGGCATGAACAGATCATTAATTTGCAGCAATAAGAGGATCGCAGAAAGGACGGATCCCTGAGGAACCCCGGCATCGATAGCCACGATGTCAGAAGAGCAGCCATCAATGACCACTCTAATTGACCGTTCACTCAGGAAGTGTAATATACAGGCACAAAAGTCAGCAGAGATGACATACACTGGAAGTTTCTAAAGCAAGCTAGCGTGTCAGACCCGGTCAAAGGCTTTCGAGATGTCAAGTGAAACGGCAAGCGCTTCACCATGCTTTGCGATTGCCTCGCCCCAGCAATGTGTGGCGTAAACTAGAAAGTCCCCTGTGGAACGGCCTCTACGAAAGCCAAATTGACAGTCGCTATGGAGGTCATGGGATTCTAGGTATGACAGCAGCTTGTTATTTAGTACCCTTTCCATAACTTTACAGAGTATGGAGGTGATGGCGATTGGTCTGTAGTTGGCAGGGTCGGCACTATCGCCCTTCTTGGGCAAAGGTTGCACATTCACAAACTTCCAGGACTTAGGGACCGTTCTAATTTTAAGAGAGAGGCAGTACAGACGCTTTAAAACAGGAGCCAATTCGGGCGCACAGAGTACTTAAGCACTCTAGCTGGAATTCCGTCCGGGCCGCTGGCCTTATTCACATAAAGATTTTGCAAAGATTTTCGTACCTTTCTGATGTGAATGGTGATACTTGGCATGGAAGCACCACAGTGAGTTATCGTAGGTGGATTTGTGTGGTTTGTTGCAAGACGTGAATTGCCCGCGAACAGAGATGCAAATAAATTAGCTTTCTCCGTTGCAGAGTGGGCCAACAATCCATCAGGTCGCAGAGTATGGGATGCAAATTGGGGGGCAGAAATTTGACTCGACCGACTTGGACAGGGACCAGAACTGCTTGTTACCAGCTGGGTAGGATGCTAATCTGGCTCCTATGCGGCTTACATGGTCGTATTTATAACTTAGATGTAGAATTGTACTGACTCGAGGGAAACTCGAACTGGAGACTGCGGGGACGCTCGAACCCCCCAAGAATTCGTAAAGTAACTTTGTTATGAATGCCTGCATCAGTATTTTGTATACTTTAGTTAATTTAACCGACTGACTGATCATTTACTTGAATTCTACAGTAGGCATATATTTTTTTTAATTGTTAGCACGGCAAATCTGTTCTACTAGATGTTAAGTGGAAAAGGAGTACAAACGCGAAGACTACTTGTGTAGCATGAAAACAACGCAGCATCAGTTAACCTCTCTCTGCCTATGTTTAATTCTCCTACTCAGAGACGTCCATTACTATAATGATAACTTATAACCATAGATACTTCTTTATAACGAAAAGTCATAGCTGCTAAAAAGTCAGACGTCATGCAAACAAGTCTTAAAAGTTGCGCAGAACAAAAAAAAACCTTTTTATTACATTAACAATATTTGAAACTTACACGAAAATAAAACGTACTTGATACACCACATCCTTGAACTGAAACTGTGGGTTAAAGCATCCCTTTGTGACCGCGGCAAAACAACTTTAACATAAACGGGCATCAAAGAAACTAATTTTCCAATGATAGCTACACGCGAGGTAAGTGGGTACAGGGCTCTTGACAAAATTTTCATAGGAGAGGTAGTCGCTCGGGGCGACGGCGGCTCGAGATCACTTTGTAGCATTAAATGGGCCTTTATCGGGCCGGGACTCCTGTCACTGGACTACATCTCAGAGCTAGCACGTAACTGTGCACGTTACGCAAATACACGTTTTATATTGAAATAACATGTATACTTATGGAGAGCAATAAATAATTGAATTGAATTGGACATCGTATGTACGAATCTATTGAATATGATATAAGGATAATGAGTAACACCTCATTATTTTGTTAATCTATGTTATGATGGTTTTCCAGACAGGTTATAATTTCCTATCAAGTATTTGTGTCTTCGTAAACTTTATAAAACATTACATATTTTAGTTTATTTATGTCTTATCGAACCTATACAAAATTCGATAAGCCATCTTATTTAATGCTATCTTTTGTTCATACTTTTTACCTTTAAAATGTTTAATATTTGTATATTAAATATTTGTTTGTTTTTAGTAATTTTTTGACATAATACTTTACATTGTCTAATTGTAAACAAAACTTTTACTAAATATATATATTTTAACACAGTTTGATGATACGTATTAGTTTGGTAAATATAATATGCTATGCTTCCAGCAGCTACGCAGTCAGTCCCCGTCTCAAGACGTCTCACTGAATGAACTCAGCGGACCGTGAGCGCACTGACAGTATCATGCCGGGCCGAGTGGACGCAAATGGAACTTTATTGGACGGACTTTCATTTGACGGACCCCGCGTCCACGCATCTATACAGAGAAATCTCTTTTTGAAGAACGCCTCATTTGGAACTTGTGTATTAAATATTATTTATCTGTGAATCTGTCTATCTGAGCATTCCCGTCTTCTTTGTCATTTTTGCTACGAGATAGAACCATGTTTTCAAACTATTTCATATCGAACCTAAGTAGTCGATATAACAATTGTACACTATAAGTCTATTTATATGAGTCGACTTCAGTGCCTACTATTACTATTACCACAGAACATGTGAAGGGTTCGAAGCATCAAGATAAAATGTAAAATAAAACGCGAGTAGAATGCATGTTCAAATTTTTCATTGGTTTTCGACCTTATCTCAATTTTATTAAGTTCAAAATATGGTGGCAATATATATGCCACTGCCTCATAAAGGGTTAAAAATGTTTATTTAAATTCTCCTTTTTATTTTAAGTGCTAACTGCTGCACTGAAGCTGAATTAATTGCAATAACCTTTGGATAGAGGGCCCTGTGCCGCAAAAAGCACTCAAAAAAATTAAAAAGCAGTGACAAAATTCAGCGCTTACGTCAGCCTTCCCGGTAACATAGCGGTCAGCGCAGCCGCCCGGATAGCGGAAGACCCAGGTTTCGATTCCTGGCTGGGTCGGGTAGGCGTTTAATTTTTTCACTGTTATTTATGTATAAATATTTTGTAAAAGTGTTTATTTCATTTTTAGTATGGTCTTTTATAGTATGGTCGACATGTTTACGGTTTACAAAGTCTGCTGTATTGGAACTATTTATTGCTTGGAAGAAATTATAAAACACCTGTTCATTCGTCGTCACCATTTCTGATGGGATAGAATGGGAACGACTAGCGCTTTATCGTTGCTTATTCTTTTTCTGATATAATTCATTTTATATCTAGGAATATCAATTTGAAATTTGAAACCTATTTAAGAACTTCAATCTAATTCACAAGTGTCAGTGATTGCGATCGCGACCACGGATCTATAGAATCGCGACGCGTTTTTTAATGTTGTTGAATTAACGACCTCATTAATTTGACATTTATTTTGAATCGTCAATGCAAAATGACAAGCGTAAATACCTTTGTGATAGAGTTTGCAATTAGACAATAAGCCCCCTGACCCTCCTTGTAAGTTTCTAAAGTGCTACTTAAACTATGTATATTTTTTTCATTCAACGAACATCATACTTTCGTTTATTGAAACCGTTTATATTCGATACCCTACACGTGAAGTAGCGTTTCCACACTTTTGAACACTTCCGATGATTTAAATAGACGAGCTCGCACAATATAGAGCGCGAACACGTGTTAACAGCCATAACCATGCCAGTTAACTGCCAAACATACCATTTGTGAAATATGGTGCAGTGTGGAGCGGCCCTTATCGGCGCAGCTGATTTTACTTTTGGAACTCTTTATATGATTTTTTTGTGAATATGTAAGGGCTAGCCCATTTTTTCATAGGGTTGAATCTACTATTCCATTATAAAAAATATAAGACGGTATATTATATGTTCAGCTACAAAACAGTTACATGTATACTAGTATAACGTAAGGACATACACTGAAGATGGTCTTTATTATGATAAATTTTCCGAATACATCATCATCGTCATCATCATTAGCTCATTTTATGTCCCCACTGCTGGGGCATGAGCCTTCCCTATGGATGGATAGGAAAAACGGGCTATAAACCACAACGCGAGCCCACTGCGGATTGGTGGTTGTTAACGACTGCTAATGCAGCCGGGACCAACGGCTTTACGTGCCTTCCGAAGCACGGAGAAACTCGAGATGATACATTTTTGGTCACACATCCGATGACCGGCCTTTGTGAAAGTTGCCTAACCTCAGCACTCATAGACCGGGCGCGTTAACCACTGCGCCATCGAGCTGCTTCGAATACATACATATAAATAAAAAAATATTTTCGATATCCTTTTGTAAAATTTATCATGATAGTAGAAAAGAACCTTTAAAACGCTATTTGACATTAATAACTGCCAAAATGTTACAGGTTCTATAAAAACCCAAAGTTAAAAAAATACAGTTGAATCTTTCATCTCCCAGTGACTCCATATGGAGCCATAGAACAATTGAATTTCTATTGTATCTGGTTTTATGTATAACGAGAGGTTAAACATAATAATTTAATAAATCTAAAGCTTGGTATAATGTGGAGTAAAGAACACAGCGTGTAGATCTAAGTTGAAAGTAAGTATAAGCATCGTAACTTAACGGCAGGTGCTGCAGAATGATCGCAATATATCGCAGGTTTTATACAGAAAGGGTGCGATGGAAAAAGTAAGGTCGTTACCGACGGAGGGACGGTGCCGTTTACACGAGTGTAGCATTACCTTTATACTGTACTTAAACTTTTTACTCACTACGTATATAAACTTATATTTACACCATACTGCCAGACCGAAAGATACTGTAAGCTCTTTCTGCGTAAAACGGAACGCACCTGATTAAATTTAAATGAGGGTATACAAGCTACTAACTAATTATGAGACGACCAACACCTCAGTCTCCCTGTGACCACGGACCCTGCAAAGGGTTCGACACGTCAGGATAAACATTAAAAAGTAATATGTAAAATAAACGCGAGTAGATCCGTAAAAGTTGTTTCATTTAAACTTATATTGTTATCAATAATTTACCACTTTACTCTTCTATTAAAACCAATCCGCATTGGGCCCGAGTGGTGGTTTATGGCGCGTTCTCCCTATCCATCCATAGGGAAGGCTCGTGCCCCAGCAGTGGAGACATAAATGAGCTGATGATGATGACTTTTCTGTTAAATACCTCGGAAATAGCAGATAGTATACTAATAACTTTATTAACTTTATAAAAAGACAAAGTAGATGGTAGAAGTGAATAAATTACTTCAAAAAGGTTAGGCGTGTATTAGAAATTAGATGATGAAGTTTGCTAATTATTTGCACTATTGCAATGTAAAGATAGTGTATTATGAAAAATCAATATTAGTGTACATTTTTGTCTGCTTTATATCTAATATATAAAAATTAAGAGAGCATAAAACCCATGTATGTAGCTACATAGACCTATAGTAACACCTTATCAAAACTATAAATTGTATTGAATCTTAATGAAATAGTGTTTCAATTCAGTACAAATCTTTTTGAAAGAAATTATATTTTCCCAAATCACAATACAAGACCGCGTGAAGAATGCGTGAAACGGAACAAAATTTTGTGTTAAGTTAAAACGTAAGTAAGTCCGTAGTGAGTTTCGTGAAAACTCTAGAAAACAATACATTAATAATCAAAAATACATACATTATAAGAAAGTACTTATTCGTCTCTTCTTACTTTTATACAAAATACAACTAGCATTATTACTTTAACGTCTTTATGTCGACATACACAACGAGATATACATATACAACGAGTACAATTTTAATTAATTTCTTACAGCATTTCATCTGCTTCAGTTTCACAAGGGGTTGTAGATTGTTCAATATCACAAAAACAAAAGAAAAAGAAAAGTACTTTAAAAAGTCAGTTTCGTAATTCGAACACGCTTCTTTCTCGCTTGGCATTTTTTCTTTTCAATTATAATTAGTCTTTCTTTAGTCCCGGGTCACACCTATGCGGCTTCCCTGGAACTTTGACCAAGAATCCTGAGCAGTGCGTATTGTGTAACGCGAGCCTTCCTCCTCAGCTTATTCCAGAGGTTTCGTAGTCGGCAAACAAACGATAAGCTTCTATTGTGTACATCGAGTAGCTACCTAAATGTTTTGTTTTGGTAAATTAGCTGAAAGTTTTGTTAAGTGAAAATGTTTATAATTAGTTTTTGTTGGCACACGACTGCCAGAAAAAGGAGTGTTATGTTTTCAGGGTTCATGTATGTATGTATGTGATGTTTCTTTATTCCACCATAACTTCTAAACGCCTGAACCGAATTAGATATATGAGGTATCGTTACTATCCTCGCATCGTTCAGACTAACATAGGCTAATAAAAATTTGGAAATTCAACCCCTATGTGGGTAAAATAGGGGATGAAATTTTGTATGATGAAAACTCGTCATTATTGGAGTTAGAGACTAGAACTTGATGTTTAGCGACTTGATGTCTATGCGACCTTATAAATAAGAAAGTATTCCGCAAAGCGGTCCCCTGACTGCGATGAAAATTTCAGTTTTATTAAAATCAAGTAGTTTTGATTTTTTATATATAAGGTCACATTTTATCAAATGCAAATATTTTGAGGATAAATTCAACAACAATATAAAACAATTTTTATGAAAAAACCTTAAATTTTTATACACAAGTTATCAAGAAAAACGCCAAAAGACATTTCGATTAATAAGAAAATAAAGCACTTTCGGTAGTGTCAATTCAAAGAAGCCGAAACAGAGAGGCCGCAATGCCTTCACCGCTTACACGTGCCCCTAGTTTCATTCAAAAGAACCGACAGAGAGGCCGCTCTTAAAAATATTACAATTTTTGTGCCAGGAAAAGTTAAAAAAAAACTAGCCCGAATTTTTTTTTAATGCTAGGGCTTTATTCCTTGATATAATTAGATGTTTTGGCAAAATATTTGCAGTTGATAAAAAGTGACCTTATAGAGAGTGACATTTCATTTTTATAAATAAAGATAAATAAATACATGACATCTTGTTTTTTGCTTTTAAGTTCTTTTTTTTGCATTTTTTGTGATGGCAGTCGTGTTATTTAATTTTTTTTTAATTTTTTTAGTTTTTACTTACTGCCTTTTGCATTTCTTTACTTTACTTTTGAGATCACTTACTATATTATAATCTGTGTTTGTTTATTAGCCATCTTAACTGTTCTTATGTTCTATAGTTAGTTAGTAACCTATGTTATGTAATTGGACAATTGAGACACTAACACCAGTTTGCACTAAACTTATGAATCCCCTAAGTCTTGGCTTAACTATTACCCGGTCAAGTTAACTCGGCACCTGGCTCGCAAACGTCGCTTACACTCAGGTGTAGACAACTTGACCGGGTAGTAGTTAAGCAAAGACTTAGGCGATTTATAAGTTTAGTGCAAACGGGTGTAAGAGGTGCTGATACATAAGAGAAAAGATGATGCTGGATTAAATAATGGATTTTGGGTTCGTAAATCATTAATGTTACCCCATTAACAACACTGACATGTATAAATGAAACAGGGGCCTACTTTTGTTGTGTCCAATTATTATAGCAGCATTAATAAATGTTTTTTCTTCTTCCTCTTTTCTCCTTAATGTGTGACATAGACGAGCACAGAAAAACAAACGCATAGTGCAAAGTAACAACCCTAGCTCCACACGGCTTTAAAGTTTATCCTGACACCCCCTACCAACCATAAGGTTATAAAGTTAAAGGTGTCAGACATCCTTGCGCAAGCACAAGGGACCATCTACGTCAGGTCATAACGCCAGATTAGAACCCGCCGAAGCGCATTCTTCATCCGGTACTTTTAAGACTAGTGACTCAAGCTAGTTGCCCCGTGGACGTAAAGTCCAGTACCTAATATCCGGATAGGTTACCGGAGCTGTAAGCTTCCACGGAGTGTTCCACTGCTCGGGTCGTCAACTCTAAAGTCGACTACCAAAATGTTCTCTTAGTGCAAAGTAACAATTTAAAAATGCATAATTTCACAGTATCTTTTATTCTTATTTTTTTGAGCCAATTATTAAGAACCTAATCATATAAGTTGAAATTGCCATTCACTAGGTACCTAAGTATCTACTGCACAAACTTATCTTTCGTCTATGTATCTTACAGGCGAGCCAATAAAGCCATACAGGAACAGAACTGTTAACTTTAATCACCTCACATAAATCGCTGCATTAATTTCACAACACAAATGTAACAATTTAGTTGTAGGCAAGTAAGCACTTAGTTATACGCCTTAGGCGGCACCCTAACTTGAGCGGCCCTCCTTTACCGCTAAACAAATTTGACAGCTCCAAGTTATACCAAGTTTGTGTATGTCAAAACAAAGTTTTACATACCACCGCTGAAGCCCCACTGATCCTTAACTTCATAAATATAAAGTTCAAATTCGCTGTGTTTTTGTTTTCTCTTGTGTACGTGTAATTCAGTATAGAGTATTAAAGTTTCCACGGACTAGTTAGCATTGTACCCACGTTGAAACAAGTTGTCATGATTATTAAGGTATTTAGCGTTAGTCGAAGTTGCCGTATGGTTACTTTGCAGAACTGCTGCGCGCAGGCAACGTCTACCTTTTACGGTCTGGGGAGCATCTGACAAGTCAGCCAAAGTATAGTTTTGGTGCTATCTCTAACTAAGGTAGATTAAACAGGGTAGACACCAGGGTAGACACCAAGGTTTGGCTATCATCATTGTTCAAAAGCTTTGTAAGCCTAAGGTTATATGTGTCTTTAAGTATATTAATCTTATCTAAATACTAGCTTTTGCCCGCGGCTTCGCACGCGTGGACTACATGCTTTTCCTTAACATTATTTTAACAGTATGTAGAGAAAAAGTAGAAAATGATGATGATAAAAATAATGTAATGTGAACGTGCGTTTCTTAGGAGAGACTTATACTTACTACTTTATTTATCATGAATACGCTGTATCCTTGCCCTGTCCCTATCCCTTCACTATTTTTGTGTTTATCCATGACTAATACCTAATAAGAAATCATAATCATAAGTAAGTAATTAAATTAAAGTATTTCCTTATAAACAACATTTTTAACAATTTTGGATGTCGGTGCCAATATCACCAGACTATTTGATGAGCTAACACGTGAACACGCTACATAGAACTGTCCATGAGAAAAGCAATTCTCCCTCAAATCGACACCAGCATACTTCAGAGTTTGTCCTTGAGCCTTATTAATTGTCATGGCAAAGCAGACTTTCAAAGGAAACTGCAGTCTCTTGAATTCAAAAAAACTCTGATTATGATACTGATAGTATGGTAGCCAGAGCTCACGTTAGGCGCCGCGGATTATACCTAGGTACCTACAATTACTTATTTACAGAAGAAAGAAACCCATCTACAGAAGTAATTGTTAGGTAATACATTATTTATAGGATTCCTATTTTTGATTGACCAACGACCACCACAGCTACACTACTGACCCCTTATGTACTTATCAGAAAATGAAATTAAAACGATATAAAATGAAAATTATTTCGGTAAAATTGTTACACGTCAATGTTTAACATTGATAAGTTAGGTCTATCCCTATCCCGTCCCTATTTAATTCCTATATCTATGCGTTGAGCCATTTTATACTTACCAACAGACTGGAAAGACTTAAAAGTATTTTTAATAATTTTGCCTTTGTAAAGACTTTTTTACACAACATTTCATCCCGCATGATCCTTCCCCAAGGACAGAATTCCCAAAAAACCTTAATTTGCGTTAATCTTCAGCCCAAACCCAAAATTCGAAGATACTAACTCAAAACTGACCGACTTTTATACAAACTTGCATCCCTTATTTCACCCCCTTAGGGGTGGCATTCACAAAAATCCTTACTTAGTAGATGCCTGCACAATATAAAGCATATATGTGCAAAATTTCAAGTCTCTAGACGATTTCATTATTCCCATGACTTCATCCCCCTTTTCACCCTCATGGGGATGTAATAATCAAAATCGCTGAGACACGTGTAATTTATTTTTTAATCTTCAGTCCAAACACAAAATTATAAGATCATTACTTCAAAACTGACGGATTTTCATACAAACTTTCACCCCCCTTTTTACCCCCTTAAAATTAGAATTTCCAAAAAATCCGTTCTTAGTGCTCATCTACACTACCAAAGGAACCTACGTGCCAAGTTTCATGATTGTAGCTTCAGCCGTTTGGGCTGTGCGTTGATGGTCAGTCAGTCAGTCAGTCACTTTCTTCTTTTATATATTTAATAGAAGAAGATGTCGCCGTAGAATCAATGTTTGTATCATTGTTGTGTTCCGGCAGCTATTGATACGATAGCCAGTGCCTCACTAGTTCTCGCCTCACTAGAAGTGCGCTTCCATCATTGGCCTTATCATCACTTAACATCAGGTGAGATCAAGGCACTGTGCTTACCCGTTAATATTTAAAAAAAATTAAACCTTTTCATATCAATATATACTTTTGTCTCGTCTCAGGCTGGTGGCCTACCATAAGGTCAACACACATTTGTTATCCATCAAAGAAAGAGATAAAAATAATTTTCGAAACACATGTTTAAATCATATCAATAAAATACATTGTAAGTAGCCACGCGAAAATTCATACAACTCCATTACTGGCTGTTGAGCGTAATTTTTCCAGATTGATTATTAAATAACGACCAGAATTTTCGACGCGGCTACTCGGCAACGAGCGATTGCGAAAAATGCAGGGTTAATTTCGGTTTAAGCTCCGGAGGGCTTTTAAATTGCCGTAAATACTGCATGTCATGGGTAGGCCTCGTCTGCCTTTATCAATTAAGAGAGGACTACAAAATGTAAGCCATATATGCGAAGCTAAAAACGTTACACGATCGTTTAATATTAACCCGTGCGTGAACACGAGTGCCGCGTGAACCGGTATTGTGGAACGGGGTACTTTGAATCAAATGTAACATTGATGACAGCTATATGCTTAAAGTGCCTAAAGTGCACTAATACTCTTCTCAGTAGAGGACTGCATTTCGATGCAGAGTAGCGTCGTATCGTCTTTCATGTAGAAAACTCATAAGAAATCATCATCATCATCAGCTCATTTTATGTCCCTACTGCTGGGCACGAGCCTTTTCCGATTATGGATAGGAAGAACGGGCCATAAACCACCACCCAGTGCGGATTGGTGGTTGTTAACGACTGCTAATGCAGCCGGGTCCAACGGCTTTACGTGCCTTCCGAAACACGGAGGAGCTAGAGATGATAAATTTTTGGTCACCCATCCTATGACCGGCCTTTGCGAAAGTTGCTTAACCTCAGCACTCGCTGACCGGGCGCGTTAACCACTGCGCTATCGAGCTCTTCATAAGATATACTATAGTAAATTTATTATTTACTTTATTACAAATATTAGTCAAAAATTGTTGGAAGGGTCGACTGATTTATACAGGGTACCTACTGAATTATTATGTTTTTAGTGTAGTTAAATTTTTAGTTCCAATAAAAAATATCAGTGCCACAATCATAATACTACCGACTACCTTAGCTGGCACAAATAAAACTGAGTCGGAGCACTTTGGTTGACTCTATACAAGCATACTTATGTAATTATGAGCGATAAGCGTAATTATGAATTTAAAATAGAAAATTTTCATTTAGTTATGACATTTGCGATGTTGCCAATTCGATATGCATGAGCGAGAAGCGTGTACTATGTTTTCTGTAAGAGTGAAAGAGAGAAAACAATGCGGCCGAGAATGAATTACCTTAAATAGTTTTTATCTTTTTAACAATAAGTCCAATATGACTGTGTTTATTTTTTTTCCCTTTCGACGTGTCTTACGTCATAGAAACAATTTCGCCATTTTGAAATGCAATTCATTCACGTATGACTAGTCTATATATAAAAGATCATTGATTGTGACTGTTGACATTCAGTATCAATCCCGTTTACTAATTTATTTATTAATTAATTCACATTACTACTACTTTTTGCAAAAGCAAATTATATTTAAAAATAAAACCTAACAGCAAATGTGCGCTTTGCCATTTCTGCCAGCACTATTCGGATGAAAGAATCCCGCTCGAATTTCACGATGACACTCCAATGTTCACGAGTGGAAAACTGTGTACCGGCACAGGTTTTATTAAATGTTTCAGGAATCAGGAACAGAGAATGTTCGTGTTACGTTGTATGAGGGCTTGTATTACGTACAAAAAGTAACAAAAAACCTTGGATGTTGTATGTGTTGGTATTGTAAATGGTTTGATACCTTAAGTTCCATTATGATTCAAAATTAAAATGGAACTATTGGTCCCGGCAGTTGTTATTTCAAAACCTTCTTTCGTCCATCGTACATTTTTGTTTATGGTAGATTGATAAAATAATTAAGAGCTGTGTCCGCGACTCCACTTCTTTGGATTTTAGCTCCTGCATTATCCAGTTCAATGTCACTTGTCATATATGATTTACATAACTTGAGCCGATGAACATTTTAAATAAGTAGTAGGCGAGCCACCTTATAAAAGAAATAGATTTCATGCCCGAGAACTAAGTACAGAGTATAGAGAGGCATCGATTAAGAACTGAAGCTTCGGGTCTTGGTGTTTGAAGCATCCAAGGGTTGTGATAGCCGCTTTCCAACAGGCGGGACGCATGTCTCTATGCCAGCTTAAAACATATTACAAGATCTGGTTTTTCCGATTTGAAGATCTTCCTTACAAGCATATTGACAACCGACAAGATGTCCTCGCCTTTAAAACCCCAGCTTAAAGACTACCAATGTTAATTCTCAGTAATAATAAAAAACAACCAACTGTTATTAAAACGAAACATTCGAAATTAATTCGACGTAAATGCAACCGAAAAGGTTGCTGTTTATGAAATCAGATTGCAGGCGCACTTTGAATTTTGGCATATTACATTAATTACAACTGGCTTAACAAACGAAAAATATTTGCTCATTTGCTGGCGTACATGATAAATTGTAAATTACTTGGAAACAGGCGTTTTGGGAGGCCAGTTTAAAATTTAAAACGGCCGGACAACAGTGGGAAATTCACGGGCAAATAATGAGGGACGAATTAAAAATGCAAAAATTGATTAATGGACCGTTGTCGGGCAAATATGTGTTAAATAAGCGTGAGTCGCTGCCGACTGCCTTTTGTCCTCTGTTGTTGTGCTTGTTTGTCGTCTGAATAAGAACCTTATGCACGTTATCGCGGTATCAATATAAAGGAATAGGGTTTTTTAAATGTCTATCAATTTGGTAATTGATAAAAAGGTTCGTCAGAATGCTTTGTGTTATTGTTGTGAACATTAAAACACGCATTAACGCGTAATCTTATCGTTTTAAAGTGGATTTTATTTTCACATAGAACATCGTCATTTGATAGTGGAAGAAAATTAGTCACATATTTCCACACATTGCCACAAAAAAATTGTTTTCTCTGGCATTTGTCATTATAAGAATTACGAACTCTATTAAACTGTTGATTTCCTAAGCTGTTTATGTAATACAGTTGTTATTACTATTGATACGTAATTACGATTCTATAAATCAAAATTAGATAAACATCCAACAAAATATAAAATAGAAAAAGGTTATAATCAAAAAGGCAAAAAAAAGCTATACTTATTATTTGACTTGCCATAACTGCAAAGTACCGGCAGGCATCTGTTTGTCACTTTGATTTTCGTATGTCCCATGTTCGGTGTACACTGGCCCCAACGCCACCATTTAATGAAAAACCCGACGTTGCCCGAGGCTGTTTGCCGGCAACTGCGATACAAACGACTTTTCAATCCGTTACAGACTAATTAACACTTATGGTTTTCATGCATTCCATTTTTAGCTCGTGTTTGTCTACTTTCCATCGCCATTATTTTGTTTATGATGCATACAAGGATCAATTATTAATTGAAATGTTGAAATGTTAACAGTACTACATACCTCATTTACAGCCGAAATTAATAACCTATCCTCAGCAAGAGATAGGCCTACAAGAGATTTGTTGCTTAGTTATTTCTGTTAATTATCGGTGTGTTAACTAATTAATTAATTGTTAATAAACCTACTGTGTGTACTGTGTAGTAACCAAATACAAAAAATATTAGTGATCCTTATGTCTTTATTCTTAGTTTTCTTACTCTTACTTCAAATATCTGTAAGGAGAAAAAAGGTATAATTAAAAAATATTATGAGTCTAAGCAGTTTTATATATTTTGATAAACAAGACAAATATTTAATGCGATTCTACCGATTGTAAATGAATTGTATTTCTTACACCCTTAGTTCAAATTGTACCATTTGGATTATATTACGTATATAAAATCACAACATTACATTACTATGCAAGGTAAGGAACAATCAATCCCACTCCACAAGCTATATACCAGGCTGTCAAGCAGATGGAACAGAGTTATATAATAATAATAATAATAATATTTCAGACACAGTCCATAAAGTTAGTAATACAAAATACTTCCAAAACTATGTTAGTAATATTGAGGAAATTAATTATTTATTTATTTAACTGAGACACTCAATACTTGACCATCACAGCGGTCTGCAATCGCACTCAGAAAGCTGTATGCCTACTCAACTTCATAAAAAAACCTTACTTCTTTCCACTCCTTTCAGTCCATATATTAGCTTAATTAAAACCGGTATCACCTCGTTGATCGGCCGAATGTGATGGCTGCGATTCCCTCGTTCCAGTTATTAAGGGGAAGCGTTTCAGCAGACTATTAACGCGGCCAAAGTGAACCGCACCGAGTCGCGTGCCAAACGCATATTAGATGTCATAACCGCCCAGCGACGGCCTTACTCAGTTACTCATGTGGTGCGGTCCTGGCAGCCACTGTGCATTGCTAGATGATTTCTTTTCTAATATTTACAAAAAGCTTGAGTGACTTAATATTGTAACCTACGCGGGCTTTAATTACACTCTAAGGGTAAGGCAGACAAGACTACGTGGAGTCTGTTTTGCAGCGATTCGTTTCTGTCACTAATATACAAAATTAAAAGGTCAACCCTTTATAGCATATATTTTTATGTCATAATATTATTATGCATATCAGCGGATGGCATAAAATTTATTAGAAATAGAATGCCTAATGAAATTATTCCAAATGGAAAACTGCCATCATCGTAGTATGCCAAGTGAAATTATATCGAGTAATCGTCGCACTAAATAAATGTTATGCTAAACGAAATTATGCGTAATGTAATTTTGCTACATGTAATTATGCCAAGTAAAAATCTGCCACCTTAAAAGTATGCCATTGGGAATTCGGAGACATAAACATTCGACCAAATAATAATTATACTAAATAATTTTTATGCATTGAACATATTAGTTTAAAAAAAATTATGCCATGTGTTATGCCAAATAAAATTCGGAGCTACAAAATTCTGCCAGATCGAGGGAACCTACATACAACAATTCAACATGTCAAATTATAAGTATTTTTGTATTTGTACATTTTATGTATTTATGCTGAAAGATGTAAATCAACAACTCCCGCCAGACGGGAGTAGACCAGACAACCAGTGCATAAACGCTGCCATTCCACAGCGCGATCCGCCCGATAGCGCTGCGCATGCAACTAAGCCTCTAAACACCGTAAACTTGTGAATTATTAATCTCCTTATCGAGTAGTGAACATGACCAGCACTATGAAAAATTTAATAAACTCCACATCGGATTTATTAAGGACTGTTTTCGTGCTTTCGTATTGTTCTATTGTAATGAAACACGATACTCACCGTATGAATGTTTGCAATGAGGCTTACGCTAGAATTTTTTGTCACCACGCGGTGTCACTTGAAAGAGTAGAATGAGTTCCTAAAACTAAGCAAAAAAAAAATTTATATAAGTAATCTTATTTGTTTTTCTAAAACTCCCGAGTCTAGCGCCAGTTTCTAAATGCAGTCTAAATAGAGAAGAGGCAGACGTAAATGTCGAGAGTGTCAGTGTACGTGTATTTCGAAGAAGCACGGAGGAGCTCGAGATGATACATTTCGGTCACCCATCTGATGACCGGTCTTTTCGAAAGTTGCTTAAGTTTACAATCGCACATCTTCACATGCATCTATCGACATCGATTATTATGATAATCTAATTGAAATCGAGTTATTGCTTGTACAACGATGACTGATTGAGCTATGAAACACCTGTAATAATATATTATTGCAATGGGCTTTTGATGACGACAGATAACCGCCGGATATTTATATGATAAAACAAAAATTCGTAGTAAGTAATGAGTAATGTAATGATTATTTACATACAATTTTACGCAAATATTGTTGCGGACAAATTACAATTTCAAAAAATGCAGTGTTGAAAAACATCCACGAGCGGGATTTGAACCAGAACCCAATGACATGCCGGGTAAGGTGCACTGCCAACTATGCTATCGTGGAGTAATGTAATGCATGAATACAAAACAAATATTTTCCTTTCCTGGTTAGATCATGACGATAAAAGTTTAATGTAATTTTTATTATAAAGTTTGAATAAAACCAAACATTTTATGGATTAACGATATATTTTTATTTAATTAAGACTATTTAAATTAACCAAGACAAAGGGACCATGCATAGGGAAGGCTCGTGCCCCAGCAGTGAAGACAAAGACTAAGTTAATGATGATGGTCATTTTTTATATAAGTACGACGTCCATCATAAGTGGTTTAAGATTGGATAATGGTAACCCCCAATATCGACACGGCTCTGTTATCGTTTGGATTTATTCTTATCGCGTCACAATCGCTTATCTTTTTCGTTTTCATAAATTTTACTGAGCAATATAACAGATATAAAATGAATGTGTCACACTTACAATATAGATAGTTAATAGGCTGAATGATTAAGGACTGGACAGACAATAGCTTTGCTTTGAGTAAACTTATATGTGAAGAACCTATAGACGTTTTGATAACTCATACAAAATACAAAGATCCAATTTTTCCAAAGCAATAACAAAATTTTAATTAATCTTTTTATACGATTTAAAGTCTGCTCTGAAAAGTTTCAAGTCGCTTAAATTCAGTTGACAAACTTTTTTTTTTAATGTTTTCTACTATTTACGTAGTATGTCCATTTTCTGTTTTTCCTTTAAATATAGAAGTTTCACTATTTTGGTTTATTGGTATGAAAAAAAAATCTTTTACTATGAATTATTTTTTAAAGAAATGAAATAAATTTTCCGTAATATATAAATGCTCCTAAAATCCAGTATATCTTTCCTACTCCACCCCGTGAAATAATATTTTTCTTGATTGGCTTAAAAGTCTCGATTGTTCCACTTGTTTCTGAATCTTGTTTCAGTTCCAGAATCCGATTGGGTTAAGATTTTAGGCTAGTAGCATATTTATTACCTTGGCATAAGCCTCCAACCTGGTTTTGCGGGTTGGTAGGTATAAGTAAAATAACATTATCCTATCAGCATACTTCAGTAACACGCTCTTATATATCGTAAATGTATTAGCCATAAATACTTAATGAAACAGGAGATTAGATAATATGTATACCTCGTCATACGTATTTTATCCTTCAGTATCACAAACACATGCAATGAAAACACGTGTCAAATAGTTCACAAAATGGGTTGTATACGTGTTTTTATAAAAGTGATTTTGTTTATCATAAATTTCATAGTCACAGTAAGTATAAAAATTTCCTTATTTTAACGTAAAATTAAATGTACCCGAGTCTCGTTTGAAACGTCGGTGGGTATAAAGGTGTATCTATGATACCTATATAAAGTAGTTTGCGTTAATCCCCGTTATAAACCTTTGATGAAAATGGAACGCGAAAGTTTAAAAGTGTATAAAATTAAATGTGTACTGTGTACACATTTTGACAAACGATTTGACTTTGACTTTGACTTTAATTTTGTAACAAATAATTGTGAGATTCTTTCATTATTTTAATGACTGGATTTTCGTCTGTATATATTTTAATATCCACGTAAACAAATAAGTGTATACAACGTGTAACAGAAAGGTGTGGTCAAAATGAAAAGATCCAAAGTGTATCCGACCTAAATCTTGTATGCAGAGTTACTAAGCCATGATTATTAACTTTAATGTGTAATGCAATTTTTTATTTAATATTTCTATTGTGACGTCACATTAAAATAAACAAGTCTCAGCCCTAGTGGTTTAGTAACCTCTGTATACTAACATTTATGATCACTGCTGCTTGCTTATGCGCGCCTGACGCGCATCACTTTACAAATATAAATATTTCATTAACCATTGCATGACAAATTAAAGTTAATAAGTATGTCTTAGTAACAACACATACAAGTTCTAGATGGGATACACTTTAGATCTTTTCATTTTGACCACACCTTTTTGCTGCACGTTGTATAAGTTTTTATACTTACCCCTTCGATCAACAATACACTAGATAACCGGTCAGGGTGTCAAAAACGGCCGAGCGAATAACGCCTCACATTCAAAGTGGGGTCTTATTTCTATTTAGTTCGCTGTTGACTGCGCCAACATGATGACGTACCACAATGCATCAGTGTATTCAAAAACTGTAAAAATAACTATCGAAATAAAAATATATCGGAAGGAATATCATACTTTCGGTAAGTAAATGCTTTTTCATAACATAAATAATAAAATACCTAACTGTTTTTATGAAATAACAATCTTTAATTTTTAAAACCAACCCACGCGCCAACATTTGCTAATGTTTGGCCAACGAAATTACTGAGTGCGACTCCATAATACTCTGTTCGGAGCAAGTAAAGTCAATAATGCAAAAATTCGAAATGAAGTAAGTAACATTTCGTGTCTGCCATTTGCTGTTTTATTTTTATGTAATAAGGTCGAATTTGGATGTAAAGGGTCTTTGTATATATTTTTAAATACACAAGTGTTTATTTAAATTTCTTATCTCTTTCTATCGTTTTCGACGTAAGATCGTAAGTGAATGTCTTAATAATCAAAACTGTGCTTTATTCCTTGCAAAAAAAGTATAAATTAGGTTGAAATTATCAAAACTTAGGATAGTTTTTCTCCATTTATAGTAAAGTCAGCCAGTGCCATATTTGAGATTTGTTTTAGTTCGTGAGGCGGTATCTAGTGTATTGTTGATCGAAGACTTACCCCCTTATTCATAAAAACTATTTTAGCGTTAATTAGTTAAATAATGTTTTGTCAACGTCACACAAATGTCATTTTGAATTTAAGAAAAAGAGACAAAACAATGATTAACTAAACTATGCTTAAATAGTTTTTATGAATATAGCGGTTATTGTGTAGCAAAGCTTGCATTAATTTAATCAGAGAGTGGCCAAATAAAGTTATATAATATGTATTTCGTTTCAGATACTTGGTTTACTTTTAGTCGCAGGAGGATCAGTATTGATATATTTCAGAGAGACCATAGCAAATAATGGTCCTGCTAACGGCCAACTTTCTTTGTTAGCAATCATAACGATAGTTGTTGGATGCATAGTGTTTTTAATTGGATTTTGTGGTTGCTGCGGCTCTATAGCCGATGTACCATGCCTCCTTATAACGGTAAGTGTAATTTGAAACGGTTCTCTTTGCAATTTCTTAAAAAAAATATTTTAAAATTGTTCTGTATCCTGTATCAAACCCAGGATACCCCCCACAAAAAGATAATGGTAATAATACTTTGATGTATTGTATCGGCCTTGCCGCCACCCATAACGTAATTGCATATACGCTAAAGACGTTTAGCTCATGTTGTCGATACGCAAGAAAAAGATCTGTATTATAAAAAAAATACTATTAAAGTCAGTATTACACACTTATTTTGTATATAGATACACGGTCGTACAATAGAGCGATAGGGTAGCCTATACTGTTGAGTTATTATTGGACTCAACGTTTTTACTGCTTTCATCTTAATAGTTTCAAATGTTTTATTTTTTATTTCAGTATGGCATATTTATTATTCTACTGGTTGCACTAAACATTTATATTATTGTAATACTATTTGGAAACCAGTCCAGTATATCGAATTCTATATCGGACATATTAGATGAACTGTTTAAAGATTCTGACATGAGGGAAACCTTTTACTTCCTGGAATACTACGTAAGTCATATGTATTCAATATAATCATGTTCATCATCATTAACTTTATTGGGGATTCGCCTTCCTACTTCGGTGGACAACGGGGATATGAGAATTTATCGTGCCTTGGTCTTGGAAGCGTCGATATTTTTACTTTGTTCACCCATCCGGACGCTTGGCGTTGTGAGATCTTCTTAACTTGTACGAACACAATTCGTATGAATTTTATATCCGTATAAACAGTAAAATGCGGTCATGGGCTCATACCAGCGTCTTAACATATAAACAGATTTTGGATTTCATCAGTACCTACTGTATGAAATTATGTAAATTTTATGTAGGTGATGGCATCAGCATCATCATAATCAGCTCATATTCTGTTGGAGCACGAACATTTAAAAAAATATATATTTTACGGGTAAGCACAGTGTCTTGATCTCACCTGATGTTAAGTGAGGATAAGGCCAATAATGGAAGCGCACTTCACCCGGGATCCTCAACTAGTTAGGCACAGGCTATCGTATCTCTAGCTGCCGGAACACAACAATGCTACAAACATTGATGTTATGGCGACTTATTTAGATAAGATGGTAGTAGCTAGCCAGGCGGACAATCCACCCACCAATCCGAATACACAAACATGTACCCCCCGCTGGGAATCGAACCCGGGACCTCTGGGTCTAAACTGGTAGTCTTAACCACTAGACCACAGAGGCGGTTAAACCTATCCGATGACTGGCCTTTGCGAAAGTTGCTTAACCTCAGCACTCGCAAACCGGGCGCGTAACTGCGCCATCGAACTTCTCCAAGTAGGTGATGTAAATTACAATTAATTTGTATGTTTGTAATGGAAGGTGTCCTATGGAGGGAAATGTTCAATATTCTGACGCCGTTAAAGAAAATAAAAATTTGATAAATTATTTAGATTTTTTAATTCTGACATTTATATCTGTTTCAGTTCAGCTGCTGCGGCACGACAGGGTCCGATTCATACTTAGAGATAGAAGTCACTATACCTCCGTTATGCTGTAAAGACTTCGTGGTACCGGACTTAACGGACATTGAGGAAATAATTAACAACCTCAACGATACCAATTTGGACTACTGCTTGCCCACGGACACGTATGAAGGCTGCACGACAATGATAGTGGATTTCTTTTTGAGTATTTTTTCCATTGTCGCCTATGTCTTCATTGGGCTATTAGTGGTAGAGGTAATTATTAAAAATTTATATTTAAGCTAATTTTTATTTTAAATACAAAAATAAAAAATGTTTGGTGGTTGAATCACCAAAAAAGGTACTTTATATGTAATTTTTGTTTTGTTTATATAAATAATTTTAACGCAAATTTTGTTGCGAAACAAATTACAAAAACACAAATGTTGAAAAAATTTCCACGAGCAGGATTTGAACCTGCACCCATCTGACGTACCGGGTCAGGTGCTCTCCCAATTGAGTTATCGTGGTTCTAACCACCCCGCCGAAATTATTCAACACTATTTACTTTTTTTTTTACTTTTTTTATTCTCGATATGTACTTAAGAAGGGTGCAGATTCAAATCCTGCTCGTGGAAATTTTTTCAACATTTGTGTTTTTGAA
This sequence comes from Eudonia mercurella, assembly GCA_963082485.1. Taxonomy (NCBI): domain Eukaryota; kingdom Metazoa; phylum Arthropoda; class Insecta; order Lepidoptera; family Crambidae; genus Eudonia; species Eudonia mercurella. Next base: position 13,498,887 of record OY720027.1, read on the forward strand.
ATGTATGTATATGTAATTGTTAGATATTTCTTTGACTAGGTAGAGGTAGAGTTCAGCACAACAGTTTCAGGCTATAAATTCATTGTTACAGATGCATCATTATTTTTGTTTCTGAAACAAAGTTTATATACAAATAATTTACTAATTTTAGATAATGTGGTTCTAATTTAAAATAAAGTAAAAAGCAGTTTCTATGATTATCAATATATATCATTAATGTCGTATCTAAATCTTATTATAAAATAATTGACGATAACAAACTAATCTAATAGACAAACTTTAACAATCGTGCAATTACCGATTAATATTTATTTTGATGAAGATGATCATTATTTAAGTATTTCATTTTATTTAAGAAGAAGAAATACAAATAAATACAAGAAAAAGAAGTACAAACACGAAAATGGATCGATTAATCAAAATTAATATAGCAGAAATGTTAATTTACATTTTGGATATTATTATTTTATCTGTGATTAAGTGTCAATAAAAAACAATAAAAAAAACGCACTTATTATTCATGATAAGCATTTGAGAAAGGCTTGACACCAATCGTTTTAATTTTGCAACATTTATCATTTAATGTCCTAATTGGAACGTCTCATTATTATAATGATGATGATGCGTCCGCTGTACATAATGACAAGAGTCACGGTAGATTGGTCTATCAACTGTACTGTACCTCGTTGATATTCCAAGCCTCCTTACAAAGTGATTTTAATAATTGAGGCCTTTGCCAAGCTATGGGAGCGTATATAGGCTATTTTACTATTTTTTTTTTATTTTCATTCATAATACCTATATATACCTAGTCACAAGCTAAAATTTAAATACATTAAAGATAAATTTAAAAAAATATCTTGTTACTTATTTAAGTACTTATATTTATTTGACAAAATATAAAAAAAACAATATTTGCGTTAAAAATTAATTGAACATTTTATAAATAGCTTGCTTACTTCTTAACTGATCTTTAATATTTGTAAAAATATTATAATCGGATGTTAGTGACGGTAGTTGTTGACATTGAATGGGCGCCTTTGGCTTTCAAAGTAAAAAGTGTTGAATAATTTCGGCGGGCTGGTTAGAACCACGATAGGTGGTAATTGGAAGAGCACCTGACCCGGAATGTCAGAAGGGTGCAGGTTCAAATCCTGCTCGTGGATTTTTTTTCAACATTTGTGTTTTTGTAATTTGTTCGCAACAATCTTTGCGTTAAAAATTATTTGAACATTTTATGACAAAATATAGATTAATCACTTTAACGACTACGAGTATTACTCAACTTACTTTTTTTCCAGGTTCTCGCCATTATATCTGCCTTCTATCTAGTCTATCAGATAAGAAGAAAGAGAGCAAAGGAAATGCAGAGAACGCAGCCAGTATATGTCTACCCCGGTGATCCCAGACAGTATCGGTACTAAAATCATTAGTATCTACTAGGGATTCATACCATGTTTGATCAATTACAGTAGTTACAATAATTCCGTGATCATGGCGCATGCAACTGTGCCGAATTAACGGATACTCACAAATATTCTATACTCTATTGCAAGTGACCATGATAGTTTAAATTAGTACTAGTAGATAAATGCATAACTTGCTACTGATGACCATGACAGTTTGAAGTTATAATAGTGCGTTGTTTATTTATAATTAAATATGAAACTTTCAATTGCATCTCATTATGAGTATTATAAATCGTTTAAATTCTAACTTGTTGTACAAATGAAGCTTTTGTCTAGCAGTGGATGTCTCTTATGTCTCTTGGCTGAGGTGATGATGATGATCGTGATATATATAATAGGAAATTTTGCATTTACACTGTTTGTATAATATAATGTTTTATATGTAACTAAATAAGTTTTTTTATTAAACATTGTCTTTTAAATCCTTTTGTACCCAATTATGTGTACAATAAAGACCAAAATCATGTTACATTCGCTACAACACTTTTTGTTATACCATAAGACACTTATTTTAATACGTTTTACCATTGAAAATGGTTATCAGATGCAAATCGCCTGAGTTACGTTTTGCCATAGCTCCAAGGATTTTGGGAGAATTGAGATGGAAATAGTACCAAGAGTTGAGGAATTTATCGAGACACGTGTGAGCGTTTTTGAAAATCAGCTGGAAACTTTTTTTGGAATTTTGAAAAATGTAAAAAACGGGTTTTTTGGGGGGTTGTATACTAAATTGTTTAGCTACAAAATGGCGAAAAAAATTTGGAAATCGGTTAACAATTGTGACCTGTAGGTGGTCTCTTTAGATTTGGTATTGTAGAAAAACGGGTATTTCCGTATATAAAAAGTGATGTAGCTTCTTTGATTATTGACCGATCGTCACGTTAATGGTGTTAAAAGATGCGGATGCAGGCGAGAAGTGCATTCAAGTTAGAATTGTGTTATTTAAAGTAAAATGGTTTTTTTTCGTAAATTGTTGACTTCATTTTCAAAGCTCCGATTCTTGCGAGGACTGCGAAATCTGTGAATTTTTTATATTTAACGGGTAAGTGTGCTTAACATTAAGTGAGGTCAAGGCATCACAGTGGCTTGATCTCACTTAATGTTAAGTGATGATAAGGCCAATTGATGGAAGCGCATTTTACTCGGAATCCTCAACTAGTGAGGCACTGGCTATCTTATCTCTAGCTGCCGGATCACAACAATGCAACTAACATTGATGTTATGGCGCCATATTTAGATAAGATGGTGGTAGCTAGCCAGGCGGACAAACAAACCCTTACACTAACCATGCCGAGTTCACAAACATGTACCCCCGCTGGAAATCGAACCCGGGACCTCTGGGTCTAAACCGGTGGTCTTAACCACTGGACCACAGAGGCGACATATGGGATAACCACAATTAACATTGTGTTCATACTATAATTACATTATTATATTTCACTTTTCATGCAACTAAAATACGTAAAAACTTTCAAGAATAATGAATAGACATCCTCGTGCCTCAACAGTGGGGACATAAAATGAGCTGATGATGGTGATGGTATAATCGTGCCGAGGAAAAAACCCCTAAATCTTCTGAGTTATGGACAAACAAAATCTTTTCACAATATGACCGACTACTATTCTAGAGACATAAGTTTCCCTGACGAAATTTTAAAGTACTTCTATAAAACAGAGGAACTCGATGGCGCAGTGGTTAACGCGCCCGGTCTGCGAGTGCTGAGGTTAAGCAACTTTCGCAAAGGCCGGTCATCGGATGGGTGACCAAAAATGTATCATCTTGAGCTCCTCCGTGCTTCGGAAGGCACGTAAAGCCTTTGGTCCCGGCTGCATTAACAGTCGTTAACAACCACCAACCCGCACTGGGGCCCGCGTGGTGGTTTATGGTCCGTTCTCCCTATCCATCCATAGGAAGGTTCGTCCCCAGCAGTGGGGACATAAAATGAGCTGATGATGATGATAAAACAGTATGTCGTTTTTGCAATGTTTAGGTCTTACACCTTTAATATGAAACAAGCACCTGAAAAACTCGACAGGGAAAACAATGTCACAGTCTCAGAACAGATCTCGCCTGGATTGGTCCTGGTTTAGAGTCCTAAAGAGTCAAGTCATTTTAAACATTTCTTTATACTTTGTACATAAGCTAATAATTTCCATGCATTTAATTAAGGCTGCCATGATGTATATGTTTCCGGCATAGCATAATATTCAGGCATTGTATAGAATACCTAGGCATTCTAAACAATGCCCAGCTCGGGCATTTATTTAGGCATTTTATAAAATATTTTATTTATCGAAATGTTTTCGCGCTTTTAGCACCTTGTACCTGTAAATTGGTCGTCGACCTAAGCTAGCAGGTATGCATGCACTCAAAGTTTATACTAATACACTTATTTAATCCAACACATTTGATCTTTGCGAAAATAAGTAACTTGTGGCGTTCTAGGGATCTTGCTCTACATACACTTTAGGATCGCTTAGGTGATTTGGGTTGGTGATCACCAATAGGGTTGCCAACTTTTTTACAAGAAATAAAGTATATTTAGGTCTGAGAAGAATATTAAATAATATTTTAGAAAAATGTACAGTATTTTACTGACAGATTCGTTCTGAAACTCCATTATTGTAATTGTTTGTGGTTGCGCAGCGCTGAGCGCCCTCTGACTAAATAAAAAAGAATTGTGTGAGCGTCTAACACTTTTAGTGTTAAGCATTTTGATGCTGAAAACAGTATTTTGTATACTTTCTTTTTGTTCAACAATAAAAAGTATAATGTAGTGAAAAACAGTATAATACTGTTTTTAACAGTATAGTTGCCAACCCTATCACCATCCCATTTTTACCAATATCCATCAATTATAGCGATGACTTGATTTCAATGATGGGGCATTAGCCCATAGCCCAGCAATGGGATAGTATATGAGGGCTATTTACTTTCACTCTGGATGGTCGTCGCTAACACTAGATAGATGACGCAGAAGTAAAAGTCCATGCAAATTAAATACGAAGCTAAGTCTAAATTCAACGAACAGAGCTAAATTAGCTCTAAGCTTATTTCTTTCAAAGTAAATATGAAATACGCCTGAAACGTAAAAACAGTTGTTATGATTCTCTGAATACTAATAGCTGTTATATACTCTGTTCCACTTATAGAAAAAAAAAAATATTTCCGTGAAAACAAGACCACTTTAATGTTATCACGTATGATATGCCCGAAAAAAACAGGATGATGACATATTTATTTTCCACTTTTTTAGACATTACGTCGATGTTGTTGATATCTTTTTTTATATATTTGCATCACAAATATATAATTTGGATGCTTGTAATTATTAAAGTTATTAAGACTTGCATCTCTCTTGTATTTAGGTGTGATTGTAATCATTTTCCATACATCACTAAAACATTTTTTTAATTGTTGTTGGCAGCAGGCAAGTGATTTAAGTCGAGTTTATACGTGTTAAGTTTTTAAGATTAATTATTTATATGTAAAGATTTGTAATTTGTCTTCTTTTATTAACATTATTATTATTATCTCCTTTATTTTTTTATTTTTTCTTAAAACTAGATTTTTACAATATTTTAAAATAAAAACAATAAAACATTATAAAAACCTAATCCTAGAGTACCACCAGCAGCGGGGCAGGGCCCAAGCTACCGGTGGTCAGGGCTGCAGAGTGAGGAACCTTCTGACAATACGTGCCGTGTCTAGGAGTACTGCCTTTTGCATCTGACCCTTAACCCAACCTTTCAGCGAGAGCCTCTCTAGGTGTTGATCGAGGCTCTTCGCTATCAGACCGTTTGCCGAAACGACTATCGGTACAATAATGGTTGAATCCACATCCCACATGGCGGTAACCTCGTGAGCCAAGTCAAGGTACTTACTGAGCTTGTCCTTCTCGGCTTTCACAAGGTTCTCATCATGAGGTATGGTGATATCTACCAGTATTGCCCGGCGCTGGGATCGGTCGACCACCACGATATCAGGTTTATTGGCGACAATAGTCCTGTCCGTAATGATAGAGCGATCCCAGTAAAGCGTTGCATGACCATTTTCGAGTACTGGCGCAGGTGCGTACTTATAGTACGGCACTTCCGATTCAACAAGGCCATATCCAAGAGCAAGTTGCTGGTGAATTATTCTGGCTACTTGGTTGTGTCTGTGCAAATACTCTCCGTTAGCAAGATGAGTACAACCAGAAATAATATGTCGGAGTGATTCACCTGGACGGCGGCATGCCCGACAGATGTCGACCGTGCCGTCCCTCATAATATATTTCCGGTAGTTATTCGTCTTGATAACTTCATCTTCAATGGCACAGACAAAACCTTCGGTTTCCCCAAAGAGGTCACCGAAACGTAGCCAGTTCACCGAGGCAGGCAAATCTACATCAGGCCCAGTTAGAGCCCGATAGTAGCGCCCGTGTAGCACCTTGGTCTTCCATATTTCCTTGCGATCGAGAGTGCTTAGCACCACTGGTTTGCGCCAATTTTCTGTTGCCAAGGACAGCGGCGTAAAGTGTCTATCAACAGCCACGACATCCAAATGCATCCCGCACGCACTGTTAAGAAAATAATCCCTGAGACTGCACACCTCACGGTTATGTAGGTCCTTGGCATTTAAAAAGCCGCGGCCCCCACATCTCCGCGGGATGTACAGCCTCATAACAGATGAGCGCGGGTGTAGCATTCTGGAAGTCGTGAGCATTTGACGGACTCTTTTATCCAAGGCGTCCAATTCGGTCTGAGTCCATCTTAGTATGCCAAAGGAGTATGTTAGCAAAGGCATAACCCAACCATTAAAGGCACGCGTCTTATTGCCACCCGATAAAAGACTGTTAAGTACTTTTCTCAGGCGGCAAAAGAATCGCTCCCGTAATGACTGTTTTATGTCCCCGTCATCAACACCCAAAGACTGTGACATACCAAGATATTTATATGTTTCAACTTCAGAAAGAGATCTGATGTTTATCGTATCGGAGAGTTGTAAATTGGTTGAATTTACTACTCTCCCACACTGTACATGCATAACCGCACACTTATCCACCCCAAACTCCATCTTGATGGCACTGCTGAAGGTCTCAGTAATTTTCAGCAGTTTCATCAAGTCTTGGCGGTTTGGTGCAAATAACTTGAGGTCATCCATGTACAACAAATGCGACATAACTTCACCCCCTCTCCGTAATCGACAACCTAACCTTGAATTTCTCAACAAAGTACTGAGAGAATTCAAGGCTAGACAAAACCATAAAGGACTCAGACTGTCGCCCTGGAATATGCCACGCTCTATCCTTATAAAATCCTGCGTGGCAGAAACACTATCTCGACATCCTGGTTGACACAAGACCGTGGTCCACTGCCGCATACATGACATCAAAAAAGATTTTAAAGTTATATCAATTTTATATAACTCTAAAATCCTTACCAACCATGAATGCGGCACCGAATCATAGGCCTTTTTATAGTCAATCCAGGCTGTGGAAAGAGTCCCTCTGCCACGCCGAACCTTCTGGCATATGGTCATGTCAATGAGGAGAAGCTCCTTAGTACCACGGGACCCAACCCTAAATCCATTCTGAGTCATGTCCAAAATATTGTTTGCAACAATGTGCGAGTTAATTTTTGTTCTCAGAATGGATGTAAGAAGCTTATATAAAGTTGGTAAGCACGTGATGGGTCTATAATTTTTCGGTTCCGTAGTACTACCTGATTTATGGAGCAGAAAAGTGACACCAGTAGTCAACAAACTTGGGAGTGAGCCGAACTCTATGGCTTCTTGAAATTGTGTTGCCAGTAACTCGTGTGAACATCGAAACCATTTGATTCAAAAGTTGTGCAATCCGTCCGGTCCTGGGCATTTCCAATTGTGGGCCGTACGGATCGCACAACTTACGTCAGCTGTACTAATATTTATAGCCTGCATGGTCTCGATAGGTTCACACGCCTCCCTGATAACACTCATCCATTCACCTTCCATGTGCTCAACGGGCACCGACCAAATGCTGCGCCAGAAATTATTATTATTATTATTATTAGCCCTCGCTGTCCCACTGCTGGGCAAAGGCCTCCCTCCATTTCTTCCACCCATTGCGGTTCCCTGCTATTTGACTCCAATCCTGATTAAATTCATCCAGTTCTTCCCGCCATCTCCTTCTCGGTCTACATAGATACTAAAAATGTAAATTGCTTACAAATATTATGTAATCAAAAAATATTAATAAGAGCAATCTTTTTACGTGCTGGGAAATAAGTTTTTTGTTAGCCAACGCACCCAGCGTTGGCTAAACAAAAATAATCTTTCCACAAAAATATCTTATTATTTGTAAGTACGTTGCTGCTACAGTACGAGTATTATTGATTATACGATGAATATAATTATGGATAAAATATAAATATTAAAGCGCATTCAAAATAATATATGACAAAAAAATATATTATGACAAAAATAAAAACACCCTGTAAGCTTTTACGCATCGTGCATTAATATCATTGATCAAGCATAGATTAACCGTTTATTTAGCTGTCGACATACATACATACATAAGCTATGATTTTCACTGCAATCCTTAAGAGGAATCATAGTTGTGAATAAACCATAAAATGGGCTGCACAGATTTTGTAGTCAAATATTCGTTGTTTCTTGTGAATGGATGCGTTGCTGTAAGTACTTCACTTTATCTCTCTCTCTTCCAGCTCATTTTAATGTCCCCATGGCTGGGGCACGGGCCTTTCCCATGGATGGAAACACCACAGAACGGGCCATAATCCACCACGCGGGCCCAGTGTGGATCGGTGGTTGCTAACGACTGCTAATAGCTTTATACGCCTTCCGAAGCACGAAGACCGAGATGATACACTTTTGGTCGCCCATGACTGACTTTTGAGAAAGTTTACTACCGCACCATTGAGATCCTCACGAGCCATCGAGCTCCTCTCACTTCGTCCCTCATTCATATTAAATAGGAAAAGCTAAGTGTACTTTTTGTTTATTGTTATTTATATACTTATAAGTGGTTAAATTATAAAGAATTATGCTAAAAAGTACTTTCATTTAAATTTAATGAATGGTTGTCACATGTATGGGCTCCATGGCGCAGTGGTTAACGCGCCCAGGCAACTTTCGCAATGGCCGTTCATCGGATGTGTGTCCAAAAACATATCATCTCGAGCTCCTCCGTGCTTTGCAAGGCACGTTAAGCCGTTGGTCTAGACTGCATTAGCAGTCGTTAACAACCACCAATCCGCACTGGGCCCGCGTGGTGGTTTATGGCCCGTTCTTCCTATCCATCCATGGGGAATGCTCGTGCCCCAGCAGTGAGAACATAAAATGAGCTGATGATGATGATGATGTTGTCACATAAACAGGAATGTTGCTATCACTACAATTATTTGTAATTGCAGATTTTTGGCATATCTTTAATAGTCGCTGGGTCAATACTTTTAACTTACACAACAGCAGTATCTGAGTTAGTGCCAGAGATTGATACAGAGGTGCCGATCCTAATGACTTTGGCCGGCTGTATAATATTCCTTATATCATCTTGTGGATGCTGTGGGGCAGTGGCGCAGAAGCCATTCCTACTTAATATGGTAAGTTACTTATTTGTCAGTGGCACCATTCATTCATGCAAGAGGAAGGCACATAGACTCCTCGAATGGGAAACGAATGGGGAAGCGTGTGTACAAGGGAGCTCTTAGAGGGCGAGTCCCCTTGACCTGGTCAACCCGAGCCGAGGTCCTATTCTTTAGAGGCGCCCTCAGGTTGCTCCGATTGCGATCCGATCCGGAGAACGACTCTTCGGAGATTCCAGTAGGGAACGGGGACATGGACTAGTGCGTGATGCCATTCACTCTAGAAAACCTCTGACGATGTTTCGATCACACGGCTTAAGGAACCCTTCAAGTTTCTTGTCGCCCCAAAAAAAGACCGGTAACGCTGAAACTGATACCTAAGGCAATCAGCAAATTCTCTCCAATAAAAAACAATAGAGGACGAGTGGGGTCATTAACGTGAATTACATGATGTGTGTGAAAGGATGGAGTGTGAAGTTGGGATTAAAGACGAACGCTTGCTTGGTTTTGTAAGTTTTATCCTCTACCGTAAAAAGTTGTGAGATCTATGTAATACCAAGTCGGTTAATTTATTCAGTCCCTACTTAAGGGACCTTCTGTCTTATGTTATTACGTAATTACTTAACCTAACAACATCTTATAGTGACCATATCAATATTAAAAATCTTTTATGTTTTAAACAAATATATATCCTATATATTTATATATGTAGAATTAAAAAGTTATTTATGCAGTTGGTGTGTCTACAGCAAGTGTGTTTACGGCAAGCTACGTTTATGATTATTTACAAATGTATAATTATATATAATAAGATCGGATGTTGATGACGTAGTTGTTGACATTGAATAGGGCTCCTTTGGCTTATAAAGTAAAAAGTAGATAGTGTTGATTAATTTCGGCGAGTTGGATTGAGCCACGATAGCAAAGTTGGCAGTGCTCCTGACCCGGCATGTCATGGGGTGCGGGTTCAAATCCCGCTCGTGGAAGAAATTGTAAAAGGTAATTGGTGCTTTTTGTACCCTGTATGTTTATATGACGATGTTGCCGCATTTCACTGCCAAGTCTATAGTGGTAATACTGGTTGTCAATAGTAGAATCAATAATTTTTTATTTTCGTTTCAGTATGCGTTCGCCTTGCTAGTACTATCTGGCTTTCAGCTGTACATTGTGATCCTGGCTCATCGATTAATAAGTATAGTGGAAAATCTACTAAACCAACCCATTGATGAAATTTTGGCACTGCCTGAGTTTGTGGATGGTATTCCCGTGTTTGAAGCTGCTGTAAGTACTCATGTAAATTGAAAACAAACAATAAATTGACTGTAGTCTATTAGAAAAAGGTGGCTGTACTAAGATAGACGTATTAGATGTGCCTATTATCTATGCATAACAAGGCTTAGGGCCAATTACACCACTTTTTATTGTATTTTTCTATAGCATAAGGATGTTTAAACTCATGTGTCGTACCCACTCCTCTGAAGGTTGGGGACTCTGCCCTTGAAATTGTGGACGATTATGTTTACCTGGGACAAACGGTCCAGCTAGGTAGGCCCAACTTCAGTAAAGAGGTCAATCGTCGAATCCGATTAGGCTGGGCAGCGTTTGGTAAGCTACGAAATTTCTTTTCGTCCGATATACCGCAGTGTCTCAAGACCAGTCTTTAACCAGTGTGTGTTGTCTTTGACCAGTGTGTGTTGCCAGTGATGACATACAGGACTGAGACGTGGTCGCTCACTATGGGCCTTATCAGAAGGCTCAAGGTCACTCAAAGAGCAATGGAGAGGGCTATGATCGGGGTTTTTCTGCGAGATCGAATCAGAAATGAGGAGATCCGCAGAAGAACAAAAGTAACCGACATAGCGCGAAGAGTTGCAAAGCTCAAGTGGCAATGGGCAGGGCACATTGCTCGCAGGACTGATGGCCGCTGGGGTGGAACAGTCCTCGAGTGGCGACCGCGTACCGGAAAGCGCAGTGTGGGCAGGCCTCCAACAAGGTGGACCGTCGATCTGGTGAACGTTGCGGGAAGCCGCTGGATGCAAGCAACACAAAACCGGTCGTTGTGGAGATCCTTAGGGGAGGCCTTTGTCCAGCAGTGGACGTCTTTTGGCTGAGATGATGATGATGATGATGATGATGATGATGAAGGATGTTTAAGGATGGTAAACTCTAGATGCCTTACAAATAAACAAAGAATAAGTTCCGAATAGTTATTCCGTGTTTTGTCTCTTTTAGTCTAATTTGAAATGATGTTTACATGACGGGAACAAAACACGGAATAACTATTCGGACCTTTTTCTTCGTTTATTTGTAAGTGTAAAAGTGAAGAGTCATGTCTGCGGTTTTGTTTTATTTTCTAAAATTTGTGTTATGTCGAATATTAATGTGAAATAATGGTGGATTATTAACCGTTAAGTGTTCGTGAGTGTGCATGAGTGTTGGCAAATGAAACAAAACAGTGCAACGTCACTTTTCAAATTCTCTCAAGAAGTCCGCCCGAGGACTCAGTAAAGCCCCACATCTTTACTGAGAAACTCGAGGGGTTGGGTGGTATATCATTTCTCACTTCTCATTTCTATTATCATTCATCATCATCATACAGAAAAGAAATATTGTTTATTTATGTATTGTACTTGTTAGAAAAATTACTTTGACACTGGCTAAATGTGCTAATCGCACGAAGCCATCAACAAAATGAAAAAAAAAAAAAAAAAAGAAAAGGTTTGAACCAGCCAGTCGCCAACAATAAGTAACAATAATTTATTGTTAATTTTTTCCAGTTTCAATGTTGTGGAATAACAGGCTCCGATTCTTACGAGTTGGTTGAAATGGAATTACCAACAACTTGCTGCCCACTCTTGGAAATACCACCAATAAACGATATTGCGGAAGATCTCCATGCAATTAAACTGATACTACAAAATATGAATGCTACTTACTATAATTATTGCACTAGCGAAGAATCATTTTCTGGTTGCAAGCCAATTATAAAGACTTACATGTACTGGTTGTACGGCAATATAATAAGTTTTTGCGTAATTATATTAGCTGCAGAGGTAATAAACTTTTTATATCTTTTATGGGCCACATATTATTATTTTTTATAAGATTGATGTCATATAATAAATCAATTTATAAATTGATAATTTTATCTGACGAGGGAAAAAATGCCCTCATCGTAGGTATATAATAATGGTTTTATTCAATGTTTTGGTAATTATAATTTGTTATTGTTTTCAGCTCATCTCTACGTTTTTCTCCTTTTACCTTTCTCAGCACATCAAAAATGAGAATTTCTCAAAAAATAAGAAATCTTTGCAGGCACGAGCGTAATGTAAATATTTTTACACTGTTACTATTGTCAGTAACACCTGATGATATCCAAAGGGTTTTTTAAACTTACATTGGCGATGTTTCCGAAGAGCGAATGCAGTGAAAAAAAAAATTATGCAGCATTGGCGAAGAACAAATATATTTTGTATTAATGTTGCAGTGTGACCTTTAAACATTTGTCTTCTCACAAAATTAACTTTGCAAACTAAGTTAACTAAGACTTAATTTAAAGCAAAACAAAGCACAACTAGTTCTGTTTTGGTGATATTATGTTGTTATTAAGAAATTATTTAGTAACGATATAAAATTATGTTCATTATAACTTTTGTCATGTTCGCAAAGATTTGTGTATCAACCATGTCTAATGACTTTTTGAACTTTTTGAACGATCTAAACCTCTCGGAGAATCTAGTAGGAAACGGGATACTCACTAGTGCGTGATGCCATTCCCTCGAGAAAATCTCTGAGTTTGTTTCGATCACACAGCTCAAGGAACCCTCGCCACCCTCAAAAAATTCCGGTGACGCTGAAAACGACAATCAGCAATCCCCTCAAAAATAATGTTGAAGATGTACGAGCTGTTTAATACGCCTGGTTATATTTATGTAAGCACTTCTCGAATTTTCCATATTGCTACACTGAAAAGTTCTGCTTCACATGCTATCGAACTTAACTTAGATTTTATTATGTTACAATGTAAACTTTAGTTGTATGTGAACACAACTTAAAAGTATATTTGGAACATTACACATTATGTGAGTTGGTAACAATTAATTTTTTTCTAAAATATTATAAGTTATTTAAATAAATATTTTTATAAAACTGTCTCTTGGTTTTCTTTTGAATTGCCAAAAAAATGTTAGTTATTCCTGAGAGGTCAATAAACATACTTACTATGTGTGTGTTATTTAAATAATAATGAAAATAAATAAATATTTAATTAGTGACTTAAAATTTTACTGAAAAAGTATTAAGGCTTTTACCTTATTCATTTCAACTACCAAACAGTGGTACGAATATAAAGCCCATTAAACACTGAGATGGGATTATTTACATATAATTTTACGCAAATATTGTTGCGAACCCCGCTCGTGGAATTTTTTCAACACTTTGTCTTTTTTCACACTGAGATTGAGGCAAGATAATTTTGTATGCACAAAATATCAACATAAAGTAACTTCAGTATATTCGTGATATTGACGCATGCTGCTATACTAAAATATCAAATATTTATTAAACAATAAGAATATGGTAATATTGCCGTTAAATGTTACTTTAACATTATACTATGCGGCCGGCAAAACAGGCATAGATGGACGAACGTGAAAATGTGGTCCGAGATGCGGAGCCGAGGCACACATACGTGAGTCCATCAATGCCTAGTTTTGACCAAGGCTTTTATAATACATTTTTAAAAGTAATGCGCTGAAATTAAAACTAAATAATACACACCTAAAATGTACGAGTACTCGTAGAACATCTATTAACAACATGCAACTACACTAGAACATTATGCACGCATTTCATTCATTTGTTTTTTTTCTTTTTTTTTTCTTTTTGTTGATGGCTTCGTGAGTTTAGCACATTTAGCCAGTGTCAAAGTAATTTTTCTAACAAGTAATACATAAATAGACAATATTTCTTTTCTGTATGATGATGATGAACGATAATAGAAATGAGAAGTGAGAAATGATATACCCCCCAACCCCTCGAGTATCTCAGTAAAGATGTGGCTTTACTAAGTCCTCGGGCGGACTTCTTGAGAGAATTTGAAAAGTGACGTGGCACTGTTTTGTTTCATTTGCCAACAAACTTTGTTCGTGAGTGTGCATGAGGCACACTCACGAACACTTAACGGTTAATAATCTACCATTATTTCACATTAATATTCGATATAACACAAATTTTCGAAAATAAAACAAAACCGCAGACATGACTCTTCACTTTCCCGCCAAGAAGTCCGTTTGATATGTTTCAGAGTAAAAAGTTCGTTCCATTTTTAAATAACACGCCATATATGGATTTTTATACTTACATTGCTGGCCGGCAAACGCAACAGATATGGATTTTTATATAAACATTGCTGGCCGCTGCTCGCGTGTATTTAACCAGTACAGCAATTTCGATTTATCTCAAAGATGGTTGTCAAAATAATTACCACATTTCCAAGCATGTTTGAGAAAAAAGTATTATTATCTACTATTCAATGCTTTCTGTCAAAATGTCAGCACTCTATAAATTATCATTTGTGATATGGTGGAAATATACAGGATGTTCTAATAATGGCAATATTTATTTATTTATTTATTTATTTAATCTCTATTACACAATAAAATAAAATAAATACAAAAGGCTGACTTAATGCCAAATGGCATTCTCTACCAGTCGCCCTAAGGGCTAGACAGAAAAATTGGTAAGCGGTGCGACAAAGAACGCATATGAAACATATACTACACAAATTTATAAGAACTAAAATATACATATTAAGTTTATTAAATTAAATGATATTAATACACTCGTGGACAAATAATACGGATCAGCGACAAAATCCTATGTATCTTGTAAATTAATAATGTTACATGCATGAAACTAACTATATATTAAAGAGAATTTTAATATCATATAACATAAAACCTTAAATACGTATTTTGAAAACAAATAACAAAAGTTCGAATTTGGTAATAAATTCAAATCACGCGTGTTTTACTTTTGCTTGTTTTCTAACTTTTGTTTTCAATCTGTCAAATCAAAATGATAAAAGACAGTCATCATCGTCTTTCACGGTCTTTATTGAATTACTATCATGTCGCTAACGCCATAAGAATGTACACGTATCGTCACTATGCTAGAAGAAGGCAGAAGTCAGAGAAGTACAGCGAGAGTAACAGGCGCGTCACTTTCTACGGTGCAAATACAATTTAAAATCTTAGCTTAGCTCAAACAGCTGAATCTTATTACGTTACTTATAGTAGACTATCACGTTACTGAAAAAAACATTTATTTTTAAATAGTAACCATTATTGTTTTATGATACATACATTTGATTTGGAAAATTTGTTGAAGACATAATGGTATTTATTGTTTGTCAAAACATTTAACATTCTATCACTTTGAATAAATATTCATTTTAATTTATATTTAATGAGGTTATTCAAGACAGGTCAAGAAATCATTTAGTTTTCTTCATAATTTATTATATTTATTTTCATTAAAGATCAAAAACGTAGAGCTACATAAATTAACAAAAAAACAATCATCATCATCATCATCTCAGCCAAAAGACGTCCACTGCTGGACAAAGGCCTCCCCCAAGGATCTCCACAACGACCGGCTATAAAAAAAAAAAAATAATAAAAAAACCATATATAAAATAAATTCATTCTGTACAAATAACAACCTAATACTAACTCAGACCACCCTATAGCTTAATGTTTGCATAATTTTATCAAAATTAGATAGGTATATAGCGACGTATTATCTTTCCGTGTGAAAATATATGTAATTCGTTAATCATACTATCAAACATATACTTACTTTACACATAATGGGTTGTACAGATTTTATTGTGAAATATTTATTATTTATAGTGAATACATGTGTTACAGTAAGTATTTGCTTCTACCATAAAATTGCTGACTGTTTCAATGTGATCGATTAAAGCATATGAGACGGACTCAGCTGTTCTCTCTCTATCTCTATAACTCTGCTCTCTCTCTCTCTCTTCAACAAGGTTAATAAGAAAGAGAAACAAAAGACAGAAATGTCGGCATCAGTGGATTAGGGGTAAGGCCACCTGTCTAAGATCCAAAGCTTTTGATTTTTGGCGATATATAGTGCTCAGTTTGGTTGGTAGATTTGGTTATGGCCACTTGTCTGGAGACTATAGTCTCTAAATCTGCCACCATAGTAGCAATGTTAGTAGCATTCATTCGACGTAGGGAGTGGGTGTCTAGTTTGTTGCACGTTATACAGCGGTAGTCATAGTCAATATAGAAATAACGCAATAGCAAGGAATCCACACTCCGCGTTGTCGCGAGACGCCAGTGGTCGTGGCAGAGTCGGTAGAGTTAAAGAACAAGATAACAGGTAGGACGAAAACCCTGAAGGTAAGCTTAATATTGGGTCCATACCTATGAAATTGACGTTTTTTTCTCACTTCTTAATAGGTGTATTACTTCTAAAAGTCAATACCAGTTGTTAATATTATTATACACCTTTAATTAAAACTATGTTATTTAGGCTTCAGTAATAACAATGATTATTCATTTTGTGGTTTTATCGCCCAATTTTTTTTTTAATTGACTTCTTTTTTGTTCGCGGAATTGACCTTTTGTTTCTTTTGTCAATTTCATAGGTAAGGACCTAATGTAAATTGCGCTCTAGCAACGCACACATGGGTTTATGTGTCTCACGGACACGGAGTCCAGGACCATCTCAAACCAGTCCGAGCGCAGCTGCTGTTGCGAGATTACGTGTCCGCAAGAGTTACGAGCACTATGAAGCTCACTTTCTGCAGTCACCTTATTATATCGGTATTTTACAGGTAGCTGTGCCCCGCGGTTTCACCCGCGTAAATATTTTCCCGTGTTTGCAACATTTTTCATTACTGCTCCACTCCTATTAATCATAGCGTAATGTAATATAGCCTATAGTCTTCCTCAATAAATAGACTATTCAACACAAAAATATTTTTTCAATTCGAACCAGTAGTTCCTGAGATTAACGCGTTCAACCAAACAAACAAACTCTTCAGCTTTATAATATTAGTATGATTTACCTCAGCCTTTTGCGACTTATCGAGAATACACTTATTAAAACCTTTGCCTGTTCATTAATCGATAGTATTGTTACAGATATATGGGATTATTATAGTTGGAGTAGCATCAGCTATTTTATTATACTCAAAAACGCTATCAGAAGTCCTGCCCGTCATCGACAAAGTCATTCCGATATATTTCATAATCAGTGGCTGTATAATAGTTTTTATAGCATTCGTTGGTAGTTGGGGAGCGATTTCAGAAAAGTCATGGCTTCTCAATGTGGTACGTACGAGTTTTTTTTTAATAGCTTGTATCTCATTCTCCCCTCGTAATTGAAAACACAGTAACTTCATTTACTGTGTTGATTATAATTGAAATTAAACTTAAATAACTTAAAGTTTAAGTTAAACTTAGACAAACATGCTACCTAAGATCGTCATCATCAACTTAAACATGTTATACGTCTGAACGTTAGACTATCCTTAAGGCGAAGGGTAAGGCACACTAGCGCCGCTAATGGATTTAATTTGATAACTGCTAAACTGGATTTTTTTTCATACATTGCGGACCTTCCGACACTTGGCAAACATCTATTATTTAATAATTGTGCACTACTTTTAGGTTTGTTTTTGTATTCATTCGCTGACACCAAAAGTGGCCATTGTTTGTGAATAAATGCGATAGCCCGTTTTGTGAATAAACCACGCAACAAAAAGTAGTGCACAATTATTAAATAAATACTATGGATGCTTTCCTGTTGTCGGACGGTACGCAATGTTTAAACAAAGATCCGGTCCGTTAGTAATTGTCAAATTATCAATTGGTGGCGCTAGTGTGCCTTACCCTTCGCCTTAGAGAGAATGCGAGGTGTTATTGACTGTCATATTTGTATAAAACAGAAGGTCCAACAGTTTTACCTTTTCGGTTGAATGCGGGTCTTGCGGGCATACAAGACCCGCGGGTATGCTTTGAAGTCAATAGCCAGATCGAAACTCGGGACCGGACAAAGTGTTCCAGTAGTGATAAAATTGAGAAAAATAGCTAAATTACCAAATATCTGCGATGTTGTATGATTACTTATATTTGTGTGTATTTGGTTCCAGTATGCAGGCTGCATGATCTTTTTGTCAGCCGTGCAGACATTTGTAGTTATTTTCGTCTACGAATTGGTAGGTAGATGGGAGAAGGAGCAGAACGAATTTATTGAAGTTATCCTTCAAGATCCCGATTACACAAATGTCGTCAATATTTTCCAAGCTATTGTAAGTATAATTCTAATGACAATGAAAAAATACTTTTGTTACTTAGCGCTTCGCAGAGTATTAGTGTTTCAGTGCATACGTAGGTACGCGCACACGCACTGAAACATATTCTGCCATGTAGCTACGATAGAACTACGAACGTGCTACAATGTAGCAACGATGTAGTATGACTCTGAGCGGAGTCTGCATTTCTGTGACGTAGGTATATGCTATTTTTTTAAATCAAAAATAAATTCAAAATTATATTTATTGCGATCATACGTTGTATAAGACCCGTCTTAAAAAGGCTTATGTTTGGTATGTTTCCAAATATACTATATTATTTCACCAACTTTAATGTCGTCGCGCAATACATCCACATTTTATTTACATTTTCCAAAAGGGGATTATATAATAAACATGACATATTATTATTTAAAAAAACAAGGAACCTAAAACTAAAAACCTTAAAAAATATAATAAAATAACTAAAATAAATTATTAATTATTATTTTGTATATTATCACTATATTGCATGCTTTAATGTTATTTTTGGTAGAAAATATTAAATGAACCTACACGTCATCTGAGAATAATTGCAGTTTAGATAGGCCGGTGTCATCGGTGTCAACATGTCAATGTTCTATACTATAAAAAAAATATAAATATTTATTTATTTATTTAAAGAACAACCAACAAGACAAACACAAATACAAGTAATAACTAGATATAGATAGCTATTTAGTAAAATATACATTTAAATCTTCGCTCAGTAAGTTTTAAATAAGTTATCTTAATTTAATTTTTCTTTAAATTTATTTTCAGTACCAATGCTGTGGAACAACGGGATCTGATTCATACGAAATGTTAGAAATATCATTACCGTTCACTTGCTGCCCTGGCTTGGACATACCACCCATAAATGATGTCAACGACATCCCAATTCTTCACGACATTCTCCAGAATATCAATGGAACGGAGCATCTTTGCTTTATGGAAGACGCATACCCTGGCTGCAACCCAGTTCTTATCAACCGGCTAAAATACATTTATAATTTAACAGTTTATTTTGCAATACTGCTGATATGTTCAGAGGTGATTATTATTTTCTTTGTTTTTTGTTACTCAGTAGGCAAAGGCACATACAGCCACCGCTGCCTATGAACACGTGCACACGTCCAAACATGTCCTGAATCTTCAATACTTAAGCCTCTATACACTGTAACTTTACTAAGTCTTGTATCCTTAAAATATCCACCTTATTCTACCGCAAGACACAAAGTAATTGTGTCTGACGCATGGCGGTAGAATAAGGTTAAGGCTAGGTTTACCTTAAGGGATTGTCCAGCCAGCCTGATTCTAGGAAGAATCCTATCCCCACACAGCTGCTATTACCTACATCAGTTATTTATTTGCAACAGCATAGTACTTTGTAGACGCTGAGCACTTTTTTCAACAACTACTTCTTCACTGACGACTACGATGACGACTGGCAACAACTGTCGGAGCACAACAATGCTATTAACATTGTATAGTGAGATAGTTATTCTCCTAGCACACTACACATATATTGGAAAGGAAAAAACGGTTAATACTCTAGTGGCCTAACAGCCCTAGCGCCCTAACAGCCCTAGCCCTAACAATAAAGTTAATAAATACACATATAAATAAATAAGGATGCTTGTACCTGTCGACTTAAGGTAACAAGCGGAAAGTGCATGGAATAAGGTTTAAGGGTTGGATTTTCTCACTGCCAGTCGCGCAGGCTCACACGACTGATCAGATATCTGACGGCTAAAGGTGTCTTGACCGCGGTGAGAGGATTTGTGGATGATGGTAGGTCTGTCAATCAACAGAATCACAACACGTCTGAAGTCCAGTTGCTAATGTACTTTATTTTAATTTTACATGCTATTTTATATCAATTTATTTACATATGTATGTATTAGTTTATTAACAAAGATGTGTGGGTGACAATGTTTTGATGCTGTATTTATTTGCTGACAATGCGGTAGTTCTTCTTCACGTTCAATCCTGTATTACGTGACGTGCTGAGACTGCGGGTGTATCCCACTATTTCCATTATGAATTTCCATTGATGTAAATACTGGGACAGGTTCTCCCACTATTTCAATGATGGGGCGGTACTTGACGGCAAAAACGCGACGATAAAAAAAACCACTACATCACCTCCTTATGACAATAGATAAGACATTATAATGAGAGAGACTTATGACGCTTAGTTATGACTGCGTGCACGTAAAAACTATTTATATTTATTTCCTCTTTAGATAAAACTTAAAAATGATCTAATTCTCAATATCTCTTATTTTATATAAAGCCGCCATAAATATTAGAGCCTGTGTACACGACGCCGCCGCTCGAGTGGCGGGCGTTCGTCTATACGCGCCCTTATGCGTTTTTTTGTCGCAATGGAAATAATGGGATATAATTTGGAAAAAACATTTGTCCCACTATTTCTACTGTAGTGGAAAATGGAAATAGTGGGATACACCCGAGACTGCGTATTCGTACTTCCGTATGTCAATTACGTGATTGCTGAGAGTGCACGTTTGTTGTTAATGCATGTTTACGGCACGTAAACAAACATTAATGTTATGGCGACAAATTTAGATCAGATGCTGGGACCGACGACCAATCTTACCACCAATCAAACTGGTTAAAATATATAGGAGTTGAACCCAGGACGTCTGAGAATAATATAGAGTGTAATAACTAGACCACAGAGGCGTTTAAAAGTTCTGAGGTCTTATTTCATACTAAAAATGTAAAAACATTTTTACAATTAGATTTTTAATGTTTCAGCTGACAGTCATCATGTTCGCCTTCTACCTCGCGCAGCACATTCGCAATGAGAAATGCACAGGGAAAAGAGAACGTTTAACCGTACGAGGTTAATTGACGATAAAGTGCAAAATGTACATATCATATATGTTAAACATTAAATATCTCATAAAACAAATACACGATGGAGACTTTATTTTGTTTGAAAACAACTACAATATAATATATTTGCATTTATAAAAAAACCATGTTTATTTTATTAAGCAATTCCATTAATAACTAAGATAATAATAATAATAAACATTTTAAACGGATCTATTTGCATTTATATACTATATTATGTATATCATTGTTAACAAACTACTGATGAATACAATGGATAATGAAAAACAGATTAATTGAAATGAAACAACTTTTACGGATATACTCGCGTTTATTTTATACATTTGTTTTAATTAATGTTTATCCTGACGTTTCGAACCCTTTGCAGGGTCCGTGATCGCAGAGAGACTGAGATGTTGGTCGTCTTATAATTAGTTAGTAGCATGTATACCCTCATTTAAATTTAATCAGGTGCGTTCCGTTTTACGCAGAAAGAGCTTACAATATCTTTTGGTCTGGCAGTATGGTGTTGGGGCTGGGATTTAATTTTTTGTATGATGTTATCCCAGGCTGGTGGTAAATTCCAACCATCTTCTCTATTGAAATTAGGATGGTTTTTTTAATTTCAATAGCCTCGCGTATCATCCTAGGAATTAATCGTTGACCTCATGTGATTTTTGAGGTTTATTGGATCTGATGTAATGGTTGGGCCCCTTTAGGGCATGTTCCCATACTGCAGACTTATTTTTGCGCCTTTGCTTGACGTCGGCTATGTGTTCTTTCTATACGGCTATGTGTGAGGGTATACAAGCTACTAACTAATTATGAGACGACCAACACTCAGTTACCACGGACCCTGCAAAGGGTTCGAAACGTCAGGATAAACATTAATTTAAACGTTAATTAGAAAATTTATCGATGATCGAAACTGTAGTCCATCGATATTTCACGGAAATCATATATTTAAAGGCCACTAGCAAAATATAAACAAAGACCGCCTAATAAAATGCGGTTTTCACAGTCTAAGTAGGTTTTTACTTAAACATTCGGAGAGTTCTCAACATTTCCATTTTTGTTACGCTGACCGTCAAATCATTTCGACATTTGAAGCTGGTGCAACAAAAATATTTATCCTTTCCTGGTTTTTGTTGGTGGGTTGTATCGCCTAATGACGACGATAAACTCTTTAAACGAACGATAATCGTTCATCAAATCGATTGATAACTCGTTTTGTGACCACACGATTACTTTTTTCATTAAAAGCTGGTCAAACATACCATAACACATAAATATACCGAAGATTTTTACTTTTAGCTTTGAGTATGCGGTAACTCAGTTGTTCAGAGACTCGTTTCGGTTATTTCAAAACGTCTCTATTCTACTTTAACAGAATCAGTCTTATACAACTAACCTTACTATAAAGCTTACGAAACGAAGTAGAGAAGAGTACTGAAATGACCATTTATTCGAAATTACTCTCGTTTAATTTACATATAATGTTACATTTGTAAAGATTGAAAAAATATATTTAAACTAAACGAATGTTAACTCGTAAAAATGTTTTATTTTTATGTGTATGTAATGTTTGTTTAAACTTTAGTAAACAGTAGAGACGAGAAACTTAAGGAGAAGGGAAAGCTAAAACAACATTTAGTCGATATGTCCTCTTAGTTCCTAAACAATACAATATACGTATCTTTTATGTGTGTAATGACCGCCACTTCAGCTTATCGCCTATATGCAACTTACAGGATGATCTATTTTGTTATAAGTTTTCGTTATAATAGGAACTTTTATAATAGGAGCCAAATGAAAATGCACTACACTACGAAGCCGGAACTGTCTGGATCGAGATATTAAATAATACAGATATTGTTAAGGCGGAGCTATTTGAATTTTGATATTAATTTAATACAGGCTTAGATTTGCTACCACGAGTCAAACTGAGTACATGAGATTCAAACAATTGACTAAGGGAATCACAGATGTACTCAAGAACAGCAAAAACACATACAAATAAACCCGTTATAGGTACCATTACCCATCAATTTTAGTGATGACTTGATTTCAATGATGGAGGCCTTTGCCCAGCAGTGGGATAGTTTTAGGCTGTTTACTTACTTATTAAATATCATCGCCAAAAGACTGTCGTCGTCGTCCACTGCTGGACAATGGCCTCCCCCAAGAATATAAATATGATATTACCATCATCATCATCATCATCATCATCGGCCTATCTTAGTCCACTGCTGGACATAGGCCTCCCCTAATGAGCGCCATAGCGCCCTGTCCTCAGCTTGACGCATCCAGCATCTGCCTGCAGTCTTTCGCAGGTCATCATCCCATCAGGCCGGAGGTCGTCCTACACTACGTTTACCGAGTCGTGATCTCCACTCAAGAACACGTTTACTCCAGCGGTTGTCGGTTCTATTCTACTCTGACAGAATCAGGCTTAACCACATCCTACTATAAAGGTTACGAAACGAAGAAAGTACTGAAATGAAACCATTTATTCGCTTTGCCCCTCGGCCACTGAGGTGATATAAAAGAATATAAATATAATCTGTAATAATATACTTTAAAGTTATTATTAATCAACACGCTTGCTAAATGCAGGTTGGATCACCAACCCGGGCTATGCATCGAAAAATCTCAAAACGCCCTGGGAGTTGAACCCGGGGCCACTAAGGTGATATTTAAAGTATCATTAAAAAACATTTACGATGTTTTGAAACACCCTGTGTCTCGATTGCAAAGTATCAGTTGAGATTAGAAGCTATTTACCATGCATCAGTGTTAGCAAGGCAATTTAATACGAATATTAGAGTATAACGTTTCAAACAAAAAAATGGGTTGTGTAGATTTTATGATAAAATACATATTGTTCATTGAGAACTTTCTAGTCACAGTAAGTATCCTAATATATATGTAAAAGTGTTTGTTGTACATCCTCGTCAAAACGGAGGAACGGATCGCAGTGATTTATTGCATCGATGTGCTTTTCTGGAAAAATTAAAATAACCTGTTTTCTTACAGATTATTGGTTTGGTGATGATCGGATTAGGTTCGATGTTTGTATATTACAGAAACAGATTGAGTGATATACTTCCAGATACTATTTTGAATGACGCAACATGGATTATAGTAATTGGCTGTGTTATTTTTACTATAGCCCTTATTGGATGCACAGGTGCTGTTGGTGAAATTTCATATCTACTTAATATGGTGAATGAGTAAATACTTATTAATTTAAACTTCTTACTTAATAAATTAAGAATAATTGTCATCATGATCGTCTCATAAACGTGCCACAGCTGATCTCAGGCCTGCCCACATGGCCATGTAGCCGTTAGCACATTGGACGATCAGGTAATCAACTAAGCCAGCCCAATGCGGGTTAGTGGGCTAACGACTTCTATCTCACAATAATACCCTGGTGCAATGACATGCCTCCTGAAGCACGGGCTCCTCCGTCTGTCCTCCGAGATATTTAACATTGGCATCCCATCCAATGACACAACATTGTGAAAATTGCCTAACTTCCAAGATCGTAACCCGAGGAACATCAAGCCCTTTTTTTTCTGGAATGAGATTGCTGTTGGCCGCTGATGGTCTTTACAGCGTAACTGAACTTTTACGGGCGAGTGGCGATAAACTAAAGGTTTCCTCAAGCTTTAGTGATCAAACATCCTCAGACAATATCTACAAGGGATGGCATTACGCAATCGTCTCCCCATCTCCTACTTGGTTCTCCGAGACGTTCGGATCGAAAAAGAGAGCGGAATAACCCGAGGGCGCCTTTAAAGGCTAAAATCTCGACTCGGGTTAACCAAGTCGTAGTGGGGGTGTGGAAAAGCAAGGCACATGTCTGTACATGGAACAGCGCGCGTGTAAACCGGTTCGTCGTACTGTTGTCCCATCGCGCACTAAGAAATTTGGTGACTCGTTTTTTTGTCGCACCTCCAAAACATGGAATAGTTTGCCAGCACACATTCAAACGAGGCGTGAAGAGGCACCTTGTGGGCCGGCCGAGTGAGGGTAACTGATGCTGCGTTGTTTTCACGCTGCACTGAAATGGCGTCATTTGCCGTGCTACGTATAAAAAAAAATAAAAAAAACTGTTGTTCTACAAGTACGGTATCTTGGGCCTATGCTAGTGTACATGTGTGGTGCACCTCGAGCTTCTCTTACGCCATTAAGCTACTCATTTACTCATTTATATATAATTATTATAATTTTTTTCAGTATGGCACGTTACTGTTAATACTATCCGCTTTCAAAATGTATATCGTCGTGAAATTATATAAGGAAATATCTAATATGGAAGCTGTATTGGCAAAAAGACTTTACAGCATATTCAATGATCCGGAGGCAAGAAGAGCTTTCTTTATAATTGAAGTAATTGTAAGTATCGTATTAAGTAAGTAATGTTAGTAACATCTATCAATCACTATACATTTTTGCACTTTCATTGTCACTTTTTTCGTCAATACCGCTATGATTACATGTTTTGCACTGTAATACTATAACACCATCAAAAAGAAAAGTCTCACAACTTACCGTAAAAAGTTGTGAGAGCCATGTAATACCAAGTCGGTTAATTTATTCAGTCCCTACTTATGGGATCTTCTGTCCTAAGTTATTAAGTAATTAGCTAACCTAACAACATTCTATAGTGACCATAATATCAATATTTAAAACATAAACAAGTACACTGATTCATTAACTGCAAATGTATGGGACTATACATTTGTATGGGATTACAAAGTTATTTATGCATTTGGTGTATCTAGAAAACTGTACCGAAATTGCAAAATATTTTAGTTTTTCTTTGATTTGTATTTTAAACACTAATTGTATTCTAAATTAGAAGCTTCTATATTTGCTAGAAGCCTTAGAGTTTTGATGATCGGTCAATCAGTCAGTGAGTGAGTGAGTGACAAAATTAGGAAACTTTAACTAGTTACAATTCTTAAACTACTGGTTCAAATTGAGTAAAATTTGAAATATACCGTGTATAAACACGGTATATTTTAAATAGATTCAACTTCCGAATACGACATTATTTTGGCAAATCATTGAAATCAAGTCATCACTACAATTGATGGGTAATAGCTTCATAACCACGCTTGGCCCTACCTGGGAATAGAACCCGGGACCTTTGCCACTCGGACACAGATACCTACTTAATACTAATCCTATAAGACTAATTTATATACTTTATACTAAGATAATTTTAGACCATTCACGGTGTAAATTGTAAAACAATATTAGAATGGTCCTTCCTCTTATAAAGGTATAGGTTAGCTAAATTATATAACACTAGCTAACCCGGCGGACTTCGTACCGCTTTGACAGTTTCCATCATTGAGTTAAACATATATCAATGGTTTCCATAACAACAAAACAAACAAATCATTTTGTATTGGAAAATTCAATTGTCGTTTTTAGTAATTTATTTAATACATTTTTTTTTTAAATATAGCCTATGTTACTCAGCGCTAAAGTAGCATTCTAACGGTGAAAGAATTTTTTAAATCGGTCCAGTAGTTTTTGAGTTTATTCGTTGCAAACATACATACATACAAAAATACAAAGGTTTCCTCTTTATTATATTACTCGTAGTATAGATAAGACATGACAGCGCTTTCACGTTATATTTTCTATTTATTATTTCAGTTTAAATGCTGCGGTCCGTTAAGTGCTGAATCGTACAAACGGCTGGACCTCTCCATTCCTCCCAACTGCTGTCCAGCCTTTGACGTGCCGCCCATCAACAATATTGACGACATATACATGGCTCAAGACCTCATCTTGAGTTACAACGGAACTGAATTGTGCACGATCAGAGACGCTTATGGCGGCTGCGTGGCTCAAGCATTGGGCTCGGTGTACATGTTCTCTAATTCTATCGCTAATTCGTGTCTAGCGGCCATTGTTATCGAGGTATTATTGATATTCATGTTTACAAGCTTATAAGATATTTTACTAGCAAGGTATTTTGAATTTTAGCTTTATGAACGATTGAGGAGCTCGGCGGTGCAGTAGTTAACGCGCCCGGTATGCGAGTACTGAGGTTAAGCAATTTTTGCAAAGGCCGGTCATCGGATGGGTGACCAAAAATTTATCATCTCGAGCTCCTCAGTGCTTCCGTAGACCCTTGATCCTGGCTGCGTTAGCAGTCGCTAACAACCACCAATCCCGATTGGGCTCGCGTGGTGGTTTACGTCCCGTTCTCCCTATCCATCCATAGGGAAGGCTCGTGCCCCAGCAGTCGGAACATTAAATGAGCTGATGATGAATCATTAATTTTACGTAATTTTGGACGTTGATATTAAAACTTTGTGATCTTTGCCTAAACCCATAGGAGACAGGCGTGACTATATGAATGTTTGTATATTAAAATCTTGTATTTGTACGATTTTTACAAAACCACTTAAATTAATACTTAGCAAATGCCTACAATATAGTATTCATTTCATTCAGCTAATTGCCATGGTGTTCGCCTTTTACCTCGCTCAGCACTACAGGAATGAAAAGGAAGATTCACCACGGAGACGCAACAGAATAAACGCACAAAATTTGGCATAAGAAAATGGATTATTTTGTACAATTGTCTATATTAAATTAAAACACTTCAAACGGATTTACTAGACTAGTGTTTCTCTTTCAATATTACTTTTAATTTAACTTTAATTTAACTTTTTTTCTTTTAATTTTTTTTTAAATTTTACTTTTACTTTTAATTATTTTTTAATAGACGTTTTGAAACTTAATGTAAGGTCAAAATAAAAAGAAACATCATCATCAGTCTGCTCCCTTACTAGAATCAGCTTAATTGGATAATATCTTATGACTAGATAAGACCAAAATCCTCCATACTGTCAGCATGCTGATTTTGGGTTTTAATGACTGTCATCTTACAACACAAACAATATAGATTGTTGCTATTTTATAACAATATTATACTGATTTTATAATGTTAAGACACTCAAGTTACGAATAGCTGTTACTAAATAATTTTGAGATGACGAACTGTCATCACTTCTAATATTATTCTACTGCAGTACCAAACTCTTAATTACAAACAACATTTTAGTACAAATTAGTAAAATCAAGTCAATTTACTTGAGCCGTTAAAATATTCTAAAGAAATTAATACCTTAAATGGCCGACCACGAAATTAATGAATAATAAACTCCAGATTTATGGCTTAGAAAGGAAATGTCGCAATCGAAATTTACAAACTCCACAAAGGAGATATTCGGACCGCTTTTCTCATAAATTAGAGTAAAAAGTGGTAACCCTTTACCAAAAGCGGGGAGATGGGAGAGCAAGCGAATTCGCTAATTTTCTGGGAACTGTTCCACGGAATAAAGATATATTAGCGGTCCTAACAAGATAAAGGAATAAATTGTGGACGCGATAAATCATCTGGGTGTGCACGGTTCTAATAACTCGTTTAGAAAACAATTAAGTGTGACACACGAATTTGTTATTGCAAATTAACGTATTTTAAGTGTAGTTATAAAATACACTAAATACACATAGCATAATATTTATATTTTTAATTATTCGTGGTTTGTTTATTAAATCGACAATCGGATTTAAAAGTATCAAATTACGTAAAGTTAATTTTGATTGGATTACTTACTTATTTTTACTCACTAACATTTCAATAATGTTACCGTTGTATTGTTAAATGTAATGTTTGTTTGATGCTAACCGCCACATGTTAGAATATGCCCCTCACCCAACCAGTCACACTGTCTAATTGAAGCTATGTGCTTAAAATGCAATACTAAAACTTAGCTTAATTAGCATACTCTGGACCCCAGCCCCAGCGCTTATAGCCCACGGCCACTGCACCACGCCTGCGTGCTTACTACGTACACTATGCAATAAGTTGCTGATTGTTACACGACTGCAAAAAAAAAGAGTGTTATTTTTTCAGGGTGCATGTATGTATGTATGTGATGTTTCTTTATTCCACCATAACTTCTAAACGCCTGAACCGATTTAGATATATGATGTATCGTTACAATCCTTGCATCGTTCCGTCTAACATAGGCTAGTAAAAATTTGGAAATTCAACCCCTATGTGGATAAAATAGGGGATTAAAATAGGGGATGAAATTTTGTATGATGAAAGTTCCTAGAACTTGATGTTTAGCATGATATCTGTAGAGGTTAATTTTTGTTTCTTCTTGTATAAAAATGCTTACAAATTAAATTACCAAGCATGACATATTTATCTATATTTATAAAAGTGAAATGTCACTCATTCATAAATAAATACATGACATCGTGTTTTTTTTTTCCTTTTAGATCTTTTATTTTGTCTTTTTTGTCATGGCAGTCGTATTTTTTATTTTTTTTAATATTTTTTTTATACATAGAATTTAAATTAGTAAAAGGTATCATACCTTTATCTTTAAAGAATCTTTAAAGAAGGTATGATACCTTTTACCAATTAGTTTGCGTTAATACCCGTTTAAATTCTTTATGTAATTTTTTTTATGGCTATGCAGTTGACATATAAGTGTTAGTGTATAAATTTTTTTTCAAACACATTCATCAATGAAAAGTAATGAAAGTGTTTGTAAAAAAACATAAATCGTAACAACACTTGATAAGTTCTTATTGTATCATCATATTTTATTGTATTTAATGTAGTAACGTAGTATAACATACAATTGTATGTTCATCAAATCTAAGTTAAACCTCAATCTAAAAATATTTTATAAGAAAAATAAAGATGAGATAAAAATTAAAATTTCAGTGTGACTCCCAGCAAAGGTACAATTTGTTTTCAATGCAGTTGGTCGTATGACTCGTTTTTAGTTCGACTGGTTGACTAACAGCCGAAATTAATAACCTATCCTTAACAAGAGATAGGCCTAGTAGATATTTGTTGCTTAGTTATTTCTGTTAATTATCGGAAAATAACAGCGGTTGCTCGGTAACTAAACTAAGATAGGCCTATCTCTTACTAGAGATAGGTTATTAATTTCGGCTGTAAGTCTATCGCAATATTAGTAAGTAGCATTGTAGAGGTCGCATTTGAAGCTAAGAAATCAATTTTCTCAGGGGTTGAGAATAATATTAGAATATAGATATTTCGAGTGAAGTGGAATTCCATTTTCGCTCTTATTGGCAGTAACAGTCAGCACAGCTCAGTATTAGCTTAACGATTCACAAACAGTCTTAAACGATTTAAAAATAAAAAATATATATTCATGCTAAAACAATCCTACAAGACCACTTAAGTATTGAGAAACCTAAAAAATCCACCCACTTCACAGAATCAAATAAAAAAGACAAGAATCAACGTAAAGCCGTCTGCCAACCCTATACAAGAAGACACGTAGCGAAAGAAAAAATATATCTCACAAAGTGAAGTGGTCGCATTACACGCATCAAAAATCCAAAATCTCGCTTTGACTCACCAAGAGCATTCAGTGTTATTTTAATTATCAACATTATTTACCTTAATTAGAGTTTTTGCGAGAGCGCTCGCGTCCGCAGGAGGCGGCAAATTGGCAGCACACTTTGAATGCAC
Organism: Eudonia mercurella; assembly: GCA_963082485.1. Taxonomy (NCBI): domain Eukaryota; kingdom Metazoa; phylum Arthropoda; class Insecta; order Lepidoptera; family Crambidae; genus Eudonia; species Eudonia mercurella. The sequence goes on from OY720027.1 coordinate 13,529,728, forward strand.
CGTTAAAAGGGTGACCCTCATGCTATTATTATTTTGGAATTTTAATAATTATTTTTCCACAACATTTTGCAACATTCTTTGTATTTCATGTGTATTGTGGTTGCCATTAACTGGAAAAACACGATGCATGTTAAACCATTTTTGGTGTTCTATTGTATTTCACGTGTGTTGGCAATCCCTTACAAACAATAAATAAATAAATATTCTAGAGCTCAGTGGCAAACATGCTTACGTTCTAGTTGCGATCTTCCAAGTTTAATAACTTTTGCAATGCTTGGTCACATGCGCCTCAAATGCTGCTAGTTTAGATTAACCACAATCGTGTATTAGTTGCCTAATTTTCACCTTGATTTCATTTCACCACTCCTGGCGAAAGTGAGTTGGTTCATGTTAATAACAAATTAAAAATACTTGTAGTTATTATTGATTTGTATATACGTACGTAAATAAATATAAATATCGAATTATTTTTTATAACATAATCTGTTGTGGCGAAAATTAAGATAGCACTTGATACAAAAAGGTGTCACTTGAATCCATGACAAGCCAGTGTTGTTGTAAATGCACAGTCTACTTCTTTCACGAAACAAAATCATTATATTGGTTAGTCCATATAGTAAAAGAGATAAATAATGTGTCATACATATTATTGTCCTAAATATTAATAATAAAAAAATTACATTATTGTCCCATATTTTCTATGAGATGTATGGCTAACCTAGCCATTCACGTAATTGGGGTGCAGTTTTAGCAAGGCTCGAGTGGCGCATGTATGCCAACTGTATGCGATGGAAGCACAGGATGGAAGCCTTCAAAAGGCCTGCAATTAAATCGCGGAATAAATGAAACCGCTATTGAGGATGAGAAGGATTTATGACGTAATTAGCTGGTATAACGTCTAAGCCATAGCTACACGTGCAAGGATGCCACATATCAAATTTTCTTTAGCGTAAATTTGAGTGAAAGGGTAAACGGCTGCTTTAGGGTTGTTGGACAAATTTGAGCAATTAAAAACAAAAGCCGGTGCAGACACACGAATTTGGTCGTATTAAAATATCAAAGTTAATTCCTTGATGGTGCTTGTTATGATAGTAATTCTGATAAACATCTTTTAGGTGTTTGTTTTGTTCGATAGTAATATATTTTTTTTTATCAAAAAAATCATCTTAATTCTCTTTTAATACATTATTAATAAGTCCTATTAACCCATTCAGAAAAGCTGATAGGCTTGTTTTTAGGTATGCCTTTACGAACCACTATTTCTCGCATTCAACCCAAGTATTAATCCGTTCGACTACTGAAGCTTTCAAGGTCAGAAATAAACAAAAGAAATAGGAATAATTATAATGGTTGAAAACTGCTTTAGTTGGACAAAGTAGTATTAGGTACAAAACCTTCACATTACATGATTAAACAAAAGCCTAATGCATAACCTTACGAGTCACGTAAGTTACTCTATGACGTCATCATAAGTTTGAAACCAAACAGTCACAACGCAGCCTGACACGTGTAAAAATATGTAAACCATTGTAACTATTAATAATAAAAAACTTTATTACTTAACATTAACATAACTTACATTTTACACATAGTATTGAGACACCAGAGATAAAGATGATCTCTTTCTTTCGGAGTAGTAATAAAAAAGAGCAGTGTGTGTGTGTGTGTGTGTGTGTGTGTGTGTGTGTGTGTGTGTGTTTGTTTTAAGTACCATACGAGGACGTAGGCCTGAATACACAAGGCACATCCGAGGACGTTTTCAATCCGAGGACTTTTTTGTGAGTCCTCGGTTTGACTTGATTACTGCATCGTACTCTACGTGCGATTTTGAACCTTTCTATATACTTAATAAAGAAAAGTCAACAAATCCTCGGATTGGTCTTGGAAATTTCTGTACACACCCCGACAGAGTGTGAACACCAGGCGGCGCCACTATCGATTTATACACACTTGCTATACACATGAGTCATGTATGTTGTACTGTCTGAGGACTAATGTGTAAATTTTACACTCAAGACCTCGGATTAGTATCAGTATCTGACAAAGTGTATTTAGGTCCTCATATGGATAGATTTTCACGTCGTTATCAAAGAGTGTTGTTTTTCCGTCCTCGTTTTGTAAGAACAAGGAATGTAAGCAAAGTAAGTATTTTTTAAATAGATGATCATTACTTTTAATGCAACCTTCGTTATCAAAGACCTCCCTATTCGAGTGGCTCGCACGCACGCCGTTCTCTGATGTCACCATCTCCGAGGTCATCATATAGAAAAACGAACTTTTTCTATATTGTCCCGGATCTAGGTTGTTGTGGTACCGTCGTTGGTCCTCATTTTCATAACACAATTTAGGAGGTTATCAATTCGGTTGTACCTACATGTTTTTTTTATGTGTTTGTTCGCGCATATCTCCGTCATTTATGCACCGATTTGGATGATTTTTTTTTTTGATCGATAGCTATTTTTCCCGAGATGGTTCCATTTTTACAAGCTTTTATTTAGTTTCATTCACCTGTCCCGGTGTCTGTAATCAAATCTGCAAGTTAAATATGATCCACTTCCCGGTTACCGATTGAGCTAAAATTTTGCATGCATGTGTAAATCGGATGACAATGCAAAATTATTAATACATGAAGCTGATCTGATGATGAAACCGGAAGGTGGCCATAGGAACTTGGTTGTTAAACGACACAACCCCATCGAGTTTGGGCTCGTATGGTTCGTCTTGACGAATACTTTGGTGATAGATGGTAACCAGGGTCTGATGATGGAGCTAGAAGATGGCCACAGGAACTCGGTAATTAAACGACACAACCCCATCGAGTTTGGGCTCGTATGATTCGTCTTCACGAGTATTTTGGTGCAAGATGGTAACCAGGGTTTGATGATGGAACCGAAAGGTAGCCATAAGAACTCGGTAGTTAAACGACACAACCCATCGAGTTTGGACTCGTTTGATCCGTCTTGACGAATACTTTGGTGCTAGATGGTAACCAGGGTATGATGATGGAGCTGGAAGATGGCCAAAGGAACTCGGTAATTAAACGACACAACCCCATCGAGTTTGGGCTCGTATGGTTCGTCTTGACGAGTACTTTGGTGCTAGATTATAACCAGGGTCTGATGATGGAGCTAGAAGATGGACACAGGAACTCGGTAATTAAACGACACAACCCCATCGAGTTTGGGCTCGTATGGTTCATCTTGACGAGTACTTTGGTGCTAGATTGTAACCAGGGTCTGATGATGGAGCTAGAAGATGGACACAGGATCTCGGTAATTAAACGACACAACCCCATCGAGTTTGGGCTCGTATGATTCGTCTTGACGAGTACTTTGGTGCTAGATGGTAACTAGGGTATGATGATGGAGCTGGAAGATGACCATAGGAACTCGGTAAAATAAGTTTGTTCGTTTGTTCGTTCCGTTTGTTATGAATGTGGATTCTGTCTTTGTTAAATGCTCCTTTGCTCCTTTCAGAGTAAAAATCTCCGGTCCTCAAATAATCATCTCCATTTCTGTCCCTCTCATACATATGGTTTTGTTCATTCTTTTTTTCAATCCATTCTCCTGTAGAACGCCCTGCCTCTCGAAATCAGGATGGCTACATAAAGAAAGTACGCGAGCTCTTGTTTGATATAATCATGGCAGAATCATCTTTATAACGTCCTATTAGAACTACTTATGTATTTTATGTATGTGTATTTATTGTAGTTTACGTATTTACAATACACATAATTATATGTTTATGTATATACAATATTTATGCATGTGTTATATACTTACATTTAAATTATTTATAATATATCTTATTGAATAAAATGTTATCTTTGCACCACCCTAAGGTTGTCTGGTAGAGAATGCCAGGCATTAAGTCCGCCATGTAATATTTGCTGTTGCTTTATATGTTGCAAAAGTTTAAATCAATAAAAATAAATAAATTTGATGGATTAGATGGATGACCCAATGCTTAGGTGAGCACGTGCCGAGGGCTGAATGGTATGAGGGTGTATAAACATGTCATATTGCTAACGTTGCGCCTCAGGGTACCAGGTGGAACCCTGTTGTACTGAAGCCCTTATACCCCTACAAAGCACCTCTGGGGATGGACCGTTTTTGTCCTATACTCGAGGGAATAACATGAACAAAAAAGAAACTACTACACAAAGAAAGAGACGTTTAAAGAAGGCGAAATTGAAGCGACAGGAAATGATTGCTATGAAAGCGATATCCACCAGCGACATTGCTTCTTAGAAAAAAATAGTTTAGCACTAGCTAAACATAGAGAAAACGAAAATATTAAAAAAGTAAAAATAAAATTAAAAAAAAAACAATTTTAAAAACAAGCGTTTTAATATGCAATACGAAATAAACTAGCTGGTTAGGTACCCATCAATAAACAAACATCTCAGACTTCGGAGATATCCTATGGATCTCCTGTAAAACGAACAGTACACATATTGTGATTAGTTAATGTATTGAATACAAATGAAAGTAGTTGGTTAGGTATTCATCAGTGGACAAAGGATCGTGAACTACGGAGATACCCTATAGAACTCTTTAGTTATCAACAGTACACATATTGTGGTTAATTATTGTATTGAATACGAAAGAAAATAGCTGGTTAGGTACCTATCAGTAGACAAAAGATCGTGAACTACAGAGATATTCTATGGAACTCCTCAATAAAGAACAGTACACATATTATGATTAGTTATTGTATTGAATACGAAGAATAGTAGTTGGTTAGGAACCAATCAGTGGACAAAGGGTCGTGGATTACTGAAATACCTCATAGAACTCCTTAGTGACAAACAGTACAAATATTGTGATTGATTATTGTGTTGAATACGAAGAATAGTAACTGGTTAGGTACCTATCAGTGGACGAAGAGTCGTGGATTACTGAGATACCACATAGAACTCTTTACTTATCAACAGTACACATATTGTGGTTAGTTATTGTATTGAATACAAAAGAAAATAGCTGGTTAGGTACCTATCAGTAGACAAAAGATTGTGAACTACAGAGATATTCTATGGAACTCCTCAATAAAGAACAGTACACATATTATGATTAGTTATTGTATTGAATACAAAAAATAATAGTTGGTTGGGTACCAATCAGTGGACAAATGGTCGTGAATTACTGAAATACCCCATAGAACTCCTCAGTGACAAACAGTACAAACATTGTGATTGGTTATTGTGTTGAATAAGAAGAATAGTAACTGGTTAGGTACCTAGCAGTGGACAAAGGGTCGTGGACTACTGAGATACCACATAGAACTCCTCAGTGACAAACAGTACACATATTGTGATTGGTTATTGTGTTGAATACGAATAAAAGTAGCTGGTTAGGGATCTATTAATGGACAAAAGATCTAGCCGTAGTCAACTAACAATCTCTTCGAAGACACTGACACCCCATGTAAGTTCGCATTGTAGAAGAAACAAAAATATGTGATCAAACATTATCATAACAAAAACAAAAATGTATAAGTAATTGAAAAAAAAAACGTGTTGAAAAAAATCCACGAGCGGGATTCAAATCCGCTCCATGACATGACGAGTCAGGTGCACTACCAACTACGCTATCGTGGCTCAATCCAACTCGCCAAAATTAATCAACACTATCTACTTTTACTTTATAAGCCAAAGGAGCTCTATTCAATGTCGACAACTACGTCATCAACATCCGATCTTAATATTTTTACAAATATTGAAAGATCAGTTAAGAATTAGGCAAGCTATATTTATGATAATTTACATATTATTTTACTCATATTTGCGAAATATTGTTGTGATTGAGCCACGATAGCATAGTTGGCAGTGCACCTGACTGGGCATGGGTGCGGGTTCGAATCCCGCTCGTGGATTGTTTTTCAACACTTCGTATTTTTCAAATTCTAATTTGTTCGCTCGTTGCTTATTGCGTAAAATTATATGTAAAGAATCATAAATATAGCTTGCCCAATTCTTAACTGATCTTTTGTAAAAATATTAAGATCGGATGTTGATGACGTAGTTGTCGACATTGAATAGAGCTCATTGAACAGAGAGTCATGGGGTACGGGTTCGAATCCCACTCGTGGAAATTTTTCAACTCTTTGTCTTTCTTCTTACCATATTTACTTTTTATTTATTTAAATGTAAGTGCATATAAAAGAAGAAATAAAGTATATAAGTTGCTAACCCCCCCGCCCGATCCTCTAAATGCCACTAAACATTTACAGAATACACTAAACATGCACACTAGCCTAGGCCCAAGACACCGTATTCGTAGAACAAGGGCACGACGAGCCGGTTCACACGCGTTCTATACCAGGTACAGACATGTACCTGGGCGCTTCTCCCCACCACCACGACCCGGTCAACCCGAGCCGAGGTCCGAGCCTTTAGAGGCGCCCTCGGGTTGATCCCCCCGATCCGATCCGAACCCCTCGAAGAATCTAGTAGGGCACGGGGACACGCACTAGTGCGTGATGCCTCTAGAAAACCTCAGAAGGTGATAAGTTTCACATGGCTTGAGGAACCCTTTACGTTTCTCGTCGCCCCCGAAAAAAAGCCAGGTGAAGCTGAAAATGCCATCGGCAAACTCTCCAAAAAAAACATACCCTAAATATATATTTTTTTAAATCTTAGAATTTTTGTTTGTCCGTCTGTCTATTTGTTTGTTAGGTACTCTATCACACACAAACCGCTCAACAGATTTTGATTAAATTTTCTTTGTTAGAAAGCAGAATTATCTAAAAAAGTACGGTGTTACATCTAAATCAGTTGGGTCAGATCATAGACACAGCTTGACTTCTCTGTGGTACACCACCACCATTCATAGTGGTGTATACGAACTTCTTATGGTAAAAAAATATTTAATATCCTTTATAATCATTTTTATAGCTCTTACGAACGGAGTCACGGGCAAATTTTAATTATCCATAACTAACTTTTTTTTAGAAATAGCCGTTACTTAGAGTCACTACTAACTACCTTTACCTTTAGGTTTACCAGAACTTCTAACTGCCGGAACACAACAATGTTGATAACATGGTTGTTATGGCGACATATTTAGATAAGATGGTGGTAGCTAGCCAGGCGGAATTAGAACAAGCCCTACCACCGACCAAACCGAGCACAATCTGTACCCCCGCTGGGAATCGAACCAGGGACCTCTGGGTTTGAGTTCTTACCACTAGACCACAGGTGCGGTAAAATTTCTTAAATATGTTAATATTTTTTATGACAATTCTACCACCAGTTTTACCGCCTCTGTGGTCTAGTGATAAGACCACCGGTCTCAGACCCAGCAGTCTTGGTTTGATTCCCAGCGGGGGTTCAATTTATCGCGGTGGCGCATTCTTAATTTAATACCATAAATATAAATAGGATAATTTATAATAAAGCTTCCCCGTAATATTAAAAAAAAATACTGATTGTGCATTTCGCCTCTTTAACACAATCAAAAATTTTGGTCTCAATACGAAAATAGCAGTTCACATATACCCCAACGCGAGTTATTGTAAACTTCGCCGCGCCAAGTCGAAATTACTTAATCCTTACAATTACAAATCCTGACTAGGTATGACTAATCCCTACTTCCATAAATAGATCAGAGAAAATAAATCTAAGCTTTTTACTATTAAATGTTACATTGTTATTACAATGTTAACTAAACCTTTAAGATTTAAATATATTATAATATTTTTAATATAAAATCATATATTACGTAAGTGAAATAGGAATCATAATAAATTATCACAAGAAGTTACCCGTAGACTGCTGTAATACGTCTGCACCGTATTTGAGTCTTGTGTGCAATCTGCGGCTACTGCAATGCGTGCGACTCTAGTCACAAGCATCGCTAGGTTTCTAGGTAACAAACGCTTACACTTCCACGCAACAAATTATTCGCGATTGGTCATTTTGTCAGCCAATAGTGAAAATACTGTGTTGGAGCATTAAAAAATAAATGTTCTCAGATGGTACTTCAAACATGTTATTTTTACACATTAGTGGTCCTCGTATTGTATACGCGGAACTCGGGAAAACGTCCTCACATAGTTTGTGTAAAGTCTAACACAAGGTCCTCGCATTGTACTGGGCTCAAGAAAAAGTGTGTGAAAGCGAGTCCTCGGATTGTCATGTCTAGTCCGGCCATTGGGTCCTCGAAAGGTTAACACAAACGTCCTCGGAAGGATGTCTCCATAAGCGTTGGCAGTGTATTTTAAGTCCCCGCATTGGTCAACGAAAGTTAATAAACAAAATGCTGCGATAACGCCACAAGAATAGACCTGTCAATTAGCAATGTATGTTCTGTTTCTTTCCATCGTATTAAAAAAGCAATACAACGCCATTAACATAGTTTTTGAGAGAGTCCTCGGTTGGGTGATATAAAACCATAGTCCTCGAAAGGCCGTCTGTACAAACAGGGGTGTGTGTGTGTGTGTGTATGTGTGTATGTGTGTATGTGTGTATGTGTGTATGTGTGTGTGTGGGTGTGTGTGTGTGTGTGTGTGGGGGTGTGTGTGTGTGTGGGTGTGGGTGTGTGGGTGTGGGTGTGTGTGGGGGGGATGAGTGTGTGTGTGTGTGTGTGTGTGTGTGTGTGTGAGAGAGAGTGTGTGTGTGTGTGTGTGTGTGTGTGTGGGTTTTTTTTGCTATAGACCATTTATTCAGACTGTGACTGTGCTTATAAAAAGATACATTTTTACACACAAAGTTTGTCATGATAGATACAACTTTTTATATCGGATGATCTTTCGTAAATCTTAAACAGGTTCTTAGTATTAAGTTACTTGAATTTAAAAATCTAAAGGTACTATTTTTAAATCTACTACTAATCTATCTACTATCTACTAATTGGGTGATTCTGGATCTCCTTTGATCCAGAGTCCCCAATTACACACTACTGCAACACCTTAGAATTACCAATGAACAAAAAAAAATTATTATTAAATTATTAAAAAACAAGTTACAATTTGGCAGTCTTATCTCTTCGAGACAACCAGTCAGATGGAGAAAACTAATAAACTGCACTACATATTTGTGCTCGTGACTGTACATTCACCACTGCATGGCCCACTAATTTTATAATTACGGCTGAACTTGCCAGGTTTGTTTGCTAATTAAATGTTGCTGTGTTAGCATTTTCATCAGTCGTGATTGCAGAGCGCGAGTCAATACTGACCGCCCGCCGCCGGGGCCAATCGGGCGGATATTAAAACTGCTATTAAACTACTTGAGCGAGTATTAACACATTTTGTGTGTGGATGTGTGTGGAAGACGATTGTGTGGGTAATTTACGTCAGTTTTGTGATATCCTTCGAAAGTGATAAAAATTGTCCATTCTCATTTTATTTTATTGCTTTAGAACATTAATCAACTATGTTTTATTGATAATTCAATAAAATTTTCTTAGATCAATTAAATAAAATATAAGTGCTTACATTTCAAAATGCCTCTACCAGCACAGAATACATAATAGTACAAGTCTACCGGTGTTTTCGAAACTTATCTACTAATCAAGCAAAACTATTCACGTTGTTATAAAGGAACCCCTTTCTTTAATAATTATTGAATTTGACATTTTAATTTTAATTATTATTCGGATATTACAATTTAGTTTTAATGTATACAATTTTATTTTATTTGGAACTATTATTAAGTAGATAACATTGTAATTTTAATATATTTTGCATGCTCTTGAGGCAGATCATAGAGGCTCTGATTTGATTGTGTAAGACCGCATATGATATCTGTGTTTCACAAATTAAATAAATTTTGTATTTGAATTTTGAATTTTACATTCAACGTTCACTAATGTTAAGCGTAAGTAACTAACCAGAGAACATGTTCAAGTGAAACGCGGTATAATTAAAATTGCATTTAAAAACTAAGAGAAAACAAGTGAATGATTACAAGTCTATTGGACCTCAATACGTAAGGGTACTTTATAGTAACTTGACAGTACTTAGGCGTAAAAGTAAGCTTTAAAATTGTTTATAATAGCAGCGTACTGCAAACAAAGAGCAGCCTCATAATAGGCTCTCGAGCGATAAGCGTGAGCAAGGTGGGTCTTGACCGACCCTCTATCGCGCGCGCTAACTCACCGCCGATTTACAACGAAAAGCCCTCGGTTACCACTAAATTATTGGGGTAACATAGTACTGCTAACATTATTTGCAGATAGAAAACATTTCCGTGTAAGAAACATTAGACACTTATTTTGTATATTTTTACTAAAAGAAAGACGCTTACAAATAGTAAGTCACAGTTAGTTGCATTACAATAATAAATTAAAATTTAATAATATTTACATAATATATTAATAAATTTTCATTTATTATTATTATTTGCACTGTGTACAGCATATATACTGCATCTTATCTTACGGGTAAGCCATTTCTCGATGATAAGGCCGAAGGTAGAAAAACAAAACGATAATACTTCTTGCTACGAGCTACAAATCGTAGCAAGCGTTACGTCTAGCTGTGAAGCTACAGTGCCGCTACGAAAATCTCAAACATTTTTCACTCTCTTTTGAAATAAAATCCTCGATTACATTTTCTCATCAATTTAGTGCAGTTTTAATTAAGGTGTTAAAAGGCCATTATCTGTGTACACGTGCGGCGTTCTCGCGGCCACATAAATCAGCCGGGGAGACAATGCTAATGCGGCAGAATTAAAAAATACTCAGGCTCACTGAAATAAGGGACTTAGCGCAATCTTTGCGGACGGTTAATGAATTACTTTTGCTAATTTCTCACAGAGGGACGTATTTGGGAAATGCTTTTTTGTTTTTCTTTTATTTTCTTTTGTTATTATTATTATTTTATGTCAGTGAGCTGGGAAACGAGGAAGCTGCCTGTTGGAATTCGGCCACTGCAGCCCATGGACGAAGGCAACACACACGCGTTGCCTTCCTCTTAACTTTAGTTCTTATGACCCTTTGACTTGTAACTTCACTTGATCTAGTACCATTATTATCTAACCGGATCACAGCAATGCAAAAGAAAAGTTACTTGGCAGCCCAAATAGGCATATACAAAATAAAATGTTATTTGTTTAGTTGTTGTCTTCCCTACATTGTATCCTTAGTTTAGTTAGGTAGTGTCTTATATAAACAATTAATTCAAGCAATTTTTGATATACCTAATTTTTCTGTACCAATTAATAGGATACAACATTAAAGTAGTCCCAAATACATTACTTACATTTGAAAAGTAAGAAAATAATATGATATACTCTTTCCCACACCGCCCTCTGCGCAGTGCCTAATTAATCACCACAGATTAGACGTAGTCTGATAACCGGCAGAGGGAGTTTATAAAACAAAAAGCTATGCAAATGCATTTTAGTCTGAAGCGACAAAGAGGAGGAGAGCGAGGAGCTTGATGGCGCAGTGATTAACGCGCCCGGTCTGCGTGTGTTGAGGTTAAGTAACTTTCGCAAAGGCCGGTCATCGGATGGGTGACCAAAAATTTATCATCACGAGCTCCTCCGTGCTTCGGAAGGCACGTGAAGCAGTTGGTCCCAGCTACATTCGTAGTCGTTACTCTAATAAGTTTATGTGTGTAATATGTTATTCTAATAAGTGTTATTACAAACGGGATTATTACCACGTTTTTTTGTTTGTGTGTGTAAGTATCGGATACTTAGGCAGTTTTCGGAGTACATCCGTGATGATGAGCCATCATCACGGGACGGCTCATGCAACTGTGCTGAAATATCGGTAACACAACAAAAAACATGATAATAATCCCGTTAACACCTTAATTGCCATTTGGCCGACAAACAATTGAATTTCTAATGTGTCTGGGCCCGGCGGCGGTCAACTTGTTAATAATAATTATTCTAATTTAAGTGACCTTATATATTTCGGTATTCTATACAAACTTCAAACTTCAAAATTTTCCAAACCATAAGTCAATTTGATGATGATATTTTCTATAAGAGAGAGGGCGAGAGTTCTAGAAAGTTAGAAGAAAACATTAACAAAACGTTTGTCATCTCATTTAAGAAAAAAATAATTATAGCATACTGACAGTAGTAGCTTTTAAAGTCAAAGTCAAAGTCAAAAATGTTTTATTCAAATAAACTTACGAAAAGTGCTTTTGAATTGTCCATACATTTTTTACTTACTACCCATTCAGGACGTCTATTTTTTAGCTGTGGAGAAGAATGAGCGCAAGAAACTCCACAGCTCTATTTTTTTTTGTTCCTAAAACCAGCACATGTAGTCCGGGAGAGGAAAGGAGAGGGCGGGATTAGATCAAAAAGTTCTTCAGAACACTCTCCGTAGTAATTCCGGTAGAAGATACTGAGAGAAGCAATGTCTCTTCGCAGCTGGAAACCCCCAAGAGTGGCTGTAACTTTAGCATCTCCAATAATGCGTACCGCTCGCCTTTGCAGTCTATCGAGTGCATCGAGGAGGTATTTAGCGGAGCCGTCCCATAGATGAGAACAATACTCCATACTCGATCGCAGCTGAGTCTTATACAGCAAACAGCGCTGCTCGGGAGTGAAAATCCGCCTCACCTTATAGAAGTAATCTAATAGAAGTAACGACTTTTACAAAAAAAAAAGTATGGCGTTACCAAATCTTACAACATTTACAATTAAAATTTCAAGGGCCCGGAATTACAAATAATGCTTACCTCTATACAAAAACGTACTTGGGCATTATGTATGTACTAATTCAAAACTATAGAATGACGCGTTATGTAGTGTGAAAGAATTGGAGGAATGTCAGTTCCATGCATTCTTATCTTGCACAATTTATTGCACTTGCACAATCGCAAACAAACCCTTTTAAAACATTTTATTGTTGTTTTGTTTGTCCGTAAGTCTGTAATCAAATCTTGCAAGGTTAATTTGATCCACTTTCCGGTTACCGATTGAGCTGCAATTTTGCATGCATGTGTAAATCGGATGACAATGCAAAATTATTATGACATGGAGCTGATCGGATGATGGAACCGGAAGGCGACCATAGGAACTCGGTTAAACGACACAACCCCATCGAGTTTGGACTCATATGATTCGTCTTGACGAGTAATTTGGTGCTAGATGGTAACCAGGGTCTGATGATGGAGCTGGAAAATGGCCATAGGAACTTGGGAAAATAAGTTCGATCGTTCCGTTTGTCATGAAGGATTCTGTCTTTGATTAGATGGATTAGATGGATGACCCAATGCCAAAGTATGAGGGCTTAGAGCATTTCTAAATGCTCTAAGTATGAGGGTGTATAAACATGTCATTCAAAAATACTAAAAAGTTAAAAATAAAATTAACAGAAAAAAAAACTTTTTACAAACAAGCTTTTATTACTTGATAATAAAAAAAAGAACTAAAAAGTTAAAAATTATTTAATTTAAAAATCTTTGCGTTTTTATCACAGACCCAATTCCAATTCCAGACCCTTTTGTCAACAAAAACTGAGACAGCGTCAACTGACGTTGTCTCAGTTTTTGGTTTCAAAACCAAATCGTTTCGTGTTAAGTTTTCAACTGAGAGGCTATGTAAAATGTATAATCCGGGTTATTATAAGTATTAATACTTTGTGGGACAAATATGGATAAACAATGTAATTCTAGGATAAATTGTACTCTTGTTAATGATCTGGAATATCTGAATAATATAACTGTGCCTGTATACCATAAGTATGCAATGGAGTTTCCACATAACTTTTTATAAGACGTTATTGTTTTTATATTATAACGTTACCAGGTACTCAAGTTTCGCTATGACATGAACACTCTAACTAAGAGGCTAGTTACAATTAAGTTGGTACCAAAACCGTCCATTTATTATATTATACTCTAATAATCGTAATTTCAAGACTTAATAAGGTTATATGATTAAAGTATCTTGACGTAAAACAGTAGTAAATATACCAGTAAGTAGTATAAAAAAGAGTATAAAAAAGTGAAGTCATCTACATTGACATGTTCACTTCGCTACAGCCTCACAAGGGTATCATGCCAGACGACGCTTCGAACCCAACTGAGACCTTGCGAGGGGGCGTGGCTTTCAGTGGGCGGGGCCCTCCCACCGCTGGCCCCGCCCTCGCGTCGCCCCGCCCCTTTCACTGACAGGTGGGCGGTAAAGAATCGTCGTTAAGGACACTTTGCCAAGTAATTTGTTCCCAGCTGAGTTTAAAATTCGCTGTAAATCGTTGTCGATAGCTATTAATTTGAATGACATGGCTCGAGTTGGTTTGTTTCGATAACAAAATGTTTGCGTAGCCATACAGCTATTCGCCATTTAATACTATACGTATCACAGTATGTCACACACACATATTTTTATTTATTGGTTTACCAGTCATTGTTAAAATGTAATATGCTTATAAAATACCTATAATTTATTATGGTGTACATCTGGTACAAAGAGTGTCTCGCTGAAAATTACACCTTAAAAAAGAAAACAAGTACTTAGGTACTAGATTTTCACCAGAAATATTAAAAGCATTAAATGTTACCTAAAGCGCTTGTTTCATAAAGACCACTTTGGTACTAAAATACATTGTAGCACATCTTTTCAAATTATTAAACTCAGCATGTTTTTTTTTCGAACTTAATGAAACGACAAGATGACATTCAGCATCACACAGTTCTAAAACGCAAGTACGCAAGAGATAAAATTCTTAACTAATATTTTTTTTTATCTCTTGCCGTCTTAAGACAAAATGCTAATAGCGTTCACGTCTTTGTAAACATAATAAACAAAGCAAGTATTTGGAAATAAACATAATTAATAAATAACTAAGGTGAGTACGAAAGATTGATGTAAAAAAAAAGAGCTCAAAACTAAAAACAAGAAATTAATATGACAATCTTTTCTAAAACAAATTTAAGTAAGATTAGCAAAAAAGCGGCACGGCCGTACCATCCTTTTCTCGAAACAGTTTAGGTCATTTTCGATCCCTTATAACTTCGTTGAGGATATAAATATGACAAGAATCCTTTCTAAAAACAAAATTAACAATAAAAAATACCTGCTCAGTTACATTGTTCTGCGAAATTATAATAATGCTATATTAAAAGACATTTAAGTCATCTCAAAATTTCCAAGAGTAAAAATTTAAATAATTTTAAAGAGTTATCAGAGCGCTACAAAGCGGCGGCTATGGCAGGAATCTCTTGGAAAATGTTAGTACGGGCGTGCCGCCTCGCATGCCTCAGCGAAGCAGCGCTACACGGTAAGTAACCGGATGATTTACGTATTATAATGTTAGATTTTATCATAAATTATTTAAAAAACAAATATGCAAATATTTGTATTTTTTTAAATACAAATATTTGCATATTAGTGTAAGGATGTATATCTCATGCAAAGCAGGTGGTACACGGTAAGTAACCGGATGATTTACTAATTATAATGTTAGAGAAATATTATTACAATAAGTATAAATTATTTGCAAAATATGAAAATGTCGAGGAGGAGGAGGAGCTCGATGGCGCAGTGGTTAACGCGCCCGGTCTGCGAGTGCTGAGGTTAAGCAACTTTCGCAAAGGCCTGTCATCGGATCGGCTACATTAGCAGTCGTTAACAACCACTAATCCGCACTGGGCCCGCGTGGTGGTTTATGGTCCGTTCTCCCTATCCATCCACAGGGAAGGCTCGTGCCCCAGCAGTGGGGACATAAAATGAGCTGATGATGATGATAAAAATGTCATGTAAAGATGTCAGCATGTAACTAATTTAATTATTACGGAGTTTGTGTTAATTCCCTGAGAATCATGAAATATGGATTTTGTTTATTTATTTATTTATGGTTTGCCAGTGTTTTTACACAGCATTAACTAATGTAAACACAAGCCACAACTTCCTTAGCCTTACACTAACCGGCGGTGCAGTTTTAGACTCTCTTTATTCGAACACTTGAACATACCACACTTTAATTTAGTTTGTTGTGACTATTCAACGTAATATAAAAACGCTGAAATTGATTCGGCTGCCGATTTACAACAAACTACTTTCAGTTTTTATGTCTCTATTGTATTTTAAACATTGTTTTCTAAAGTGTACGCGAACACTACACATTGAAATGAAACAACTTTTACGAATCTACTCGCGTTTATTTTCTTTTATTAACAATATTGTTGCCAGTATTAATTTGACAACACACTTACCCCACAACACCAGGTGTCATGTGCCTGAAAGCGGGTATTCGCACCCTTGGCAAGACTTGCAATTGAGACCCGCTTTGATGTAGCTGAGTCGGCTCCGATTATTCGGGCGACATTTTAGTCGTTGCCGAAGTGCCGGAGCGGTTATGGTGTCACATAAACGATAGACTTGATTAAAACATACAGTTTTTATCGCGTATTTAACGTGCCAGTAAAACAATCATAAAAACATAAAGATAATTATTAAAGACGGGTAAGTAAGTGTTTTTTTAAGGTTATAATTATATAAATTATATTTAAAATAATAGATTTTAGGACACAGTGATAATTATTTTAGCTGATAATCATGAAACGGTTTAAGCTATTATAAAATTTTAATCTAATTAACTAACATTGGTTTAATTTTATTTGAAAAAATTTTTCATTCGTTCTAAAATGGCGACATTTTGTTATACAGCTTAGACGATATTTGAAAGGCTAAAGCTGTACTATTGATGTAGTTTATTTTTTTTTTTAAAGCACTCTTGTAGACAGTAGTTATAAAACCACTGTATTCACGAGAGTGCCTTATTACGCTTTAAGATTAAGTTCTATAATGGGTTCGCGTACACCATTGTACAGAAATAAGTATCGAGTGATACCATAATAACACTTAGTGCAGTAGTAAGTAAGCGACCGCATACAATAACCAGGCTATATACAGCTTTAACGATAAAGCTAGCTTAAATTTTCACAAAACGCTAAAATTACTCTACAGTACTCTACTCTACAGTTGAGTTTTGACTTTCTGTTTTAACATCCTAAGTATCTTTTGACACTCTTGTACGTCATTAAAAGGACCTTAAGTTCTAAATGAGCTGGTAAATTGATGTTGTAAACGCTTGTGTGCTGCTTGGGTGGTAAGTGAGCAGCATTTAAAAAAACCTAAATAAACTATAAAGATAAACCAATCATACTTTACATTCAACGTCATCAACCAAAGTCCTTAGTTGTTGTGGTGACATAGCACTCAAGTAGATCGAGTCTGTGATATGAAATGCCTTAACATTCCACAACTGCATACATGCCTAATTAATCTAAGCCCCTATTACATTACGATTTGATTAACCTTAATCAGAGACCCGTAAATGCGATCAACGGCGAAGCCAATCCAATGCTCAGTCGAGGTAATGCCAATAATGAAAGATATCGTTTCAAGTGCAAGGAGAGCCCTCTATGTGAATGTGACACTGATTCCAACGAGACCATCCAGAACTTGATGTGAGACTGCCCAATAAACGCAAAAGCGAAATATGAATTTGTTTATTTATTCATTATAGGCTTCCTACCTGTGTTAGTGCAGTAGTAAGTAAGCGACCGCATACAATAACCAGGCTATATACAGCTTTAACGATAAAGCTAGCTTAAATTTTCACAAAACGCTAAAATTACTCTACAGTACTCTACTCTACAGTTGAGTTTTGACTTTCTGTTTTAACATCCTAAGTATCTTTTGACACTCTTGTACGTCATTAAAAGGACCTTAAGTTCTAAATGAGCTGGTAAATTGATGTTGTAAACGCTTGTGTGCTGCTTGGGTGGTAAGTGAGCAGCATTTAAAAAAAACCTAAATAAACTATAAAGATAAACCAATCATACTTTACATTCAACGTCATCAACCAAAGTCCTTAGTTGTTGTGGTGACATAGCACTCAAGTAGATCGAGTCTGTGATATGAAATGCCTTAACATTCCACAACTGCATACATGCCTAATTAATCTAAGCCCCTATGACATTACGATTTGATTAACCTTAATAAGAGACCCGTAAATGCGATCAACGGCGAAGCCAATCCAATGCTCAGTCGAGGTAATGCCAATAATGAAAGATATCGTTTCAAGTGCAAGGAGAGCCCTCTATGTGAATGTGACACTGATTCCAACGAGACCATCCAGAACTTGATGTGAGACTGCCCAATAAACGCAAAAGCGAAATATGAATTTGTTTATTTATTCATTCATATACAAAAAGACAATAACTGAGATTATATAATAACCTAACGTAACTAAAACTTATACAAAACTAAAATTAGGCGTCAAAAAATTCCTCCGCGTCGCAATCAACTGGTAAAGTACCCAAGAGACTATGGCGGCATTGCCACGTTGAATGGCAATGCTTAGTCTCTGGCCAAGGAAAAACCCAGCCTTTGGGTCATGGGAAGTGTCAACCAGCCGTTTGGAGATGTCATTAAATAAAACATGAGCATTCGGTCCCCACGGCCCCAGGGTTTCAACCCCAAACGGCTCGAAAATATAATTACCGATAAGGTTATTATACTTTCGCCGCTTGAGATTTTCTGCAGCCGCAGCAGCAGCACCAGCACAGCACGCTGTGCTAGGAAGATGGGATGGCGCAAGAGTATCGACACAAGTTGCATCCCACACTAAAGGCCTACTCAACTTCCAAGGAAATAAAGACATGCCGTCCAGTCTCTTGCCATCGTCGCGTGCCAAGCCATATAAATATGAATTATAATTAAAAATAGATGGTCTCGTGGACATTAACACAATAAGTGCACTAATAAGCAACAAAAACTATAGAAAAGAACTTTTAAATATATGGAGGCTGTTGTTAGAGATGCAAATCATAGGAATAAAAGTATGTTATGTCAGTGCATAAAATGTGTAAAATAAATATGTGTGTTTCAATATAATATATAAGGTGTTTTAAATTTAAGTAAGCAATTGTATTTAAATAGTATAGCGTGTAAATAGATAAAGAAAATTGTATTAGCCTTAAGAATGTTTACTATTATTTAGTAAGAGTATTGTTTTCTAATAAAATAAAAAAAAATGAAAGATATCTCCAGGTTCAGGACATACGTTTTAAGTCCGCCATCTTATCTAAGTCTGTTGCGTTAATAACGCGTAAGTATTATTGATGCTTTTTGACAGTTACAGATAAGATAGCCAGTTCTTTACTGGTCGAGGATTCCAGGTATACTGCGCTTACCACTTCGGTCTTATCTTATATCTTCTGTAGTGATAAAAGAACATATTTACAAAATTAATTATTATAAATTTATTATTATTAATTTATGAGTGGATAATTAACTCTCAGCTCATTCACTACCTAGAAGATCACTCGCTGCTCCATGATCGCCAGTACGGGTTCAGACCCAAGCGATCAACGGGTGACCTTCTAGCGTACGTAACTCACGCATGGGGTGAAGCGATGGACAAGCATGGCGAATCTCTGGCAGTTAGCCTTGATATAGCCAAAGCTTTCGATAGAGTGTGGCATCGTTCCCTTCTTTCCAAGTTGCCGGCCTTCGGTGTGCCGCCCCGTTTGTGCGCCTGGGTTGCAGACTTTCTAGAAGAGCGGAGGATTCGTGTCCTTTGTGAGGGTAGTTCCTCCGCGCTCTTCAAAGTTAATGCCGGAGTGCCGCAGGGTTCTGTGCTCTCACCTACTCTATTTCTTCTGCATATCAATGACATGCTATCCTTGGGCAATATTCATTGTTATGCGGATGACAGTACGGTGCATGAGCGGTACTTGGGATATCCTGCGACAAAACAAGCCGATATCGTGGTGAATAGGCAAGAACTGGTTGCCAAACTGAACCTGGCTCTCGATCGTGTCTTTAGGTGGGGGTCTGAAAACCTGGTCGAGTTTAATGCCAGCAAAACTCAGGTCTGTGCATTTTCGTCCAAGCTAACTCCCTTCCTTACTCCTCCCTCTCTTCAGAACTCTCCGTTATCCATTTCGATGGACCTCAGCATTCTTGGCATTAACATCGGCCAGGAACTGAACCCAAAATGCTACATCGAGAGTGTTATTTTAACTGCCTCCCGTAAGTTGGGTATTCTCAATAAGGTGAGGTAGTTTTTCACTCCCGAGCAGCGCTGTTTGCTGTACAAGACTCAGGTGCGATCGGGTATGGAGTATTGTTCCCATCTATGGGACGGCTCCGCTAAATACCTCCTCGATGCACTTGACAGACTGCAAAGGCGAGCGGTACGCATTATTGGAGATGCTGAGGTTACAGTCTCTTTAGAGGACCTCCAGCTGCGAAGAGACATTGCTTCTCTCAGTGTCTTCTACCGGAATTACTACGGTGAGTGTTCTGAAGAACTTTTTGATCTAATCCCGCCTTCTCCTTTCCTCTCCCGGACTACACGTGCTGGTCTTAGGAACCACCATCATACTGTACAGACAATTAGTACTCGTACCAAAAAATTTGGCAAGTCGTTCCTCTGTAAGACCATTCGGCTTTGGAATTCTTTGCCGGCGCATGTGTTTCCCAGCTCCTATAGTCCCGGGTCTTTTAAGCGGGGCGTGAAACGGCATTTATGCAGGCCGTCATGAGTGGCTGCGCTTGTCACCGTGCTTGTTTCACGGTGAGGAGTGCTCTCATTATTTTGGACTGCATCGGCTGCTTACCATCAGGCAGGATGTGGTCACTATGACGTGTCAATATAAAAAAAAAAAATACAAAATTTAATCAGGTAGGAAGCCATGATAGCTTAATTAAGAACGGTACCTCTGACCTGGACTGCTGTAGCATTTCCTGTTCCTGATCAGGATTTGCTGATCCAAATCCCACCTGTAACTTTTACAACACTGTTTTTCCTAAATTCCAAAGGTGAAGATAGATCTATTAAAAATATCTTTATAGTCACCTGTTATACACGTATACGGTAAGTACGATAAGTTGTGGAAATAAGTTGAATGCGTTAATACCAAATCAACGGAGGCACCTACATAGCTGAACGTCTACTCTGTGTGGGTAATCAGGCTTGACTGCGATGTATCTAACAGCCTCCGTCGCAAACGATTAGCCAAACGAACGGTGACTGATTAATGCGTGAAACAAGCTGAGCCGGTCCTACATTAACCCCGTTTGTGATTACATCATGCAAATATTTGTAGAGCTTGAGGTACTGCATATTTGTGATTATGAAATAGATAAAAACATCAGTTTCATAAATGTTTGTTATCGTATGTCATATTTGATGCTGTGGAGTTTTTTGCGCCCATTCTTCTTCACAGATAAAAAATAGACGTCCTGAATAGGTAGTAGGTAAAAAACAGTTTGGACGATTCAAAAGCATTTATGTTAAGTTTATTTAATTAAAAAAAAATTGACTTTTAAAAAAAAATACTTTTTAACTTTTGACTTTCATTTTTAAAAATAATATAGAAACATTTACAACATACAATTTATATTAGAGTAATTTAACAGTTATAGTTGTTTTCTTCTTATTTTTTTTTGAGATATCAATATTTTGGTTTAGTTGTATAACGGTAAACTAAAACATGCTAATAATCCCAGTAATTAACATTCTCAATATAATAATAAATCTATCTCTCATAATAAGGTTTAATTAAGATCTATTAACCTTTTAATAAAACACACTTAAAAAGATGTTACTACTAATAGCGAGGTTATTTATTATGCTTATAGGCTATATATATATTTCCATAGTAATTGTCTTACCTATATATTATTATTAAATTTATTTATTATTAACGTTAATTTATTGCCGTCTTGTTGTGTCCGAGGTGAAGATCCACAACGGGTCGCCGCTGAGCCAGCGGAGATAGAGTAAGTAAGTAAATATTGTCAAATTAAACTAAAATTTGCCATCCCACATAAACAACAGCACATGGGGAGATATCAGGTCATAATCCACTACGCTAGCCCATTTCGAGCTAGATTTTAACGACTACAGTTTCACAGAACAACCGGGAACAACAGCTTTGAAGTGCCTTTCGAAGCACAGACATTAAAATCTACGCATAAAATTTTACAGCAAAATCAAAACTCACATTGGAACAATTCACAGTTCAGAAAGCTTAATCTCTTTTACTTGAAGGTAGCAGAAACATTGTTTAATTAAATAAGACAAAAGATACACTTGCGACAACAGATGGATTAGGGGCATTTGTACTTATTTATCGCGCGGTACCAGCTAATGCCATCACACGGCTCGCTGGCACCCAGCTTTGTTTTGCTTAGGTGATATATAAAATACTTTATACGAGAATTAATTAAAATTGGACCGGCTGTCCCACAAAAGGAAAGGGTTTGATCCGACTCCGCTCACTCGACGTACGACAGACAGCACGAAACATAAAGGCGATTGCACTAACAGAGTTACGTCTTAAGTTATCAGATTTACTTTTTTACTGTAACGATTTAGAAATAAAAGATGAATATATGCAGGAATAAACTAGCTTTAACGGGAGGAGGCGAAAGGAAAACAGGGTGGACAGTAAGAAGAAAAGGGAAGGCCATATCAAATGTAAGAAGTAAAAAGACAAAAAAGTAAAACAGCAGGAAAACATACCAATATTCAGCAACGACGAAAACAAAGCAATAGAGCGAAAAACAAAACAAAAGAAAGAAAACAAAATTATAAAAGAGTACAATTACTCCGTAACACTAGCTTTAATTTATGCCCTGTAAGTGCACTGGATCAAGCCATTCACAACGGAACACAACAATTTAAAACATTGCTGCATAGCTACCACGCTAACGCGATGTAAGTGCAAGGTATCTTTTATCTCTTTAAGATTTGGAAATTTTACAAAAATACATATATTCATCCACTGGTGACATACTAGCCATGGAACTCACAAATCAACACCAAATATATTAAATTGACCTCAAACTATAACCAGCAATTTGTCAAATACCAAATCTCCGCATTAAGCACATTGCCAGCCGCGCTATCATTGATTATTGGCTGATTGTGCACTAATTAGACGTTAATGACTGGCTGCGGGTGAGCCGTGACGTCATTGTGGCGTCAGCATTAATACACTGCCGGCCGGGGTCTTGATGTAATTGGACTTCCACGTTGACCGAAGCACATAATGATGAGTCGCTTGCCCGAGTTAGTTTAGTACCGAAATTTTTAATCAATTTGACCAATAAACGAGTCAACGTTATAAACCAAGAAAATGTTTCTTTTGAGTTTTCTTTTCAAAGTAATTAGATTCTTCAAGGAGACGTTCGCTTACGGACTTTGTCTATAACAGCATTCATTCTTTCACGCGAGCCGTATTAAAATCCTTTGGTCTTTTTTTATGGCTTTGCAAAAGCATTTGCCAATTTTTCTTACAAGTAATACATAAATAAACAATATTTCTTTTCTGTACGATGATGATGAATAATAATAGAAATGAGAAGTGAGAAATGATATACCCCCAGCTTTACTAAGTCCTCGGGCGGACTTCTTGAGAGAATTTGAAAAGTACTTATGAACACTTAACGGTTAATAATCCACCATTATTTGACATTAATATTCGACATACGTAACACAAATTTTAAAAAATAAAACAAAACCGCAGACATGACTCTTTACTTTCCCGCCAAGAAGTCCCCTTTGCTCTTCTAAAGTCGCGACCATCTTAACTCTGAAATCGAGAGTACTCTGGCCAAAGCCTTCACAGTGAACAAAATCATTTGTTTCTTTAAAAAAAAAGTACAATACAATGGCTTTCACAGGCTTGGCAACGTCCGAGCGTTTAATTACTGGTGTCTCAACTGTTTACAGGTTACAGTTACCACTTTCCATCAGGCGGATAGTAGGTAAGTAATGAAAAACTCATTAAATAACGTAGGGTTAACTATGTATCATCTCAATTTATTGCGTCATTCGCTCCATGACGTGTCGTGACGCAGCGTGTGCGTCATTTGTGACGGACGCCGATCGGTGGTGATTAGTGCACTGTGATTACGCATTGATCGCTCGTTACTGTCTGTTTGCCATGCGAGCCTCCGCATCCCTCGGTACAAATGAGCTATCTATCAAAACACACGTGTTTGTTATGGTACGGAGTCACGTCTCAAATTGATGAAGCTCACAATTAGCTAATACCTATATTTGTCGTATACAGGGTGGAAAGTTGAGATGGGGCATTAAGGGCAGCTACCAGATCCCTTGCTGCTACGCGAAAATGATCTTAGGAGACCTTTCCCAACTTTTTGAGTGATGACAATCGACATTCACAGATTTTTGATAAAAATGTACAGTCAGCGAGAAAGTAGTCAGAATTGAGTTTTTTTTTAATGCCAACCGATTCTATTCCTATAAAGGATTCTTTGACAACAACTAAGCTTAAAGTACTAGAACACCCACAAATCAAAGAAAACATTTTTATCAAAAATCTGTGAATGTCGATTGTCATCACTCAAAAAGTTGGGAAAAGACTCCTAAGATTATTTTCGCGTAGCAGCAAGGGATCTGGTAGCTACCCTTAATGCCCCATCTCAACTTTCCACCCTGTATAATGTGGTAGCATACACTTTAAATTAAAATACTTGATGATATAAGTAGAGACAATTTTTATACGAACTTAAATCATATCAATGCTCTTTAGTATCTATTTACAAGAAGTAATTTTTTTCATAATATATAGCATATTTTCACAGATTTTACAATAAAAAAACACAATATGCACAATATTTTTCTATTAAAAAAATATATCCCTACTGTCATACGCTTTCGTTTATAGTGCATTATTAATCTCAGTCTCTTAATCCTTCCACCCTGCCAAAGTATGAACTAGTGCCGCCATAAAAAACTGTCATAAAGGCATTACATAGGCGGGCGTGCGAATAAACGGCGCGTTTGTCGTAAAACTGTCGAAACGAATGACCGGTCCAATCGACCGGCTGCGAACACGTTCGGCTGATAAACAGCTTCCTGCAAAAACAGGTTATTCTCTTCTTTGCGTAAACAAATGAAAGAAGAAAAGATTAAATTCATGGCTTCCAAAAAAGAGGTGAATTATGTATTCTGTGCTTTTGACTTTGGCATCCGATTTTATCATTGAAAATGGTTATCAGATGCAAATCGCCTAAGACGTATTTTTGACCATAGCTCCGATTATTTTGGAAGAATTGAGATGGAAATAGTACCAACAGTTGAGGAATTTATCGAGACACGTGTGAGCATTTGAACTTTAAATTAAGCCGGAAACTTTTTTTGGAATTTTGAAAAATATTTAAAAAATCGGGTTTTTTGGGGGGTGTTTGTATACTAAATTGTAAATATTTCAAAAAAGAAACCGACTTAAGAAAATATTAAAGAAAGGTCCTAGGATATTAGTTTAGCTACAAAATGGCGAAAACATTTAGAAAATCTGGTGTCTCTTTAGATTTGGTATTGTAGAAAAACGAATATTTCCGTATATAAAAAGTGATGTAGCTTCTTTGATTATTGACCAATCGTCATGGTACTGGTGTTAAAAGATGTGGTTGCAGGCGAGAAGTGCATTCAAGTTGGAGTTGTGTTATTTAAAGTAAAATGTTTTTTTTCTCGTAAATCGTTGTATTCATTTTCAATGAACCGATTCTTGCGGGGACTGCGAAATCTGTGAATTTTTTGTTTATGGAAGATAAAAACTATATTGAATATTCGACTGTCTAGTGTTTATCCATGAACCTCTTCCATGTACCTAGTAACCAAGTAAAATTATTAAGAGTTGTTTCTTTTTAATCTGTCGCTGAAAGTTTTGTAACAACAAAAAGGGAAAAGATTTTAGAAGAACCCCATCAACGGAATCAGCACACAGGTATTTAATTGTTAATATATGTTCTATTAAATTCATAACATATGTAAAGGCCAGCGTTTCTTACTTAGATCTTAATACGAAAATAAAACTAAATTGAATGATGTTGTACCAATAACATCGCAATCGCAATGTAAAACATGGAACAACAACAATTGCCAAAAATGTGGTATATTGTGGTGTTACACATCGGTTCATGAGCCTCACATGTTTAACTGAAAAACTCATCCTAAAAAAAACCTCAGTAGTGGTCGAGCACTTAAAAGTGGAAATCTACACTGGCATTTATAGAATTGCTGGTGAATGAGGGAAATATGGCGCGGGAGCACGCCAACTATGTTCGTGTAGCTGATACCACAAGGCGTATCCACACAGTACACTTTTGTATTACTAACTTTATTTTTAAAGTGGCTTTCACATCTCTTGTGGTTGAGATGTATTTTGCCAATGACAACTTTTATTGGTCACTACGATTGGAGAATGATAGAGAACACCTTTTCACTGTCACTGTCACTGTCACTGTCAGTGTCAGTCAGTTTGCGTGGGTGTGTATATTCGTTTTGTTGTTAGTATTAGTCTTGTTATTTTATATTAGTTATTATTATTATTATTATTATTTATGTAAGTTACTACTTACATGAATAAGATACGATTTGTTTTTTTTTTACTGTTCTTCTTCTTCTAACGCCTTCTAAAGCCTTCTAACGCCAGAACATAAAAAACAAGTGTTATGTTCCGATCTGGGGTTATAAGTTTACAGAGATGGCTCTATGCGCGGGAGTTTGTTTACGCCAAGTAACCTAACGGATGGTAGTAAGTGCCGGTACATAAGTAAACTAAGAAGGTGGTATGCTCTATCAAATGCGAAACCTTATACAATATCTCGTATATTAGGCGTTAGACTTTATAGTTGCATGTGCATTTCGCACTGCACGTCAAAGCGACACTATTTTATTTAATTAACGACCTAAGTGTGCAAAATAAACGTAATCTATAAAGTAATGTGGAATGTTAAATGGTGTGAGTAACTGTTTGCATGCACGCCGTTTAATGGACGTGTATGGCTTTATAAAGAATTTGATTTATTCGCCTTACTAGAACTCATAGAACTATTTTAATTTCTGCCTTTCGGATGTCCGTTACTTTACGAAGTATTTTTTAAAGATGTTTTTAGTTTTTTTTTAGTAAGTATTTATTTTTTTGGTATTTAGTATTTTAATTTCATTATCAGCGGTTTTTATACTATATACTGTTGGAATCAGACAATACCACAAGAACTCAAGCGCACGAGGACATTATATGTATAAATAATGTAGGTAGGTACTTCTAAACTTTTCGAAAAAAAGTAACGTAAATAGTTTTATTTTGTAAGTAAGACATAATTTCTTAAAATATTTACTACGTATTGAACAATCTATTGTTAAGTGAATCCCTATCACAATCCACGCAAGACATCATACTAATACCTATCGGTCGTGACTTCATGTTCGACGACGAAACCCAATTTCGGTACTTCGAAATTCATAATAGGCAACCCCGGTCCTAAACGAATCGATATTTTACCATCTCAATTCTGCTTGGACGTAACCCTTCTCCGGTGTTGCATGAAATCAGGTGCGGGTGGGATCATGTGAGCATTAATAATGATAAATTCGTGTCATTAATTCCCGCGGATTAGTCTCGGAGGCCGAGTGCGCGCCGCCGATAACCAAATATTAACTCAATTAGTGCGGAGACGCGGCGTGCCCGCATTCAAATGTCTGCTAACCCTAGACGCCGACTGTCGGAATTAGAATGGGACAGAGATTTGGCGCACCGTCGTACCTATATAGTTGCCTATGAATACATGCTTTTACTGTACTGATAATACTGAAATGCTATATGTTTTCTTAGACATTTTTTTTGAGTTTTGTTACGGTGTTATTTTCATTATCATCATCAGCTCATTTTATGTCACCACTACGGGGCAAAACGGGCCATAAACCACCACGTGGGCCCAGTGCGGATTGGTGGTTGTTAACGACTGCTAATGCAACCGGGACCAACGGCTTTACGTGCATGATACTCTCATCCAGCTCTTGCCAACCACCTTGAATGTTAATAGTAAGTATATCTTTACTTTTCAGTTTCTTTGTTTTTGTCGGGATAAAGATAATTTAAATTTTTTACTTTTTAATAAAATACAATGTTTTTCTGATCTGATTAACCTATTCACTACAACTCCAAACTAAACCAGGTGGAACAATTGAAAAAATATGACAAGGAAACTTTAAGATCAAATGAGTTCATTCAAACACTTTGTAACGGAAGGAGGCGAAAGGGGAAAGGTGGACTGTATTAAGAATTAAAGGCAAAGTGTACAATTATTATTATTACATATTATCCGGTTCAAATGCTGTTAGGATAAGACCTTTTGCAGTTGCGTTAGGCGACAGTGATGACTTGTAGGGTCAGCTAAACTAGTCTGATGAATAATATTAATTAATTATTTTTTTTGCTAGTATCAAGGCGACTAAAATCTATACTAATATTATAAAGAGGAAACCTTTGCATTTTTGTATGTATGTATGTTTGCAACGAATAAACTCAAAAACTACTGGACCGATTTAAAAAATTCTTTCACCACTAAAATGCTACATTAGTGCTGAGTAACATAGGCTATATTAAAAAAATGTATTCAATAAAATACTAAAAACGACAATTTAATTTTAAAATACAAAATGATTTGTTTGTTTTGTTGTCATGGAAACCATTGATACATATTTAACTCAATGATGGAAACTGTCAAAGCGGTACGAAGTCCGCCGGGTCAGCTAGTATTAAATAAAGCTAGTAATAATAGTAACTACGATGACGATACAAAAGAAAAACAGAAAAAAAAACAATGACACTTAGAAAAGAAGAAAAAGTATAAAACCTAAAAATAAGTATTTACCACGGACCATATAGGTCTGTGGTATTAACTCGATAACACACTTCATGTTGTAAATATAACACGAAAATTCAAAAGTTTATTTATGGTAGAACCTAATTTGAAAGTCTTTAAATAATACTATTAACCATGGACTAAGTGATTACTAATAGTAAAATGTAAGGTGTTACAACTAGCCAAAACTAGCCAATTCTTAGGAAACACGAAACCAATAATCAGCGTTAACACCTGACTAATAGGAACACCACATTAGACGTGAGTGAAGGGCCGGCTAATTGCATTAATCCAATTAATAGTAGCCAATTGCAGATAAACGCATTGTTAGTCATGACAGATCGCATGCGGGATGACGGTGACGGGCCGCATTTATCAACACACCGTATGACTGAATAAGCAGTTTGGACACAGTAATACAACCTGCTTTCAATTAATTACGTACTTGTAGAACCGTGTTGGTAGAACTGGCCTTTGCTAGCTTTAAACTATCGGTGCGGCGTCAGGTGTCAGAACCAGAGGTCTCATATTAAATCATGTATCATTTCACTTGATGTATTTTGTAATAGGGTTTTGTTTTAAGTTCGACTGACTAGCTTATCAGGAGGAGGTTTTCTATCCTGAATAAGCAGTTTGGACACAGTTATACAACTGGCTTTAAATCAATATAGAACCGTGTTGGTAGAACTGGTCTTTGTTCTACAAATTAGAGCGTTAAACCACCGGTCAGACCTAGAGGTCCAGGATTCAATTCCCAGCGGAGATTATATATCATTGAATTCGATATGTTTGATGATAGGATTCATTTTCAGCCGCCTGCTTATATAGCCATCTTATAACACCATCTTAACTAAGCCTGACGCTATAACGTCATATATAAGACAGCCAGTTCCTCAGTAATTCCGTTGCATTGTCTATCTTTTTTTTTCTATTACTATTTTTATTTTGTTATTGCGATTTCTTTCATTTGTTTTTTAGTCCTGAATAATCATCATCATCATCATCATCAGCTCATTTTTATGTCCCCACTGCTGGGGCACGAGCCTTCCCTATGGATGGATAGGGAGAACGGGCCATAAACCACCACGCGGGCCCAGTGCGGATTGGTGGTTGTTAACGACTGCTAATGTAGCCGGGACCAACGGCTTTACGTGCCTTCCGAAGCACGGAGGAGCTCGAGATGATAAATTTTTGGTCACCCATCCGATGACCGGCCTTTGCGAAAGTTGCTTAACCTCAGCACTCGCAGACCGGGCGCGTTAACCACTGCGCCATCGAGCTGAATAATATATTTTTACATTTCAATTTAAAACCACCAAAACGTTTAACTTACCTTATAAAAAGTGAAAGAATAACCTAACCTTATTATAATACCAAGAAATCGAATTACAACAATTGCAACATTAAAAATTTAACCTTTTGTGTTCTTAACAATCATAACAAGAGCTCGCCTTTATTCAATCCGAATTTCAAGCAAACGTATCGGACAAAATGCAAACTCAATCCGGGCGGCGTCTCAACTCGACTAAGATGGTTCAAACAAATTATTTGACATAATATCGTTAATTAGAAACCCTCCTTTGTAACCAGGGGTGGGGTAATTAGGTTCGAATGCTCTGAATGGGACCTTTTTCTGCTCGTTACGGCTGAAACAAAGGGGCAAAGAAGTAAACAGACCGTATTCAGCCAAGGATTTGCATAGAGCCCGACAATGAGTTCGACTTTATTAAGGTTACCAAACTTGCGTTTGGTGACTATGTCGTCTGGAAATTCAAGTAACATTGATTTGTAAAAGACTATTCTTACTGTTGGCTTATGATTGTTTTACCTAACTGCACCAATTGATGTCTGATTTATTAGTTTGGTGTTTGGTGGGTTATCATTGGGATCTTGATGAAATATCATCTGGCGGCCAGACATATTGTAAGTGATTAAAAAAAACCTACCATAGATAAAATAACTTATGACTTTTTGACTTTTGCGGTCCTTTGTAAGAAAACTTTTTTTAAATTTACTTGGTATAGGCATATACTAATTTTGGTCCTTGGTTCAGAATAATAACTAAAGCTAGTTATTGTTCTGAGGTCCATGGTATAAGTAAGTTTGTAACTTATTGAAGCTTCGGCCGATTTGCACCGATTGTGGTCATGCATGAGCTCAGTCAGCATTAAAAAGTAATGCCTAAAATAATCAGTTCGCATTAACCTCCGCTTAATATTCCACTCATTAAAAATAAAAATAAAGTTTGATTTTTACTAAAAAAAAATTGGGTGTTATTTAAACGGTTAGCAAAATATTCGTATTTTTTCAGCTAATATTTCTAAATCAGCAATCAATCATCGTCATTTCCTATGCTGACCGATTGTATAATTCTGTTGACCAAATAGGTAATAATTTTGCGTTACAACTATTTATTTTGTAATACAAATAAATTATTTCCAAAAAAATAACCCTAGAAGTAGAGTTTTCTTTCGCCCCAAGTCGCGAGCGGGCCTAAGAAGCCCCTCGCGATTTAATTGCACCACCATTGTTCCGGCTGATTTGATTCTGTATCTCTCTATAGGGCACAATCATAATAACGGGCTTAGCGGTCCGACGCTCGCGACGCAGGTTAATGTAACTGACTTTTAGTTTTCTCTATATATTTACTTCACGTGCTGTCAAAAATAAGTATTAATAAAAATAGTGGACACTAACATTGGCAATTATTATTTTTAAGAAAATCTTGGGCAGTAATCATTTATATTTTACATAATATAAAAAAATTCAACTTTTTGTTTCTTTTTTTAAATAAACGTGTATAGATAATTTTTACTCTAAAAAAATACCATATAAATATATATTTGATATTATGCTTTAATACAACGCAATCACAGAGTTATAAAAGTCACTAATTTGTTTTAAACGATGTACCACGCTTAGTTACAGGTTATGATCCAAATGACCGTGTCTTGAGCAGTGGAATATATTTGACTTCTGTTCTGTTTACAGGCTGACGAAGGACCTTGATTATTGTGTGGGAGACCCCAGCTGACAAATATCAGATGCGTGCATTTCCGTGCGTAGCGGCGTGTCATACACACTCTTTCCCTGACAATTTCAACAAACAACAACTTGCTCCTAATTGTGTTTGCGATTCCTTTAGAAAGCTCTTTTGACTCCACTCCAATTGTGAAAACTCGTTTAGGAACGACGTTAAATACGACTGAATTTCAGATAATTAACTCAGATTACTGCTATAATTCGGTCTTTCTGCGTATAATTCGGTTTCATTGTATAAAATTTGAGAGGTAAAGCGAGTAAAACCTCTTTTTACGACTAGAGAAATGTGAGAGAACATTTGGAACTAATAAATCGGATTGGTGTTAAAAACAATGGTGCGACCGTACCGTGCGAATATCGAATATCGAACAACTGAAGCCCGATGCAAATTCGGAAAACCCCATTATAATCTGCATCGCACACCGTTGGACGCTCTTTTCATTCGATGCCTTTTGTTAACTGATTCAATTAAGTTTACAGCGGCGTCGAGGTCAGTTAATAAAAACCGAAGCCTACAAAAATTGGCGCGTAAATCAAATTCAATAAAGTGGTGCACAATGGGCGCGGAGAGGGCATCGGAAAATGTCCGCGTCAAACAATGCCACCGGATTGTGCGCCAATCACTTATATCGACTCGTTAATTTTGCACCTTCGCTGCAGGGGTGAAGCTAACTACTTATCCCGATATGCTATTTGCATTAAATACGTCTCTTGTGGTCTAGCCGTCAGTGATCCAATTAGTTTAAACCTAGTAAATGACAGCAAGAGGAGCTCGATGGCGCAGTGGTTAACGCGCCCGGTCTGCGACTGCTGAGGTTAAGCAACTTTCGCAAAGGCCGGTCATCGGATGGGTGACCAAAAATGTATCATCTCGAGCTCCTCCGTGCTTCGGAAGGCACGTTAAGCCGTTGGTCCCGGCTGCATTAGCAGTCGTTAACAACCACCAATCCGCACTGGGCCCGCGTGGTGGTTCATAGCCCGTTCTCCCTATCCATCCATAGGGAAGGCTCGTGCCCCAGCAGTGGGGACATAAATGAGCTGATGATGATGATGATGACAGCAAAATACGAACGATAACAAGAAAAAGCTGGTTCAAAAACAGTATTATATTATGATAATAATATTATCTTTCATAACTTGACAATAAACAATTTGACAAAAATAAAGATAACATAACGAAACGAGTATAATATGCAGTCCTATGTAAACTGACTTCCGCTGCCAAAAGACAAGATCGCGCCATACTTCTAGTCCCCTCTGAAGTTGCTTCGCGCAACTGTACACAGTCAGACCCTGCCGCTCGTCCCCGCCTTCGTCCTACTGATGCTTATTTTTTACTACTGCGACGCGAATCGCGCCAACTTCAGATGGGACTAGAAGTTTAGCGCGATCTGCAGCAACTCCTACTAAACTCTTTCAGGCAATGCATTCTAACGAGCGTGTTTTGTTATCTTAAGTATACTTGGAGATATTATGTGTGGCAACGATGCGATGTAACTTATTGAATAAAGAATGTAAAATGTAATGTGCAGACCCACCGATATTATAGTTGCTTGTCTTATATTAAGGGTGGTTGGTTAAGTTAGGTGAGTACCTAGTAATCAAAACTGTGCGGGAGCAGTGCGAGCTACGGAAGCGGCTAACGAAGTAAAAAATTGTATAAGTATGTTACGAAAATATAACTAACTATCTGTTTGCCTGCGACTTCGTCCACGTGGATTTCGTACTGTTTCATACAAAAATAAACACTACGTTTCCCAAATCAAAGAATAGAATCATCATAGAAGCTGTTTCTTTTGAAAATCTTTCCAAAATTACCCATCACATAGCGATGTCATGGCCTTTCTTTACCACACTGGCCAGCGAGAGATCGCAGCTTAAAACTGCCGTTAGGGTGCTGCGTTGCTGTTCCCAAGTCGTGCACTCTTGCAGGCAATGCTGAGCAGTATCTGTGGCAGTAGATTCCGGTATACCTAATGGTGGCACAATGGGCTTGCCCCTCTCTAAGCAATCTTATGCAGATACTTCAAAAAACATCCGTGTCCTGACAGTGCCTGCACCAGACGGAATGTTAGCGCTTCATGTTTGCGCTTGGTCCAGGGGTTAAGGACTGGGCGCACCGCGTCTAATCCTATATTAGTACCTACGTACATTTTCTACATATTTTGTTTTCTGTTTTATTTAAATAATCTATGTTACAAATCTTCCTATTAACAATTTTTATTGTTTCTTGTTTTGGTAGAAAAACTATGATAGCACTTGGATTAAGCCTTAATAGCTGTTCATGAGAAATGCACCCTTTTCTCAATTCGTTACCCACCAGTGCATATGTTTGTCCTTGAGACTATAAATTTAAAAATAGAAAAATAATACCTATTAGGAATAAGCGTTGATCAGCTGATGATGATGCTGATGATGTTAGAATGATCGCTACGATTAAATTGTCTTGCAAAGCTTTTTTTGATAGTTTTGTGCCATTACCTCCACATATTAATAATATAAAACAGCCAAGCGGCACTTTTTCTTCCGATTTTATTTACAAATTTTGCGATTTCGAATTGATAACTATCATTTATCACAATAAAATGGAGCTTATGTTACCCGCAAGGCATGTAGCATTCTATTTATGAAAGAATTTTTGGAATTGGACTTGTAGTTTCAGAGTAATCTAACAAACAAACAAAGTCACAAACTTTACCTCTTTATTAATAGTATACTCTTATAAACAAGTTTTAAGTGGTTAATAATGCAGTTAACTAACAAAGGAGGTCACTAAATAGTCCATACATTTTTGGCCATGTTTGTACCTTGAGGTCTAAGCTTGAGGTGCATAGATACCAAAATGTAGAGAAAAATTCATTTTGCTTTTTTAATTAGATACAACTAGATAATAAATTAATAAAGTTGTTAATTACTTGTAACACGTTTTATCATGTGATAACATTGGATGTTCAATTGCGTTTAGTATCAGAGTTCTCCAAAACCTGTAGTGTTAAAAAAATATTTTATTTGCTGTCAATTATTGCTAATGCATCTTCTTGTCGTCCATTTTTATCAATACATACTTTAATGAGCGTAAAACAATAAAAAATAGAAAATTATAATATTAAAATCAGCAAATAATAATGTCTCTCTGCAAGTAACAAAACGCTACAAAATGTCAAAATAGAACAAAACAAATGTCATAAATGTCATTCTGTTCGTTTCGGCGTTTCGGGGTGCTTCGTTATTTTTGTTTGAGATTCGTATTTTTATTTAAGGCTAGGTATTCCTGTCAAAGTAGGCATTTAGCGATGTCTCGGCCGCGTTTCGCGCGGACGTAGCGGTAGTGAACTCGCATGACACCGCCCGCCCGCTCGCCAGCGATACAGTATAGAAATAAGCAGTAGGGTAATTTTATTTTGCTTTAGAAGTGCATTTTTATGATCAAACTTTGTTTAGTAGTGATAAAGTAGAGTTACGAGTTTCGTAAATAAATAAAGTAAGTAATTAATAATGAATTTATGTTTTTTGGTATCCATTTAATTATAATATTATTATTTTTTTTCAAAATTATTTTTCTTACTTCAATTTCATGGGCTAAGTTAAGTATCCACCAGAAAGGATTGCACGGTTATTTATTTCAAAGAATGTTTGGCATAAATGGAATAAGGGTATCAAATTAAATTCAAAATATTATTATGTTTAATCTCAAAATTCTTCAAAATTTATTTCTCTTGTGCTTGTACCCGGTTGCAAATTTGATATGGTAAGGCTGAGGAGTCTACATAATTTACATTTTCCTTGTCATCTTGTAAGGACAACGTTCTTATTGGCATTCCACGTGCTTGTCTACTATCTACAATGAAGATCAACGAGAATTTAGTTAAATATGTAGAATTACAGTCACATCAAAACCAATTAACCAAAAAAGAATTATTGAAATTGGACCAAAAATGACGAAGTTAGAGCGATTTTCGTGCTGCATTCTCAAAAACGCAGACGTCATCAGCTACGCTCGCACGGCAGTTGCCGCTTGCCGCCCGCCACTATATTTTACGAATAAACTCAAAAACTACAGAACCGATTTTAAAAATTCTTTCACTATTAGAATGCTACATTATCCCTGAGTAACATAAGTTATATTTATTACTAAAAAATAATATTTAATAATAAATAAATAGAAATACGATTTGTTTATTGTTGTCATAGAAACTGTCAAAGCGGTGCGAAGTCCGCCGGGTCAGCTAGTCTATTATAAAAACATGACCAGTATGCAGTT
The DNA here is from genome assembly GCA_963082485.1 of Eudonia mercurella. Classification (NCBI taxonomy): domain Eukaryota; kingdom Metazoa; phylum Arthropoda; class Insecta; order Lepidoptera; family Crambidae; genus Eudonia; species Eudonia mercurella. Next base: position 13,565,646 of record OY720027.1, read on the forward strand.
CCTGTATTGAGATAAGTCGCAATGGATATAGTGGGACAAACAATCCCAGATTATATCCATCAATGGATATACGCAATGGATAGTGGGGGATCTACCCGCGCATTCTACCACAGTTGCTTGCAGCGCGTTGACTCGTACGTAGTAAACACACGTAAATGGATAATGTCGTCTTATAAATATTGTATTGTGCTACGATGCGAAAATACAAGTGTTGCTACGCCGGACCAATTCTTTTTTTGTGTTCCAAAAGACCCAAAAGGATTTCTAAACAGTCGGAATACAACAATGCTTTTAACATTTTTATTATGGCGCCGGTATTAGATAAGATGGTGGTAGCTAGCCAGGCGAACTTAACAAGCCCAACAACCAAACAAATCAAGAACGCGCCGCTGATAGGAATCGAACTCGGGACACTGGGTCTAAGTTCGGAGGCTTAGCCACTAGACCACAGAGGCGGTTAAATGTTTATTATTTGTTTGTTACTCAATCACGTGGATCCGGCTGAACAGATTTAGATGAAATTTTGCACATAGATAGACCTGGATAGGACTATTTTTATTTACTTACAAAATATTCAGCTAACACGCACAGATGATAAATCAATAAATAAAAAAACGTTTAAAACACAAACACAAAACATGAAACATATCAAAATATAAAACAAAAAAAACGATTTTTTTTACTTTAGGTTAGTAGGTACCTACTTATTAATGTGTCTGCAAAAAAATACAGCATCTTAGAACTTATTTAAAAAACTAAAATCCAGGCGGACTTAACAAGCCCTACTATCAGCCAAACCGAGTAGGTACACAAAGATGTACCTCCCGCTAGGAATCGAACCCGGGACCTCTGGGTGTAAGACCGGTGGCTTAGCCACTAGACCACAGAAGCGGTTAAAATTTAATAAAAAGCTTGTTTTAAATTTTTTTTCACTTTTAACTTTTTAACATGTAAGTACCTACAGTCTAGGAGTTCCTCTGACCTCCTTTCAGTTTCATCATCAGATCTTGGGCACCACACAAGGTTAGTTTTTATCAAGACAAATAAAATAAGCACAAATACGGCGGGGTTACCTTGTGTCATTGCAAAGTTCCTAGTTAGCTCAGTAAGTGAAATGTGAATTTCTTATGAGTTAAATAAAACTCTATAACCTCAGTTCCTATGATCACCTTCCGACTGCATCATCAGACCAGTTCCATGATGCCATATTATTGAATTGCTATCGAAGTTGCGTAGATATACCAAGTTTCATCTCGATCGGTCCTCGGGAAGTGATCCAAATCTTCCTTGCACGATTTGACCCGTACATACGGTCGCACGACTTATGTACTGTGACATCATCGTGAGTGGCAAGCAGGCGCGCGCGTTTCAAAATAGCCGTTCAGAAAAACATTAATAACTTCATCATTTCTTGGCGGATTTTAATATTTTAAGAATAAAATGTTTAGTAGTTGATTGCGCATACGATGTATATAGTAAAAATCAGATTTGCTATTATGTGATTGATCCTCATTTCCGGCATTAAACATTTCATGTAAAATTGGACCAACTTTGGCTCCATTTGCGTTTTCCAGAAATTATCGTCCCTTTCGATGCGTTTTGTAAGCAAAGGTTCATTTTCTCCAGCCCAAATTTCTAGCAGACTGAGTCGTCTTTCAGTAACGTGAAGCTGCCCTTGTATTTGATAGAACCAATTAAAATGGGTAGTAGGTAAAAAAATGTTTGGACCATTCAAAAGCACTTTTCTAAAGTTTATTTAAATAAAAAATATTTGACTTTGACTTTGACTAAAGAAGTATCGAAAATAGTTTCACGCATTCACAGTTCATTTTATACGAATTTTAAAAATTAATTAAAAATATTCATACGTAACTCCGGCAGCCGAAATTGTTTTAGGGGATCTTAGACGAGCTTCCCTGAGCCCCCTACGCATTCAGTTTTCTCAGATTCAGGCGACTTATTTCTAAATCCAACCCGGCAGAGGTACCGATATGAATTATCAAAAATCGTAGCGATGCGATCTTCAGTACATAGTCATACTGATATTCTTATACTATCGAATTATAACCATAATATATGTTTTAAACATGAATGCAAGAATCTTTGTAAGCGTTTATTGTTTATTGCCCATTATGAATAACTTGCAATAATTATATAATTATTTACGACAAAAACGGATTGATTGGCAGTCACGGAAAAAACTGACACACGTCCGTCGTCCGTAAGCGCCCGAGCGCGACTGATCGGGCCTGCCGAGCAGCCGTACTCGCGCATTTCGTAGATATTTAAACATAGTAAATAAGACAATCATTTTATCATGTCAAACTCTGCGAATTCCCCTGCGAAATATTATTGTCTTCAATTGAGTACAAAAAATAAATAGAAAATATCAGTAGTTTAGTCATCATATTGAAAAAACATTACAAAAAGGGGTAACTTTGGGATTTTTTTTTATCGAATGAAGTTCAATGGATCTTGTAACTGAATGCGACTTCCACTAGATTAGATCCTTAACTAATACATACTTTTTTTCCAGAATTTAAAACCTTGTTTTCTATGTCTCAGATTGTTTGAAAAAACTCAAAAGTGCGGCCTCTGCAGGAATACCTAGCCTTAATAACTTGGCTATATTGTTATACTCCGTTTTCCTCGTGATTTGGTTCCTGTTGATAATCGTATCACAGATTATTTAACATAGACAGGGTCTAAAATGGCGTATTTTTTCACACCGAAATTATTATTTTTTGTCTTTTCCAAATAACTAACAAACAAAGTAGGCCTGCTATATTATTCAGCGTTTCATAGAGTGTTTTTTCCATAAAGTGTACCTCAGTACATTAACTGGCCAGATTTTAGTGACCTCTGGCCTCCTTTTGCAGTATACAGGAGTAGGTGGCGAAACAAAAAAATGCAAAATAAAATAAATCAACACTGTCTTAAAATAAAATGTCTCTCTTCACTAAAGCATACTGTTTAAATTTGTTTTTTATAACATTACTGTATTTTAATTTAGGTATTAAATTTTATCAGTTCTGCTAGTAGGCATTTTGAAGATTTTAATCATAAGATATGTTCAAGAATTGTTTTATTCTCTATATTGCTTAGGCAACTTTGGCAAAGGCTTTTACCCGACTGCAAAGGAAGGGTTATGTTTTCGCGCCTATCTTGTATGTAATATTCTTTATTACTTCATATCTCCAGAACCGCTGAATGGATTTACATAATTGAGGTTTCGTTAGATTCTTGACGTTAAAAAAAACAAACATGGCGGCTGTGCGACGCCATTGGAGTCGGTGAAGAACAATTTTTTCTAGAATACTTCATTAGGGTATCAAATTAGAGAGCTCAACACAAGGATTTCAAAAAGGTATATCATGAAATTTGTCTAACTAAAAAGACATAAATAAAATAAAAAATTCAAAAAACCCGCCTGCTTAAAAAATAATATGTAACTAAATAAAAAACCGGCCAAGTGCGAGACGGACTCGCGCACGAAAGGTTCCGTACTTTATGACGTATTAAAAAAAACTACTTACTAGATCTCGTTCAAACCAATTTTCGGTGGAAGTTTGCAAGGTAATGTACATCATATGTTTTTTTAGTTTTATCATTCTCTTATTTTAGAAGTTACAGGGGGACACACATTTTACCACTTTGGAATTGTCTCTCGCGTAAACTATTCAGTTTAGAAAAAAATGATATTAGAAACCTCAATATCATTTTTGAAAACCTATCCATAGATATCCCACACGTATGGGTTTGATGAAAATAAAATTTGAGTTTCAGTTCTAAGTATGGGGAACCCCCAAAATTTATTGGTTTTTTTTCTACAGTATAGTTCTTATAGTTTCGGAAAAAAGTGGCTGTGACATACGGACGGACGGACGGACGGACGGACCCCCAAAATTTATTGATTATTGATGTTGCATAAATTTATTTTTTATGTGTTCCGGCCTTTTCAGTTGATTTTCTATTTAGTTACTTATTATTTTTACGCAGGCGGGTTTTCGTTTTTTTTTAATTTTTATTTTATGATAATAAGTTTCAGTTTAAGGGAAGATCCCTATTATTTTTATAATTCCTTAATGTACATACCGTCGGAATCAAAATACCTTTACAAATATAGTAACGGAACATATTTTATTATAATTTATTATTATTTTTATTACTACCGTTAAGGTGTTTGTGTAAATTGCTAGACATAGCTACCGAATGAAAACCCGTCAGCGACACCCTTTCCTATTAAGTATTCCCGTCCACCTTTCCACGTCCTCGAATTAATCGCCCGAAAACCTCTCTATTAAAGTTTCTTTGCGAGTTGTTTAAGAGGCTCAAGTGCCTTAAAACTCCGCAGATAATGTTAAACATTCATTTAAGTGCGCGAAGTCCGACCAACTTTCATATCGTCGCATAAATCTCCTAATACTTTCACCGTTTAATATTCATGTCACCGTTCGACGAGGAAACTGCGGAAACGATTTACTGAAATGAGGGAGTTTTCTTTGATATATTTTAATGTACAAATGCATAACTACATATGGGAGGAACAAAACAATACTGACGTGTGCAATATAACGTCCTATATGCACCAATACTAAGTTGAACCAGAAAAAAAAATTGTTTTGTAATGACCCGTGGCAAGTATCAAATAATATAAGCTAGTATAAATCGCTGGTGAAGTATAAAGTGATATGAAGGCCAAGATTTAAAAATAAAGAAGTTTACTTCTCTATTCCTTGTTTAATGTTGTTTTTAAGTTTCTCCCTCTGTCCACCCCTACATATCAACCCATAAATCATACATCTTGTCAATTATTAAACTACTAGAAGAACAATTAACTACTGGTGTACATTATTCATTATTACGGCAAGACAAATCAAATAATCTAACTACACGACACACAAAAGAAACTGTAAAAGCAACACAAGAAACAACACCGAATCGAAAAAAACTACAAACAAACTGTTAGTACTTATTATAAGTTGCTAATTCCATCCAAAGTTCCGCAGCGGTTTCCTTGAGCACGGGGCCCAACAGCCAATGTTCATATTAGGTGTACGATAAAATAAAATTTGAATGGCATCGCAGTCCCATTACCATTCCGGCACGATAGGCCCCAGGAGGCGGGGTAACCCGGAGTAGCGGGCTCTCCAACTTCACTGAGAAATAAATGAAACTGAAAATGTGTGCTTTAAGTTGTTATTACTTTACTTTTATGAATGTAAATTGTTTTAATAATATATCAGGATAGTTGGTTTCAGTGTTTAGAACAGTGATTGGAACCAACCTAGTAGGCGTTCTGAAATGCCTTTTTCAGGAGGCTCCACTCTTCTAAAACACTGTCATACAAAATATTACATAGACAATACAAAACATAGTACATTAAGATATGTAAAAAAGTAATTATACTTACGGAACCGTAAGTGTAATTAAATCAAATAATGTGCATTGTGTTTCTACTCTCTAATAACATGATTGGTCAGTGTTAAAAAAAACAAAAAAAAAGTAATTTTATAAAAAGTTGATTTTTATTGATTTTTTTTATTTTACAAAATAAAACGTACGCTTGATTGTTATCAATTACCAATGCACTGCGGCACTTTGTGCTTTCAGACCAAACAATAAAATCGACCACCGTGACAAATGGTTTCCATACACGCTCAATCGGTTTTCTACAAAAACATTGAATGTCTGAAAACACTGAATAAAAGTGCTTTAAAAGTATCAAAAACTTCCACAGGCTACTCATAGGAAGTGTAAAGCAATTGTGGGAAACCGCCAAAACACGTAGCTCGTTCATTCGAGTCGTTACGCTTAAACCGAATCTTGAGGACCTCCGCTGCGGTTACAATTGGGTAGAGAATTTTTCAATTGTGCTGAAGCTTGTGTGCTCTGAAAGCTCTCGGTGGACTGGCCATGTTATAGACGTCTGAGCAAGTCGTTCGTGGGTCGCCGCATCAGCGGTTCGGTGCAATCCCCACGTTCATTTGCGGCCATCACAATGTTAGTGCTCCTCCAAACGGTGTTGAACACAAATCGTTAATGTTACTTAGTAATCGTTGTGATTTAGAATGAGATAATGTTTAATGTCTCAATTAGATACGTAGACATATGTAGTTCTACCACAGAGTAGTGTTCTACAGAAGAAATGCCAATAAGTAATATTTTTGTTTAGTTCAGGTTATTGGTACACAGTAAGAGTGAGTATACGATAATTAAAACTAAATTAATTAATAATTTTGTCCACCGCAAATTGACGAACGTGAATATCTTATGTATGTGTGTATGTATGTATGTATGTATGTATGTATGTATGTATGTATGTATGTATGTATGTATGTATGTATGTATGTATGTATGTATGTATTTATTTATGTATGTATGTATGTATGTATGTATGTATGTATGTATGTATGTATGTATGTATGTATGTATGTATGTATGTATGTATGTATGTATGTATGTATGTATGTATGTATGTATGTATGTATGTATGAACATGGAGGCGTGTTAAGGTAATCTTTAAACCCAAAACGGGGAAACCAGATTACGAAGAACTCAAAGCCTTTAGGCCTATAAGTCTACAATCCTTTCTCCTGAAGACCCTGGAGAAGATGGTAGACAAATATATCACAGCGGGACCACTGAAAAGATTCCTACTCCATGGACTTCAATGTGCATCAGGCAGGGAAGTCAACAGAAACTGCTCTTCATCATGTTGTGAGTCGAGCGGAATTTGCGCTGGAAAACAAAGAGATTTGCGTCTGCACATTCGTAGATATTGAAGGTGCATTTAATCGCACTACCTTTGAATCCATCAAGGTTGCAGCCAAAAACCATGGTGTGCCACAACCGATATGTAATTTGATCGAATGCATGTTAAAGGGTAGAATTATCAACTCTGAACTGCTAGGTGACAGTCTACTTGCACGAACAACCAGAGGATGCCCGCAAGGAGGGGTTCTCTCGCCTTTTCTGTGGAGCCTTGTGGCTGATTCAGTCGTAGTAAGGCTGAATAAAGGACCGTTCTATACGGTTAGTTATGCGGATGATCTGGTCATCTCAGTCAGTAGGAAGTTTCCCTCTACGGTATCGGGATTAATGCAACGTGCCTTGGGTTTGCTGGAGAAATGGTGCAATGCCTATCACCTCTCTGTAAATCCGGGGAAAACAACAGCCATCTCTTTTACAAGAATGAGAAACACTACAGGACTGGGTAATCTAACACTCTATGGTACCCAGCTCTCTTGGTCCAAATAAGTGAAATATCTAGGTTTAACGCTGGATAGGGAACTTACTTGGAAACAGCATGTGGACACGACCGTAGCCAAGGCTTACAGAGTCTTTGGCATGTGTCGGTCTACCTATGGCAAGATGTGGGGACTCAATCCCAAAATCATTAGGTGGATCTACATGATGATGGTGAGACCGATCCTCACATAATATGGCAGCATCGTCTGGTGGCCCAGAACCAGACTGAAGATCTGTAAGAATGCTCTTAGCAAACTTCAGAGAACAGATTGTCTGGTAATTACTGGTGCCTTTAGAACCACTCCAACGGCAGCGCTGGAGGTCCTCACAGACCTTCACCCCTGCACCAATAGAAACAGAGGCAAAAAAAGCGTTACATAGACTAAAGGTGGCCGGACTGTGGGACGCATCTAAACTTTTGACCAGACACACAAAACAGGAACCAAGTGACATTCCTGACAGGATCATAGAAATGGGGTGCGATAAAATATCCCCCATATTCATGTTCGAAAAGAAATTTAAAGTTTATTTTCAAACCAGGGACGAATGGAAACGAGAGCCACCGTCTCCGGAGAAAGACAGCCTAATCTGGTATACCGACGGATCAAAAATGAAGTCGGGCACAGGGGCAGGCGTCTATAATAAGAACTTCAAGCATAGTCAAAACATGGGAAAATTTGCCACTGTTTTTGCCAAGCAGAAACTTACGCAATTCTCCTATGCGCAAAGCAGAATATAGAATTAGCCATGAAAAAGCCTAATATATTTATTCTGAGTGATAGCCAAGCTGCGCTCAAGTTACTCATATCGCCCTGGATCGACTCTGGCCTTGTTCTAGAAACCACCAAAGTTCTAAACAAGCTTTGTTCTGGGTCCTACAGGCCATATGGGAATCCATGGCAACGAGATGGCGGATGCACTTGCCAGGTAGAGTTCGGAGACCCAGCTCATTGGTCCTGAGCCGTTCGTGGCACTTGCACCAAGTACCATTAACAAGGCCTTAAAAGATTATATCGTAAACAGGCACAGCATCGATGGAAAGAGCAGCCGGGTATGAAACACTCCAAATCCTTCCTAGGCGAAAACGCCTTAGGACGGAGTAAGTTCATATGCGGAGGTAGTAGAAGGCAGGCTTGATTTACCAGCGGTGCCTTGACAGGGCACTACGCCACAAAACAAATGCTTCACAGAATGCATCTATCAACAAATAGCTTGTGTAGGGCATATGGAGAGTGAACGGAGTCAATGCAGCACCTACTGTGTGACTGCGACTCTCTGGCTAGGAAAAGAATGGGACTCCTGGGGTCAGCATATCCGAAACCAGAGGACTTCAGGCTCTTCGCTCTTAAAGACATTGCCAAACTTATGGCATCTATCTTTACAAAGGAAGAAGAGTGAAAAGATGGTGTTGCACAAAAGATCCCGATGGGTCGAAGTGTTACTGTGAGAAGGAAACCTCAGCAGGCCTCACTAAGATAAGATAAGATAAGATAAGATAAGATAAGATAAGAGAAGATAAGATAAGATAAGATAAGATAAGATAAGATGTAATTATGTATGTATGTCTGTTTCTTTGGCACGCCCTACAGCCCAAACGGCATGGTGGATTTTAACATATGAGGTGTCGTTAGATTTATTTTACTGTAGGAATGACGTAGGCTATAAAAAAAATAAAAAAATAAACAAAAAATAAAAGTAAAAACATTGGCCGGGTTAGCTATAAGTAGTCTTGACCCCAAAAAACTGTTAGATCGACCACACGATCAAAATTCTTTAAAAGAACTACAACGTCTACGGAATTTATAGGATATGGCCAATTTTTCTATGGACGTAGACGTAGTTAATAGTTTTCATTTACAGCAATGTTTTATGGTGTTTTGTTTTCGGGAATATTAGCAGATCTTATTTTCATGTTTAAAAAACTCAAAGAACTTGTCAGTCATAGTACTAGACGTCAAGAGTTTCGTTTTGACGCCTTAATCAGATTATTGACAATTGGTGTATGCGCTATGACTTTGCTATTTAAAAGAGTAAGGCGTTTTAATATAATTATTTTACGTAGGTTTTGAAATGCTTAGTTTACAAAACAAAAAAGGTTGAAATAAACCAAATTATTAAAATAAAACAAAAAACCCGACTGCTAAAACAACTATATAAGGTCACATTTTATCAACTGCAAATATTTTGAGGATAGATTCAATAACATATATAAACTATCTTTAAGAAAAAACCTTCAATTTTTATACGCTAGTTTTCAAGGAAAACGCCAAAAGACATTTCGATTAAAAAGAAAAATAAAGCACTTTTGGTAATTTCAATTCAAAGGAGCCGAAACAGAGAGGCCGCAATGCTTTCACCGCTTACACGTGCCCCTAGTTTCATTCAAAAGAGCCGACAGGCCGCTCTTAAAAATATTACAATTTTTGTGTTAGGAAAAGTAAAAAAAAAAATAGCCTGAATTTTTTTTAAATGCTAGGGCCTTATTTCTCTGATATAATTAGATGTTTTGTCAAAATATTTGCAGTTGATAAAAAGTGACCTTATATAAAAACAATTATATACTCGTAAAAACCGGACTAACATATAAATAACTGTAAAGAGAAAAAACTGCAAAGAAAAAAACAAGCTCTACGATCCCAGAATTCAATTTGAGCAATGTTGAATGCAACGTGAAATATTTATTTGTTCGATACCTCTACTTAAATAATAAAATCTATAATAAATGAGTACTTATTTATAAATACATTGAATATTGATACCTAGTTGTCGCAGGCCATGGCTAGTTCAATTAAATCCGCACTATCTTTGGTTGGTGATTGTCCCCGCCTGCGACAACTTACCTAAGCAGTGCAATGCCATTGTGTCTATGCGTAGCGAAGAAAAAAACCCAAACATTAAATTAATTCGTGTGATAAAAATGAATTTCAAAGTTTATAAGTGGTGTACAGTAACCTCAATGTAAAAACACATAAATACGAACACCCAACAAAGTGTTTGTACATGTTCCAAACAAGAAAATAATAAGAGTCAAGTAGTTAAAACTCGTACGGTGAAATTTGTGTTTACTATGAGGAAAAATACTACTTGTACCAGTAGGTGCTTTATAGTTATAGAAATTTATTCATTTTATCGGGTATAGACATAGACATTCATTTATTTACTACATAAGCACACATAAATACATTTATACAAGGCGATTAAATTAACAATTACAACAAACATAAATACAAACAGAATTAAATCAACAAAGACAACATTAATAATTTAATATAGAAATCTAATAAAAACAAACAGTAGGCATTCCATCAGTTTGGTGCCCACGGAAGTATGTGTGCTACAGCAGCAAATGGGCCTCGACTCAGCAAATGCCTACTGTGTTAGCAGTAGACGCTGTTATTCTGCCAAAACCGTGCATTTAGCCTCAGGACCCCGTGAGAACAATAACTTTTGCTTATTGGTGTGTTGCGTGTGTTTGTGTGAAATAAAACATTAAATAGGCGATATGATAAAATAATAATTAATTTTAAAAAATATTAATATTAATAAAATAATATATATATATAAAATTTATTATTATTATTAACATGGCATTAACTTTAAAGTAACAGCTTACAAGCTGTGATGGGAGCTAACTTTAAAAATAAACAATGACAAGTTTATTGTAAAAATAACCTATATATATAGAAACGTTGACAGTTTCCATGACAACAAAACAAACAAATCATTCGTCCGCTTAAGAACACCCGTATCCCATGATGAACCCTTATAGCAGCACCACCTACCGGGTCCAATTGTAAATCTAAACCATTCTCGAATCCACTTGAACACACACAGAAAATTTCATCCAAATCGGTCCAGCGTTTAGAAGGAGTTCAATAACATACACAAGCACAGAAGATTTTTATATACAAAGATGGTCATCAATCATAATACTAAAACATTTTAAGTTCCTGATCAATTTGGTCCTACTACGACTAGTACATTGTACAATTTATGATCCTCAATTTAGAATTGTATCTGATTTTAAATCGGTAAAGACACGGTTCAGCCGCCCGCCCAAATCGTGTTCCCGTCCGCGCCACTTTAAAATAAACGACAATTTTTAAACACTTCGCATATTTCTCAAAATTCAACGTCGCTCCGGGCGTACTAATATGAGCTCTTAAACACCCCTTGCATGAATAATTAGGCGTTTCCCTGATTTATCCTTGTTTTTATCGCCGTAACATGCGTTTGAATTCGCTTACTCATTTTTTTCGCTTTATTAGGATAATACGTCTCAGCCCCGATGCGATTCTGATTAATGCGTTCAGCTTAAGCCGGTGCAACTTTGTCAGAGATAGCGGAGAAAAATAAAGGGACGTGACTCGACTAATTCGCTTTTTACGACACCGAAAGGTAAAAGAGTAATGACACTTTTAAATTATTCTCCGTGCAAAGAGTTTAGCACCGTTTTGTAACAATCCTCTTTTTCCACGTCCCGCTATGAATTAGTCAATATTTTAAAAAGTGGCATATTCTTCTTTTGAAATCTGAATTGTCAGTAAAGACCTTTATTTGGGACGTCACTCATTTAATTTTCTTACTGTAATTTTTATGATTTTGTTCTGAAAATATGAAAATAAGTCTTCTAATAACACTGTGTTGTGGTAAGTTAACGAGTTTATATTAATTGTTAATGAAAAATCAATATAATACTAAAACAGTGTTCAACATTTTGCAGTTTTTTTTCTGAATCGCCAAGTATTAGCCGAAGGAGACAATGATATCAAAAAAGGTGTATTCCCCTTCATGGTGAGTTTGCTATATTTAGATTCACTGTATAGGCATCATTTAGTACATATTGTCGAGATTATTTTATTTGCCGCAAATTAGTGATGTTGCATTACCGACTAACTCTAAAGCAATTTTATTATTATAAGTCAGTATCGCATTGATCAATGCAACATAAGTGTTAAAAACAAACAATAAAAAAACCGTACAGTAATGAGATTGGTGTACATTTTTGTGTGACACTATCAACATTTTTATTCATGAAGTAGGTATTCTTAGAAAGTATGTACCATTAATTTTTTTTTTTTCAAATGTGAAAATCTTCGACCAATTTGGTGCTCACTGTACATTACAATGTGTCAGTGATGCAAAAGGTGAACTTGATGAATATAAACATTTGACTTAATGACAAAAATCCCCAGGCTTACATATACTACCCAGATGAGAGAGTCCTAGAAGCGCCTGACGTCAGATTCCTCCGAGCAGCGGTGCTGGTGAAGCCAAATTGGCTTATAACCTCGTCTGTGGGGGCTGCGACCGTCAACGACTTACCCCACGGATTCCCTCGCAAAACCCTGCTGGCCAGACTTGGGGCTGTCGCTATTGATTCTAAATTCACGATCAGTGAAGAAGAAGATGAGCAGGAGAGAGAGGTTTGATAAAATATAACAAGTTTTTGCAATGTTATTTGCGAGGCTTTTAATAGCAACATTAAAAGATCTTTCAGTGAATGTATCAACGTCCCTACTTTTTCGAATTAGTGAAAGGTACCGCTTAATATTTATTTTCTTAAATTTCCACGTGCAGTAAAATAAAAAAGGTAATGATTGTCATTTGTATTTACTTAAGCCAATGAAAGTAACATTAGCAAAACTAAAAGAGTAAGGCGAAATCTTTAATACTAAAAAAAAGGTTTAGATCAGAACATGGACAGGTTGACTAGAAAGACTTCTAGGTTTTTAAATAAAAAAAAATAAAAGTTTGCTGAATTATGTGGTCTCTTTGAAATTTTAACCTTACACCTTTTAAATTTTTTTCAGATCATTCAAATAGTGCGTCCGTTTAATCAAAGCTCGACCCAGTGGTGGCGCACGGACATCACCCTGTTAAAAACTCTGCTGCCCTTCAATATCACTGACGTCGTTAGCCCGGGAACACTCCGCCAAAAATATAGCATCAATGACACTAGCTGCTTCATTCTCGTTTACATTGTAACTCTATTTTTATATTTGCACTTCTATTTCTCTGTTCCACGTTCAAAATGATCACGACTTCAAAAACTATGTTCTGGTTTTTAAATGCACCTATCAATAATATCGTGTGTTTTGAACCCTTGTGACACCCCAAAAGTACCTTTTGAATCTTTATATAATTTAAGAACTAAGAACTCGTTAAGCTAATTTGTATACATTTGGACATTTCCAGAGGAAGTCGGGCAACTCGAGTGAAGACGACAGACTGCTGACACAGTTTTATGTAGATCTCCTACCTGAAGGCTCTTTGAACTGCGGGAACCACTTTTCCGAGGAGACTATGCTGTGTGCCATAGATAATGATGAAAACAAAGTCTTGACTGCTGATCCTGAATCCTGCAATGTAAGTGCGCTTCTAGTATTACACAGTCCTATTTTCAATTTCGAGTATTACACACTATTGCTATTTTATGACGAACGGTATAAGTACAAAGTCAACATCACCATTACTAACGAAATAGTGAACTAAAGAAATAATGTAGAATTGACTACTTTTGTATTTACATTCTGAAAATCCAATATCCAATTTTTACCTATCGCTGCCGTTATGCAACAGTCGTGAGCAGTACATACTGTTGAAAGTGAAAATTATTAAGGTTTATTGTAAAACTAAGTTAGGGTATGTTCAAGTTAAATAATAATTTATTGTTCATTACAGGGATTTAGTGGCGGACCACTTATTTGTGAAAATGAAATTACTGGAATACAGACTTACATAGAAAACAATTGTAAGCAACCGCATTTGTATCAGCACTTAGCTGCATGGGACAGTTTCATTAAATGTGGCATAGAGGACAAGTGCGAAGAAAGTGCGTGTTCGCAGATGTGCATTGTAACCAACAAAGATGACCTTTCCAAAGAAGAAACTACTACTGAAGAGCCCACAACAAGTACAGTTTCACAGACTGTTACGTTAACTGAAGAAATTACTATACCATCTTCAACGAACAAATTCATTCTTTATGACGATCTCTTTTCGACTCCGACTCCATCTGGTACAACACCACAGATTGTTAAAGAAGAACCGCCTACTACATCGACTACTGGCCCTAAAACTGATGTTACGAAAGACGAGACTGAACAGACCTCGTCGTGGCCAAAAGAGAAAAACCCCCAACCAGAAGCTACATTAGAAGAAGAAAACAAGAAAATCGAGAGAAAAGCCAATGTTGAAGCACAACAGCACAAAATCAACACCAAAGCAAAGGGTGCAGCTGCGAGGAACATGTGTTCCCTCCAAAGTTTATTTAGTGTGTTTATTCTGGCTTGCATAGTCTAGTATTTGATATTATTGTTTGAAAAATAAAAAGTTCATTTTTGTTAATACAGTTTGTTTTTACATTTTCAATTCAAAAACAAGTAATCAGTTACAGCATTTTTGGGTATTAAGTCAGTTTATCTCAATTATTTATTAACTGATTTTCTTTTCTAACAGCGGTGCTTGCAGTTACATAGCATAAAATTGAACAGACTTCAGTATTTTATAACTTTGTTACAAATTATTTGAGGCTCGCAGACTTGCAAGTTAAGTGTACTTAACCACGACTTGTGAGAATGTAAATTGTGTCCCGTCCCGTCCGATCCTAGGGGATTATAGCGTCACCGCCACCCGATATGCTAATGACTTCTTACTACCTCTGCAAATTTGTAACTTATATTTTAATTGCTGCTGAAGATTTTAAAATACATTGTTGGAACTCTTAAAAGTAGTCTTTACTAGTAATATTATTAAATTTAAAATGAATAGTACGAAATAAAATAATAAAAATTAAAATTATCTTTCCTACACTCACACCAATTATCTAGCCCAAGAGAAGCTTCGTTATGAAACTCGTTAAATGGTTACTTGACAACGGATAAACAATCTTAAAATACTTAAATACATACGTTTTATACATAGAAAACACCCAGACCCGAGACAATTTATAAAAACAATAATTTCTAAATTGACCCGACCGGGGATCGAACCCGGAGCCTCAGAGATGGCGACACCATGAAAACCGGTGTACAAACAACTCGACCAAGGAGGTCGTCGTCGTCGAATAGCAAAAAAGAAAATTGATCCCTTCAAGAGTTTCTCGATGTTCAAGAACCATTCGATTCTTTAATACAAAAGTTAAAATGTTTGCTTTTTATTTGAAAAATGAAAAGCTTAGTGCAAAACAATATGATACAACACCGTAAACTGAAATTCGTATTCACCATTCATGCAAAGGAGAAATTAAATTTTAATTTTACTTAGTTTTTAAAGCTTCGTTCGGATCTTAAGTAGCAGCATGCACAAATACCTATTCGCTCAATACGGTCTGGAAACTTGTTAATGCTATTAGAGCACGCTGCGGAGGCGCTAAGCTGCCACCTTACTTAATTCTACTTATTCAGAAAACTTTGTCATGGTTCCAAACTTTGCTTACAACAAACCAACCAATGTGGCAAGTCATTCAATGAAATTTCAAAGTATAGACAAAAACAGGGCACGTTTAGATATAACAATATTTAAAATCGCTAAATCACTTTTTAAGTCTAACTTAGTTTTCTTTTGGTAAAACATACAATTTAGAATAACTACAGAAACACAAATGTTGAAAAAATTTCCACGACCAGGATTTGAACCTGCACCCTTCTGACATTCCGGGTCAGGTGCTCTTCCAATTGAGCTATCGTGGTTCTAACCTTTTACTTTGAAAGCCAAAGGCGCCCACTCAATGTCAACAACTACCGTCACTAACATCCGATCATAATATTTTTACAAATATTAAAGATCAGTTAAGAAGTAAGCAAGCTATTTTTATAAAATGTTCAAATAATTTTTAACGCAAATTTTGTTGCGAACAAATTACAGAAACACAAATGTTGAAAAAATTTCCACGAGCAGGATTTGAACCTGCACCCTTCTGACATTCCGGGTCAGGTGCTCTTCCAATTGAGCTATCGTGGTTCTAACCAGCCCACCGAAATTTTGTTGAAAAAAAAAAATGTTCGCAACAAAATTTGCGTTAAAAATTATTCGAACATTTTATAAAATAACTACCGCTTGTATTTTAAGCTCTCAGATGTCAAAAAAAAACGATTGGTCGTAATTTTTTTTATTTTTGTCTTTATTTCGACATTTTTAAGATTTTGTATGTAAATATTTAATGGGATTTACCTAACACCTCGGTTCTCTAAACTTCTAACCGCTCCACTTATTCGTCCTAGACCTTAAATAATACTTACTTACTTACTATTGTCGTCAGCATTTAATTTTGTAATTTCGCCTCTATTTAAAATTAAAATTGCTTTTGTCTCCATTAAAATAGTCCCAGGCAACCGTCATGTTTCTTAATAACTTATTGAACGCAACAATTTAGACAAACAAACTTTCAGTAAGCCGCGCAGAAGAGCCGTCGGTAAATACTTAAGCAAATTTGCAAGCTCCCGCACCTCCAACTTTAACACCCTTAGAGCTCTTTGCATTTTCGATACTCTTACAACGGTGTTTATTCGGTATTTATTATTACCTAATCATTTGACTGATCATCAATAGTTTATAGATTTTTCACTGCTGGACACAAGTCCTTTCTACTTAAATGAAATTACAAGGGGAGTTTGGGTCATACATAACAATAACTTAAAAACATAACACATATACACATTAGAACGGCTCCACCGATTTGGCTGATTTATTTTTTATTGTGTTCGTATCGTCAGGACATGGTTTTCACTTAGATTAATAACGCCTCTAAGGGTTTTTATTAAAAAAAAAGCTTTTCGAGCTGGTAAACCATCGCTGGATACGAGTGTTCTCAAGCAGACGAAGTCGCGAGCGGGCGGGCCACTAGTATATTTTAAATTATGAATATGTTTTGAAGCATAAGATTTAACTCCCTCATACAGTTACCCCGTTATTCATAAAAACTATTTAAGCATTATTTAGTTAAATATTGTTTTGTCAACGTCACACAAACGTCATTTTGAATTTGAGAAAAAGAGACAATGATTAACAAAGTTATGCTTAAATAGTTTTTATGAATATGGGGGTTATTTATTTAAGTACAAATCATTTAAAGCCCAAGGAGGTAATATCTGCAGATCACAAACATCACTTAAACGGGACATAGGAGAGTTAACTCGAGTGTTCTTAAACGAATTCTCTTCCCGAACTTTTCGAGCGCACTGAATCGAAATGTATCTTAATACGAGTAGATGTGTTTATATTCCGAATGGGGATCGCATCGGAAAACTGTTATGCATATTTTAAAGTTAAATTTACTTACGTACCCACGACGGGAACGAGGCGTTCAGCGCCAATATCTCTTTTGAGAACTTTAAAATGTTTTATGATATTCGGCGGACGTGATAATGTTAGATTCGTGAATAACCCACTCGATTGAAATGAATAGAAAGTGGGGGCATTTGAATTTATCTAAGGTGAGGTCTGCACGGCACGCCCTGTTCGTAGCTAGACGGCAAACTGGCTTCAACCTCCCTTGTTACATCAGCCATGTGGAGTACGATCACAGAGTAAGATAGATCTCCGAAATTAAAAATATTGATATTATTTCAAATGGTTAGCAAACGAAATGGGGGATGGCATGATCAGGATAATTTAAGATTAAAACTACAATTTCAACTAATAAAATTATTGAAAAATATATACTATATGTGACATGTACATAATCTAAGTTTGTTAGTATGCAACGGAAACATACAAGACAGTTTAAAGAATTATTCGTTTAACATTTCCATTGCACAACAATTTCATTACGTTTGTTATTATTTCCATTAACTTAATTATGTTTCCTTTGCTGCTTATTCAACCCGGCCTTAACAATTATAAATTATGACAGTTAACAAACAAAAATAATTAATTCAACAATCTCATAAAAAGAAATAAGCAGTTCATAAAACTTTAATAATTAAAACTCAAATAAAAAATTCGTAGCTCATGGGATCAAACGGCCGGTGTAGAAAGAGCCATTCTGTTGAAACAACTTGTTTATTGTACGCAAGGGTTTGATGGCGCGATGTTTTTCGAGGGCTCTTTGTATAATGGTCTTTGTGTACGAATCATTTTCCCTAGCCGGGGGAGTAGAGTAACTGATAACTGTCGTTAACTGGTCCTGACCGGGTATTAAGAAGTGTAAACAGGGGGATAGGTACACCGTAAAAATAACGACGTTGCTATTTATTATTTGAACTGTTAAAATTATATATATTTTTGTTCATCGTCATTTTTTATATCTTTTGACGAGATAATTATTATTTTGTAGATTAGGGCTTTATGACCCGGTATTATTGAAAGACTACGTTACGTTACGTTAACAATATTAATAACTAGTCATCTTCCTATGTAAGTTCGTGCTCTCCATTTTTTTTTAGTTATATAATCTACCACAGACGTATTTAGTCTGTTTAATCTACCCATTCTACCAATTGTATCGTTGATTTCATTTCAATTATATATTATATTATTAAGCCGATACTGTCTCACTGCTGGGCAAAATTACATCAATTTTTACATATATTAAATACTTGTGAAAACAATTTTGCTAGAGATATACATACGAGATCAAAACTAAAGTAATTATTAATAATAATTAGTAAATAATAATTAGGTAATTGAAGATAGGAAGCTTTGATCACCGAATTGTGATTTACTTCTTTGAAACGATTTTATATTTCGTATTGAAACATGTAATTATATAATTAATTTTTATTAATTAAGCAAATGAAATAATCCTAATCGTATCTTGAGCCATGAACGTTATCTGCCTGGCAAAATGGTTCTGCCCAGAATCTGACTGAATGACTGACGGCCACCCTTACTTATTTATTATTATTTAAATAATAATAAATATTTAAATTTAATTATTATTTATTATATTATATTTTATTTTATTAAAATTACAAGTACACATGAACTTAAAAACATTGATGTTGTTGAAACTGTAATGATCAAAGCTTATCTTCAATTGACGCACGCATGACCTGTAACCGGGAAAACCCACGTCTTGCGTGCATAGATACGAGTATAGCTCTAGTATTAATAACAACATTCAACTTAAAATAGTACCTACATCTACACAATATCAATCTTCGGTAAGTTAATAGTAAATAAACAAACGAAAAATAGGTAATTGCAAGCGGCATATCTATAATGAGGAAGGGAATCGTCCTTATACACAACACAAAAAGCTGAATAACCAGGTCGTGGAATCCGCGACGCCGTCTGTAGGCAATTTTCAATCTCTTTCCTATTTGTGACAGTAATAAAGCGGCCGGGAAAAGTCAACAATCAATTTTGTATTTCAATTTATTCCCAACCATCCTAGTTCGTGCGGTGATAAGAAAAAGAAAAACGCGATCATTGAAAACGGAAATTATTGCAAGAAGCCATCAGTGGTGTGCGCCGGCTTCCTACGCTGTTTTTTATTCCCATTTTTTGTTGATCGCTTCTCTGGTTTGATTTGTGGGCCGTCTCCTGGTGGAACCGTGGCGCAATTTTCACGTGTCTCATTGTGTAGTTCTCGTTAGAGGCTGACGACTTGAATAGGCACCTTGCATAGGCATTACCATAGGCACTTGTATAGAACTGATGACATAGTGACATTCATAAGAATTATTTTGTATAATTATTTTGATTGTTCAATTTTGAATTTAGGTGCGACTGTGACAATATTTTCTTAATGAATATGAATTGTCTGATTATTACTGTTTACTACAACTTAAGTCGATACAAAATAAATTTTACAGTAAAAAAAAAACTTAATAATCATAAATTTACTTATTTTAAGTAAAAAAAAATACAAATCATCAAACTGATAATAGCACCGCCAACTTCCCTAACAACGAATGTCTCGGTAGCTTAGTAAGACCGATCCAAACCGAACCCCTCGGAGAATCTAGGAACGGGGACACGCACTTGCGTCTGCATCACGCTCCCTCTAGAAAACTTTGACGGTGTTTCGTTTCACACGGCTTGAGGAACTAAAAAGTTTCTCGCATTCCCCCAAAAATTCTGGTGTCGCTGAAAATGCCGCCTGAAACAATCAGCAAACTTTCCAGAAAAAATAGATTAATAAGAGGAGCTATCGCCTGTATTGTAAAAGGTTGTGGATTTCTTATCCCACCACCATGAATAAAAAGCATTATGAGTGCATAATATTAGTAAAAGAATATACATAGCTTTTAATTTTGTTGTGTTATCTTTAAATAATGTACTTAATTGTTTTTTTTACACCGTTTTAATTAAAGCAAAAATAAATAAATAAAATTAAAATTTTAATTATTTTTATTTTTAATTATTAATAATACCAACAACATCATAGAACTAGTTCAATTGTAATTACTACCAATAAGCCATTTGAGCGTCGAAATATTATTATAAATCACAATAATAATTTGGCGTTCGAATCTCACTATCTACGAATAATAAGTACCTAATTGCTTTATTATTGGTCTCGTATGTCATAATATGTTATTGTAAATCACTTTTAAGCAATCACATCCAAGGACATCCCAGATGTAGTGGTTGATATGGATAGACCAAAAAACATGCATTCATCTAAATCGATCAAAATCGTTGAACTACTTGCAGGGTTGTGAAAGATCTTGGGTTCGAGTCTCATCTAAGGCAACTTATATTTTTCAAGTGCTATTTATTATCAACTACAGTATAAATATAGGATTAGTATGAATGCAAAACAGTTTGATATAAAAATATATCTATTTATGTACACACATAAGAGGGTAACAAAATAAGTTCTACGGGTGAATGCAGTACAATTACCCCCTTATTCATAAAAGTTATTTGTTATACAAGAGTGCAAAGCTGCTTTTTAACGGCGTGCTCAATTTTGAAGAGCGAGCAAGCGAAGGATTCTAAAATTGAATCATGAGCACAGCGAGTGATTCAAAAATTAGAATCCTAAGCGTTAGCGAGGGAATCAAAAGAGCACAAGGTGAAAAATCTTTGCACTCGAGTGCAACACGTAACTTTTCATCCCACCTCAGCGAGGAAATGACTAAATGCAAAAATAAACATTTACAATCACAAGATACTTTTATTTCAGTTTAGGTATTAATTACTACATTATGATAGGTAAGTATTACAGAATAATCTTTAAATTATAACAAATAATACTTAGGTACAATTAAGAAAAATTTAAAGTAACGTTGCTACAGTTACTTAAGTTGAGTGTAATATTTTTGTTAGGTACTGTAATGTTGGTGTTAGTGACTTGTGTACTGATAAATTCGGCACCATCATGGAAGTAGAAGTAAATAGGTTTAATGATGTTTTGAATTCACAAACTTAGTGCACACGATGTTCTAAATTCAATTTACTTTATCCTCTAGCGGATAAAAACGGCTTTTGCACTCAGATATCGAAGAGCAAAAATACTCTTTCCGTGATGGGGGGATGAAAAAACTATTTAAGCATTATTTAGTTAAATATTGTCACACAAACGTCATTTTGAATTTGAGAAAAAGAGACAAAACCTAATTTTTATGAATATGGGGGTAAGCGTTTTTTTAAATAATTTTAAGAAATGTTTTTATCCTTATTGAAACACTTTATTTATTTTGTTTATTGGGACAACCAACAAGACAAACTAATACAAACAGTTCAGGTACTAGGTAGAACATGATAAATATACTTTTTTAACAAAGACTGCTACGGCATGCAATGTGAAAATAGTAACTTAAAAAAGCCTTACTTTTCTATATTTCCTCTACGCTATATTTATACCGATACTGAAATTAGCACTTTCAAAATATAGACTAGCCTCCCAACCACCTGAGGCAATAAGACATTTACATTAGTCCTAAAGTTTTAGTTTTAAAAAACCTTAATAGACGTCCAACCTTCTTGGAGTTCGAACTTTTTTAACAACACAATCATATCACGAACTTTAACGTTACACATTTGCAGCACAAATCCGTGAGTAGGTAACGCATTGTATCGGGTGTTTGCCGTGGCGAAATTAAAGATGGCATCGATAACAATTCTATCAGGCTGCGCCGCCGACAATAAAGGCGGGCGGGGAGGGGAAATTGGGGTGATTTTTCTCCTCTGTACACGTCCGCTCAGTAAGTACAGTCGGCAAGTTTGATACATACTCGTACTCGACCTTCGGACAGGATCCTTTTAAGGCACGTCGTGTACTAACACGACGTGATTGTGAATGCGGATGTGAGGTCCTATCCTTTATTAACGTGCTTTTTTAGTTTGATGATGGAGGTGTACTGTCGTTACGGCTATCCTCGAATATTAAAGTGAAAGGGAAAGGGGAGGGGAAGATTGTATTTTACGTTTTAGGGAAATAATACTTTTATTTTTTATAATACTTTTGCGATTGCAAGATTACGTGAAGGTTCCTCGATACAATTCTAATCACTCGCGTTCCTATCTATACTAATTTAAAAATTAATTTTTCAATACAAAATGATTTGTTTGTTTTGTCGTCATGGAAACCATTGATACAATGATGAAAACTTTCAAAGCGGTATGAAGTCCACCGGATCAGCTAGTTTTAAATATTTTTAACGGGGTTTAATGTGGGCTGTTTATAAATGTATTCTAGGCATACCATAATACTATAAATGGGCTATAGAGTCTCAGTTCTTATGTACTTTGTTCCAAGATTTAACTTTAACTTTAAATTGTTACTTTAAGCCCGACCGCTTCACAAGTCCAGAGTAATAGCCAGAACCAAGCATAAGCACCAGAGTCGGCAATCACAGTAATCTTATTTCCATCAAACTTAAAATCTTACCATCTCTTCTATGAAACGTAGGTACCTATGTTACTGACAAGCAGGACGCAAATGATTGTTTTGAACTGTAGTACTCTAGTGGTTTTAGACTACAATAAATACTGGATTCTAATCGTATCCTAATTTTGCAAACATAAAAACATCCTGTTGTCTAACCTACACACACATCTTTCAATTATCGGGGGGGTAACCAAGAGCTCTTATAGCAGTATTATTCCCGCCTTCTCCTTTCCTCTCCCGGACTTCACGTGCTGGTCTTAGGAACCACCATCATACTGTACAGACAATCAGTACTTGTACCAAAAAAATTGGCAAGTCGTTCCTCTGTAAGAACATTCGACTTTGGAATTCTTTGCCGGCGCATGTGTTTTCCAGCTCCTATAGTCCCGGGTCTTTTAAGCGGGGCGTGAAATGGCATTTATGCAGGCCGTCATGAATGGGTGCGCTTGTTGCCGTGCTTGTTCCACGGTGAGGAGCGCTCTCATTATTTTGGACTGCATGGGCTGCTTACCATCAGGCACTATGACGAGCCAATATTAAAAAAAAGTTGTGAAAACAAGACGCGTGTAGCGGCGAATATACTCCCGTCTCTTTTCCACAACTGCAATAATACTGCTATAAGAGCTCATCGTCAGGGGGCTGGATGCTTACGAAACATCATAGCCTAGATTGTCGGTGACCACAAGACCAAATTGTGGTCAAATGCACGTCGTGTATTATATTTTTATTAACATTTTGAGGCGCAATTAGGTGATGCAAAATATTTCCAGTAAATACATAGTCATGTATTTACGGGCTGGCTAATCAGCCGACCAAACTTGTTATTATATTGTACTTGTTTCAAAAAAATAAACCTCAATTACCTAAAATCTCTCCCAAATTAATAATTAACTGATTATTGAAACATTACGTACTATCTTGTAGATTGGTGAAATGGTATAATATAAATATTTATAACACCACAAAATAAAAATAAATGTTGTGAATTATTGATTTATTGAAAAGACATTTAAAAGAAAATCTATAGTATAAGCCGCTAATATTATTTTTACAAAGAATCTCAACATATATATTTGATGAAGTTACGTGCTGACGCTACCGCCGAAGTTCATGAGGTGTACTTCTCAGGTGTTATCAGCGAGTGATACAATGGTTCGCCGGTCGACATTTTTATGCCTCGATACGAGCCCTGGCACCCATTATGGCTCACCGCTAGGACCTTTTCAAATTTCCGCTCACCTCACCGAATGATAACGTTTTTCTTTCATTGAACTTTTTATTGCGCATTTTGTTGAAATCGGATATTCAACAGCTTGGAGGGCTCCGCAGGTTTCGTGTTCTATAAATCAGTCCTTATCTACTGAACTGTTAAGTGTCAGATTGCAAAGACTTATATGTGTTCGAGTAGTTAATTTGTTAGAATTTTGCTATCGATGTCTATTAAAGCCATGGCCGTGTGACGACCCATGTTACAAAGCAATAATGTAACAGAATTTTACTAAAATATTAGGTAAGTATATGTATACCTATATATTTTTAAAAAGCTCCTAAAACTAATTACGTTTAAAGTACCTTTTCTTCTATATGTATAAGTCTTATAAATGTGAAAACTTGTAATTTGGCTAATATGTAATTACTTTTATTATTTTTACGAGGAGGCTATTGAGGCGTCTCATCTGATTTTAAGTGATGAAGAGGCCGAAGGTGGTAGCCCTCTTTACCTGGAATCCTTAATTACAGAGGATTAGCTACTATTAGATGACTAGTTTTTGTGTTCTGTCATCTCTACTCGTTTAATTAATAATTTAAGAAAACTTCAAAATTATTAATAGATGTAAGTGTTGGAAAATAAATAAATTTGATAGCGAACGCTTCCAGTTAGGCAATAGAATAGCGGTAGATAAATATAGTAGCCTATAGGTAGACGACCTCCTTGGTCGAGTGGTTTGCACACCGGTTTTCATGGTGTCGCTATCGCTGAGGTCCCGGGTTCGATCCCCGGTCGGATCAATTTAGAAATACCTGTTTTTCTATATTGTTTCGGGTCTGGGTGTTTCCTATATATAATAAGTATGTATTTAAGTATATTAAGTATGTTTATCCGTTGTCTAGTTAACCATATAACGAGTTTCTTAAGGAAGCTTTTCTTGGGGCTAGATAATTGGTGTGAGTGTGGGAAACATTTATTATTATTATTATTATTTTATTATAGGGTATCAAAATAATAAATAAAAATCAAGGTACTTTTGGATAAGGCTTTAATGCGCTACATCTTTGGTCGTAATCATTGGTTGAACAGAACCTGACACATTTTTATTTATACAAATGCGTGTGCCTACAGTTGTACTGTTATGGATACTAATAGAAAGCTTACCGATAATACTGAACATTATAGAAGGAGACAAATCTTACGTTATTAATATAGCCGGAAGAAAATTGTTCGTCATAACTGACTCTGTACCTCGTATCGATCGTTAGTCAGATGTGCAGTCTGAATATAGATTTAAGAACAATATTTTTACTGATTTTTATTTTTAACATGTCTTCCTTCTGCCTTATACAGGGGGTCGACCGCCTAACTCTCTCGCTTTCGATTGCTTTGAAGGCGAGGCGAGGAGGAGGCGTCATCTTGTCATTTCGAAAGCAATATGAAAGCAATATCAAAAGCTATAGGCTATAGCTTTCGATATTATTCGATATTATATTTCGATATTATAATAGAAAGTGAGGCGAGGGCCTCGCTTTCAAAGCGATCGAAAGCGAGAGTGTTAGGCGGTTGGGGGGCAGATCATGCTATTACTGAACATATAGAAATTATACCGTATTTCGTTACTTAATCCAATCATCCAATAACACTGACTTCAATCTTAGCAGTCCAAATAACTTGTCTCCAATTATAATAATCAATTTATTATAGTGACAGTGACAGAGAGGCATAGCGTGTAGTTTTAATTCATATTGCACAAACATAAATAAAAAATATTTAAACATAGTTGGGCAAATTGTTTTCGAGGACGCATAATTATCATCGTTTATTATAAAATCAAAAGAGGAAGCGTGATATGATGTTGTACAATGTTTCAGGGAATGCTCTATGCTAATTAAATTTTAACCAGATATAACAATATGACCGTGACATTAAGAAACATGTTATCGTGTAACACACCTACGATATAATATGAAAGATGTGCCACAGTTGACCAATGTATCTATATAAATGCAGAAAAAATATAAAAATTATAAATCCACTAAAATATTGCTAAAAGAAACTAATTTGAACTATTTTGAATCATATTTAGTAAACATTTAGGTATATCCACATTTTCACTATTTATTTCAAATATTTTTACTGATGTTTATTAGATACTTACAAATATTCTACTTACAGCGAGAATTTTATTTACATGAATAATACAAACATTACAACAATGTTTACAGAAAACTTAACAATTAATATACAATATAAGTTCAAAACGAAATAACAAAGAGAGAATTCTGAAAGTAATCAATTCTCCAAAGAGGCTTCGCCAAATAATAATTTACATTAAAAATTAACTATGAAATTTGATCAAGTTATGTCACATAAATAAGCAATTACAAATAAGTTTTGTGTATATCATTAAATGTATTTTTTTAACTCAAAACACAGGACTTTACAAAATTGTATACACTGTCCGAACATATTTGATACTTGTCCAACATTTATTTTATATGACATTCCTTAAGTAAAATTTAATGAAAACAATTCTTAATTTGCTGTACATACTTATACATTGAGATTGATCATGAATTAGTATTT
Source organism: Eudonia mercurella (assembly GCA_963082485.1). Taxonomy (NCBI): domain Eukaryota; kingdom Metazoa; phylum Arthropoda; class Insecta; order Lepidoptera; family Crambidae; genus Eudonia; species Eudonia mercurella. The sequence goes on from OY720027.1 coordinate 13,592,483, forward strand.
ACATTAACATTTATGATTTTTTTGATTTAATAAAATCCTCATTTTCCCGTGACACTTTCAGGCAGTCTTATAACCACTCACGCACTCGTCTAACCTTGAGTTAAGCTGAGAATATACATTAACTATAATTTAATTTACTATCTCTAAGGTAATTAGCACAATACGTACAGTTAACGGCACATCGCACCATTCACATTCGTGACAACAACAGAAAATTCAAATTCAAGGTGCCCTCCTTGACTTGCTGTCAACTGTACCAAATGTACCTTTCATTTCATCAACGAGAAACATTATGGAAGGTACATTTCTTCACACATTAACTATACTATTAGCGAAGTGCTTGTCTGAGATCAACTTATGAGATTTTTAAAACTAAATACAATTGCAGGCAGCAATGAAACGAGCGTAACAAATCAACGTAGTAAGTTAAACAAGTTCAACTGCTGACCACATAGCCCTAATTACATTATATATTTTACGAAGAAAGATTCGAAACACGCGAATTGGCCACGTTGCATAATAACAATCAATGTGAACTAACTACAGTTTGGCATTTACTTTGCTTTTATGACTACACAATTATTTGAAACACATTGCGAGTTCGTATGTCCATGAGTAGTCCGAGTTGACGTATCGTATGTCCTAGTACTTCTAGCGGCCGCGTTATAGTGCGTCCGTCTAGTTTTGGTACTTGGCGTACGGATGGGCCGAATCTCAGACGCGGTAGTCTCAGCTGGACGCTGACAGGCCCAGGGGCTTGAGGTGCGGGGGCGCTGAGAACGGGGCCGGCGATGCACCCGACATGTTATTGTTCAAATCACCGGAGCGACTTGAGCCATTTATCATGGCGCCCATTGCATTGCTCGTCTGTTGATGAAAAGTATCGATGTTTTATTCGGCTGTATAGGGTACATTGGCATAGACTGCTCACATTTTTTTTATAAAAATCTACACTTAATATATCATAAAAAGGAATGGCGTGATGTTGCAGGGGACCGGAAGGTGTGGAAAAAGTGTGGGGAGGCCTTTGCCCAGGAGTGGGACAGCTATGGCTGATATAATAATAATAATATAATAATATATCATATATATTTGACTGGTCCTACAAGCAGAACGCGTTGTGGCACGGCATGTTCTAATCTGGCGTTATAGTGTGAGAGTGAGAGAGAGTTGAGTGCGAGTTAGTTTGCTTGCGCAGGGATATCTAGCACTTCTTGTTTAGTTTAACGTCAACGCGCTGTTAGCATCTACCTGATGAGAGAGATTATGTATTTCCTTATATAAGCATACGTACCGGCGGCGGTGGCAGGTGCGTGGTCTGCCGCTTCAGGTGGGCCAGTGGTGGCGGGTTGTACGCCATGTTTGCAAACACGAGACGCTCTTCATAGTCGTACTCGCAAAGAATCTTGTTCTCGCACAAGTAGAAGCGATCTCCCACGCAAAATCTGTTTAAAATAAGTTAGGTTAATAAAGTCGATTTAACACATCCTATTAATTTTTTTACGTCGCCTATTCCACAAAGTCTAAAGACGAAAGTCTTTAATCAGTGCGTCCTACCCGTCATGACATACGGAGCCGAAACGTGGACACTCACGGTAGGGCTGGCCCACAAATTTAAAGTCGCTCAGCGAGCTATGGAAAGGGCTATGCTCGGAGTTTCTCTGAAGGATCGACTTCGGAATGAGGTGATCCGACAGAGAACGAAAGTAATCGACATAGCCCATCGGATCAGCAAGCTGAAGTGGCAGTGGGCCGGTCATATTAGCCGCAGAACCGTTGGGGTAAACGAGTTCTCGAGTGGAGACCGCGCATCGGCAAACGTAGTGTAGGACGCCCTCTGACTAGGTGGAGCGACGATCTTCGCAAGGTGGCTGGCAAGAGCTGGATGAGAGTAGCCGCGGATCGTGCTCGGTGGCGTGCACTTGGAGAGGCCTATGTCCAGCAGTGGACTAATATAGGCTGATGATGATGATGATGATGATTAATACATTTAAAAGCGAATCTTAAATTCAATTAGATTTAAAAACGGTACAAGTATGTGTTTGTAAGGCAAAGAAAGCTTTTTGCTGAAAATACAAGAAATTAAACGCAGAGGTGTGCAGAGGAATAGTGAGCATTCACTTGCATCACAGTATGAGGTCCTGTGGAGAAAGCTAGCTGAAGACACTGATCTACCACATGAATACATCAAAATCTTGAAGTACTGGTACTCTCATCAGGAGAACTTTGTGAAGTGGTCCGGAGAGCTCTCAAGCATGTACAGGTTGGAAAGCGGGGTGAGACAAGGTGGGGTAAGTTCACCAACGCTTTTTAGCCTGTACGTGAACAGGCTGATCGATGAGCTCAGCGGCGCTGGAGTCGGCTGTTCTGTGGACGGAACCTTTGTCAACAATATAAGTTATGCCGACGATATGGTGCTGCTGTGCCCATCGGTCAAGGCTCTCAACAGGCTGATAGCCATCTGTGAGAGGTATGCGATGTCCCATGGTCTTAGGTACAACTGTACTAAAAGTGAACTGATGGTTTTTAAAGCTAAGAGTAAGACATATAAGGTACCGCCTGTCACGCTTGATGGCATTCCGCTAAGACAAGTACAAAGATTTAAGTACCTGGGACATTGGGTCACTGAGACATTGAAGGATGATCTGGATATTGAAAGGGAGCGTAGGGCACTGTGCGTTAGGGCTAATATGCTTTCCCGCAGGTTTGCACGTTGCACCAAAAACGTAAAAATAACTCTGTTTAAGGCATTTTGCCACTCACTGTACACGTGCAACCTGTGGATGAACTACACCCAAGCTGCGTACAGAGCCCTGCGCACTCAATACAACAACGCATTTAGGGGGCTGATGGGGCTGCCGCGGCACTGCAGTGCATCGGCTATGCTAGCCGCAGCTGAAGTCGATAGCCTTTCGGCTATCATTAGAAAGCGCATTGCATCACTGATGCAACGAGTCCGGGGCAGCGCCAACAGCCTTCTAAAAACTGTGGCGGCGAGACTGGACGTGAACAGTGTCATTATGCAGCACTGGACCCGCGTCCAGCTCGCCAAAGACACAAAAATTAATTATAATACCTACCAATTTAATGTACTAACATAGTTTATAAGGTTAATTGTTACTAACACTATATGGACTTTGTCTGAAATAAAAGGATTTTATTTTTATTTATTATTATTTATCACAATAAGTTCCCAAGTTTGTTATTTTCAATAAAAAAGGCTTTTTTTCCACTAATTAGATCATTTAAACAAATAGCATTCTAGTTCACGACGCATACAATGCAATATCGTATTACATCCATTGCACAAGTCTGATTCAGTTACGAAGTGGGTTGGCTGCAGAAAGATCCAATTAACGATTCATCATGGAACTCGAGCCAACACTAACGACCTACGCATATTATCGAGGCCGGGTCTGAGCAAATAAAATGAGTTACGCTCCTTTTTTACGCTGCCCATTACAACGCTACCGGTCCGATATAATCCCCGAGGTTTAGATTTAATCGGGAGGTGAAACAGTGAAATGTCTAAGAAACAAAATTTACTATCACTAGTTGAAAGGTCAACGTGAAGAGGGGTGCGATAACGTCACGCGAGCGCGCATCCCTCAATGTGGCAAAAACAAAGGTATCGCCTTCGACTCGCCACTGGCCGCCCGGAACCGGCTTGATAACGCAACCTTATCTCCCCCGGCCCCGTCTTCCACCCGTCTCCGACCCCCCTCCCCCCCGCCAACTCTTTTGTTTCACTTGTCACAAAAATTAAGCGCAATAGCTCCGCTACAAATGTCTCTTTTTTAAGGGGCCAATTTCCACCGCAACTCAGTCGATTTCACCGCTCTTAATTAACTTTATTTCCTGTTCTCTCCGTTTCCCGACTTTTGTTTTTGGGGAGTTGTCCTTTTTATTTTTGCTATTTTTTGTCTGCAACCGCGTAATGGAAAAGATGTAGAACGAAATTTTAATGACTGCGCAAGTAAAGCTTTGTGCGGATCGCCATTGTGTCGGGCGATAGCGCCGGCGACGCCGAGTTTGACGTTTTACGCTTCTATTGACTGTATACCACCCCTCTGAAACAATGACATTTAGGAGAAACTGACTCCACCGACTGCTTTGAGAATTTAACGACACTCGATGTTTCGTGTGCATACAAATTTAATGTACTCATCTGATACGACTTCAACTAAAATACAACTAAGTAGGTTACAAATCCCTAATCTGTTGGTAAAATATTTACTATGTTATGCGCTTCCGTTTCGAGCTACCGTAAGTTTCGAAATCAATCAAAATGCAGTTTAAACTGACGGGGACGACACGATTAATATTTTGACGTCAAAATTCATGGTTATTTGACGCACCGACCGACTGAAACATATTTATTGGAGAACAGCATAGGGCTGCCACTCTACTTCAACGTATCCACAGGTATCCACAGGTAACTGCTGCTATCGTCACTGAGCAGTTACCATTGGCAACTTAGAATCATGTTTTGTGAATCAAGGCCATTTTGGTCAGAGCTGTTTCAGTCTTGCGCACAAAGCAAGACTGGGACAGCTCTCCAACTTCAACTTTGCCTTGTATTTGTTTGTATTTTTTTTATAATATACATCGAAACCCACCTATTGATGATATGTAACGGAAAATGTATAAATTCTCAACTCAGTAGGTTCGTCAGATGATTCGCAAGCCAATTCTCAAGTATTTTCGCCTACTGTATTGAATTAAAGGTATGTGTGTGTGTATATATAGCGAAGAATGTTGAAAGTTTGTTGGTGAGAAAAAATCTGGAACGAGTCAAATATTTTTATACCTCCCTTTCTCTTAGTACTAGTTCTCTTCACTAGCGAGCAAGCGAGCATAGCGAGCGAGGTAAGCGGCGCCCGGTGACACGGAAGCCGCGGGCGCCACAGATTGCCACTAAATTATTTAGCCGTTTAGCGATATTCGCCCGTGATATCTGCTCATCCGCCGCGATCGGACAGCTTGCAAATTGGATTCAGATTTCTGCCGCCAGTGGAAATTGATTTGTCCGTGATATTTAATAGTTTGTGCACTATGTTGTTTGGCGAACACGTGCGATAATTGGGCAATGTTGTACCTATGCGTTACACAGAGCCAATGTTTTACTTTATAACTGAGTTCGGTAGTAGTACAAAGCTATTTTTATACTACGACAACCAAAGCTATTGAGACATGATTTATTGCCATCATACTATTCATAATTTGATATAATAAGTACTCCTAAATGTCCTAAAAAGTATAAAGCTTTAAAGTCGTTGTTAGGTAGTAGTTATAAAGCTGTCGCGGAGCTTTAAAGCTCAGCAAATAAAAACTACGATTTAAATGGTGATCGTTTTAAATTCCTGAAACCAACCGTACCGTAATAAAAAGTTATTATATTAGTTCTTGTTTAAAGCAAAGTTCTAATGTCTCACTAAACTTCAATAATATGTTTGCGATAAAAGACTCTCTGGAAACAAAAGCACACCAACAAACTTAACTGCAACGGGCAATAGAAACACGAAAATAGTTCCTTAAAAACAATCAAATCTCTGTAGCAGTGTCCAAAACGGTTATTCAACAGTTGTACCCAGATCGGAGGGGCCGTCAAATGAATATATAATTGGAAGAGTTGTCGCCTGCTAACGGCGGAAAGGTCCGCCGGCGGCGAATAAACCACCCGAGAGGTACCAATCTTCGCGCCTCTCTATTATTTAGGCGGACGCGGCACACGAAGATTGCGGGCTTTATTCTGAATAGTTTTGCTTCTGAATAAAAGTTTGGTCCTATTCCAAGCTTGTTGTAGATGTAAATAGACGCTTGAAAGAAAATATTGACAACCTAAGAGTAGTTTAAAGTTCGTATTTTCAAAATAAAGTCGTATAAATTCTTAATGTCGCTTAGTCAATATTTCCTTTCAAGCGTTGAAATATTTTAACTCATCATCATCATCAGCTCATTTTTTTTTATGTCCCCACTGCTGGGGCACGAGCCTTCCCTATGAATGAATAGGGAGAACGGGCCATAAACCACCACGCGGGCCCAGTGCGGATTGGTGGTTGTTAACGACTGCTAATGCAACCGGGTCCAACGGCTTTACGTGCCTTCCGAAGCACGGAGGAGCTCGAGATGATAAATGTTTGGTCACCCATCCGATGACCGGCCTTTGCGAAAGTTGCTTAACCTCAGCACTCGCAGACCGGGTTAACCACTGCGCCATCGAGCTCCTCGAAATATTTTAACTAAAATAGTATTATTATTATTATCTTTTTACGGAGAGTTTTTCTGGTTGCTTCAGACGGCATTTTCAGCGTCACTAGATTTTTGGGGGCGGCGAGAAATTTTATCTTTAGATTATATGGTCCCAATGCTCAGCTCAAGACTTCCTTTATGAACCATATCACATGAGGATGTCGGTTGATAACCCACCACCCTGGCTAATGCGGCTTAATGGGTTTCAACGACTGCCATATCAACAACAGCCGGAGTAACGGCTTAACCTGTTATCCGAAACTCGAAGGAGCTGGACATGTTTATGTTTGGTCACCCATCATGTTAGTCGGCATTATGAAGGTTGTTAAACTTGCAAGATCACAACAGACCACAAAACGTTGTGCTATCGTGCTTTGCTGTCATCTATCAGGTAAAATATTAAATATTTATATAAAATACAGTGAAAAAATTAAATGCCTACCTGACCCAGCCAGGAATCGAACCTGGGTCTTCCGTAATCCGGGCGGCTGCACTGACCGCTATGCTACCGGGAAGACTGACGTAAGCACTGAATTTTTCCACTGCTTTTTGATTTTTGAAATGCTTTAGAGCAACATTAGAGCCATCTATTATCCAACGACCATTGCAACCGATGGACATGCAGATTCATCTTTGCAGATGAATACCACAAATTTGATAACACAACGCTATAGTAATTTATTTTTTATTTTTTTGTTATTTTAAGTGCTAATTGCTACACTTAAATTGAATTAAATATTTATATAAAATACAGTGAAAAAATTATATGCCTACCCGACCCAGCCAGGAATCGAACTTGGGTCTTCCGCAATCCGGGCGACTGCACTGACAGTTATGTAGATTGCGGAAGACCCAGGTTTCAGCATTTCAAAAAACTAAAAAGCAGTGGAAAAATTCAGTGCTCACGTCAGCCTTCCCGGTAGCATAGCGGTCAGTGCAGCCGCCCGGATTGCGGAAGACCCAGGTTCGATTCCTGGCTGGGTCGAATAGGCATTAATTTTTTCACTGTATTTAATATAAATATTTAGTTAAGCTTAAGTGTAGCAACTAGCACTTAAAATAAAAAATAAAAAAAATAAAAAGTAAAAATTTAGATAAAATATTTTTTATAAGTATAAAAACAGGATTAAGTCATTATTATCATCAGTCTATAAACGTCTCTTCGCTGTTCTCATTCATTTTCGCTAACTCGCTCTTGCGCTGACTCAATGCGGCTCGGTGCTAGAATTTTTTTAAACTATTATCTACTATGTAAATACAACTAAATTACGTTTCCGAAATATTTAATGTGTTATTTAAGATTTTCGTTTTATTAGAGCAATCTTCTGGAATAGGGACGCCTGAGACCGTTTTGTGACAATGCCTTACAAGATACGATTGGATTACATAAAATAGTAATGACTTTTGTTATCACTACATAGTATAAAACAAAGTCGCTTCCCGCTGTCTGTATGTCCCTGTGTATGTATGTATGCTTAGAAATATATATATATATATATATATATATATGCTTAATATATATATGCTTAACTACGCAACGGATTTTGATGCAGTTTTTTTAATAGATTGAGTGATTCAAGAAGAAGGTTTAGCTATATATTAATACGTGAAGCAAAAACTTTGTACCCGTATTTACGAAAATTGCGCGGACAGAGGAGTATGAAATTTCGCACATTTATAGTTTATATAGAGAAGGTTATCCGAATGTTAAAATTTTTTAAATTATGCATAAAAAATACATTAAATCAACAAAAACAACACTACAAACACTACCATATATTTGACACACACGTATTGTTTGTCTCACTTTCCAATCCAAACTCACATTTTATCTTTTTTAATTTTTCATTGCTTAGGATACAATCTGTGCAGCCTTAATAAAAATTACGGTTAAATTTCGACCACTGGGCGACCACTAATTATTATAAATACATGCATAATTCGGTACGAAGTCCGCCGGGTCAGCTAGTAACAATTACGTATATTATAGCCATATCAACTTTTAATTTGACAAACGAACAATAATATTGTATTATGCATTGTTAAAAAATGGTTATAAATATAGAAACAATATCATTACACGCTAAGATAAAAAAATACAGGATCTACATATGTTTAATTAAAATTTAATTTAAGTCGTAAAATTAAAAATTAAATAAAATTTATCCAATACCGTTCGTTGTGGAGATGTTAGGGAGAGGTCTTTATACAGCAGTGGCTGTATTTTGCTAAGATGATGACGATGATGATACGTAAAATACGCAAATATCCCAATACACATAGTGGTTTTAACAACGACTAATTATATTCAAAGAAAACTTGTACCTAAATGTTTAATCTATGTCTTATTACTCTGTAATAAATGCTATTTGTTAAGTTAAAGTTTTTGAGATTTTTTATAAGTCCTAGACCGTGTTTCAAGCGTTTTCCTTTCACGTAATACATGAGTGCCAATATCCCAATCGTTTCTATTGCTTAAAGCGTTTTAAAACCTAATACGTTTTCTTCCTTGTGTGACTTTATTATGTAGCGGAAAATTTAATCGTACTCTTTGTTTGCCGTTCGTGAGATGAATAAACAATACAAAATCTTACTACAGGAGTTTCATGTCCCCTTTACACTTGATATTTTTTGCATGTTACCTCTCTTTCTTTTTATAAGAGTCCCCTGTTGACTCGGATTCAATATAGCTCGGTCCCCTTTCTGATTCCGGTGGCGCGACCACGTTTGACATGAGATTAAAGATTAGCGCAAAATAGAAGTAGTTGCAGCATCACGTGAGTGGATAGGAGAGGTTTGCGTTTGATAGTTAATGCAGTAAAGGACGTACATATTTTAACAACGACGACTAATAATAGAATAATAGACTCTACCTTACGGAGAGAACGAGAACGTTAGTGCGTATTTCTTTCAGTTAAGTTGTAATATTAACGTATTCATTCTCTACCACCGATCTTTTAATTCTCTACCTAATGTTTTTTTACAACTTTTCTTGAATAAAAACGAAACGTATTCCCCACATTTATAGCCGAAGCAAATACCCCTACTGAAAGAGTAAAAATACCCATAAAAGAAGTGCTGGATAACTTCAGATGTAGTTTTACATGAACATCGGAGACGTACACAAATGCTTCAAGAATTCAGCATCAAGCAGCATCTTACACACACTTAATATACATCACATAATATATCGTCAGGGGGACGCAAAAAATTAAAAAATATATTTTAAAATATTCAAAGTAACTATGGTTTTCACAAAATTTTAAACAATCCAACCGTTTAGTTGTGAGGTTGTGACATAACGATCTCAAACGTACCCTTTTCTAGAAAATGACTTTAAAAAAATGAAAAGCTCTAACGTTAATTTAAAAAATAGTCGCTAACTAAAACACAAAATAACTAACTAAAACACAGAAGAGCGTATTTACATAACAATCTTCTCCAAAAGTCTGTTGTGAAGTCATTGAAAGCATGAATGAGTCCATATGTGACTCACCTCATGCTATCTTAAATTTATTAGTCACTATAAACTCGACAAAACAATATCCGAATGTCGCATAACAATTATGTAACGATATGAATACATTGTCATGCAGAAAGAGAGCACGTATTGTAGAATAAGTCCTTTGTTCTGCATTTATAATTGAGAAATTCACTACATGACTTCAGATAAATCATGAGTTACCCTGCAGCATATGATCATAGAAATAATATTGCTAATTTATAACAGGATAACATTTGCATAGTGTAAATGGTCTACGTAATTTATCTATGGCTAATAATAAATGTAATCAAAGATTATCTATCTATTTTATTTTTATTTTTATATTCAGTATAAGTATAATCTTATTTCAGTATAAGTTTTTTCAAACTAGCTTTACAAACTATCGAGTAAAATAAAACTTAAAACAAGTGATGATACTTATATTTTTACGTATATTATGGTAAGTTGGAAGTTTTTGATGTTACAAGAGAAATCATAGATTTATATAATCTCTATAATTCTTAATTATAGAGATGCAAGCTTTCAAAACAAAAGTTAGTGGCCTTATGTTTTTTATTTAAATATACACATTTTTTTTAAATTTTAAGGGTTGTTTCAAAGTGGGTGTGATGAGTAATTTGCATGATCGGCGATGCATGAGTGATACCTCTGGTGTTGCAAATGCAAACGGCTATAGGCTACGGTAACCGCTTACCATCAGGCGGGCCTATTTAATGTATGAGTGCCAACTTAGTGACTGTAACACAAAAAAATTACAAAAATTGCGTTATTATTTCTTACCTGTGGTTGCACTGTTGACATGCGAAGCATTCAAGATGATAAACATTGCTGCGAGCGCGCATCACCATTTCAAAGGCTGGGATCACTTTATTGCATGCCGCGCAGTATCCGGTGTTGCCAAATAACCTGTACACAAACAGACAGTTTAATAACTGCATCGATACCTACGCCCAAGCCTATTTACGCCTGAGTAAATTCAAAGATTTTTAGGGAGAATGAATGGAATCATGATAGAGTACTCGTAAAATGGTAAAAAAAAGTAGTAGGAGATAAATGCTATACGGCCAAAAGATGGAATAGTCTACCAGCACACGTTTTCCCTAATTCTTATGACATGGGGTCCTTCAAACGAGGCGTGAAAAGGAGCCTTGGGGGCCTTCAGGATGAGGGTGACTGATGCTGCGTTGTTTTCACGCTGCACCAGTGGTCTTCAATTCTGGACTCCATTTCTATGTAACATCAGGTTGAATGGAGTCATTCGCCGGGCAATATATTAAAATAAATATATCTTTATGTAATAGGCTAATAATGAACTACTGCACAAACAGTAAGAAAAACTTGGAAAAAGGAGCTTTGACATCAGTTTGCAAATTACCGAAGTAACATTAAGAAGAAACTCAGAAAATCCTCATAGCCTCTAAGAAGGTGGTGAGCGATACAAACCTCAGATAGTCCCGTTTGCAGAGTATGAGGTTGGCGCGGGTGTAGAGCGTGTGGCCGACCTCGCCGAGCCGGCAGTCGCAGCAGCCGCACTTCAGGCAGTCCTCGTGCCACAGCTGGTCCAGCGCCTTCAGCAAATACCGCTCCGTGATCACCTTGCTGCACCCGGCGCATATCTGTTCAACAATTATACTTATATCAGATTGAGTCGTGTTATTTAAGTGGTTCCAGGCACGACACATCTACCTACAATTTTTTGAACTATTTACAGTTGTTACAACAGTTGACAGATATACGAGTAGACTAGATTCCAATTAATCCAATTGCAGCATATAGATCATGCGACTTCATGCGAAGCTGGGACTAGCGATTTCAAGATTAGAACCCTCACCTGCGGCTGCGGCTGTTGCGATGAGGGTGCGGCAGGCTGCTGCGCGGACGCCGGCAAGGGCGACGCGCGCGCCTCCTTGGTCACATCCATGGCTAACATTTGGGGGAGGCCGGGACTGCCGCCGCTAGCCTGCTGCGGCGTTCGCCTCTCACACTGCAACCAATAGAAAAGTAATATATAAATAATTGATTGCATAAAGATCAAGAACAATCAAGAAGTAACACAGGGTACACTTATTTATTTTAAGAAGTAAGCTTATCTCACGATGAGATCTATTTTATCCAACCATAGCTACGTTCTCATAAACACACCTAAGCTAAGAGTTATTTGTTAGTACAATAAAATGTTATTTATTTATAAGTTTTTAATGATAACACACCATCCAATCAGTCAATATCCATAAGTTACAACAATAAAATCGGCACAGTGCGACAATTCATAGGCAGGGTTTTATGTTACCGCATAAAATCCAGCACCATGAAATTTATCGCCTGTAATATTTCTCGAAAAAATTAGCACAACTACTCAAGCGATTAATGAGAACGTGAAACACGACTCGCTGTTTCCGAACTATAGCAAATTATGTACCCTAAATATCGATTGAATAGCTAAAAAGAAACACCACGACTGAGATCGTGTCGTCGAAAAAATCGCCCGTGAGCGGTCACGGCTAATTAGTCATTAAATAAGAAGTCTTTCATATTTAATTTGTCATTCGTCAACATCAACGTCAGTATTGAACTAATATTTGAGGACAAATAAAATATAAACAAAAAAAGAAAGTGTATATACACAAAAAGGGAGTCCTCACTTATTTATTTCTTAAGATCATCGATAAACACCATATGTATATCGATGATTAAAACTTCGTTTAGTTATACATAACACGTCTATTAGTTACCTAGTGATTGTAAGTCGTCATAAAAACTTAAGTCAATCGTTAAATTGCTTAGGTTTTGATAAACCAATTTCCCTTTACAATTTTTATAGTACAAAGAGCTGGGGAGCAGGAAAGCGAGAGGAACAATGCCGGCATTGTACGGCTCGTGACGAATGGTTTGCGTCTCTCATTTTTGTGTGTTTTGGTGTGCGTCCGATCGGCCGCCATAAATAATAGCCGAACGGATATCGGGCGGAAGCATGCACCGCACCAAATTGTGTCAACGACTGTTTGTTTACGCGACGAAGGAAGTTAATGAACTAACTACACTGGCAGTACTGGCATACACAACGCTCGTAAAATATACCGTGACAAATCACTTAATTACATTGTTTTAAAATATAATGGTTTATTTGAAAAACCTGCTGCATCGCAGCTCGTATTTCACAGCGACGCGTGCACGTAACTGCTAATTAGTGGTAATAATACTTTAATGAGTGATTATAAATCGTGGTGAGACCCACCCCTGTAGCGTATGATGTGCATGCGCGAATATTCTATTAGGTTACTTTCATAGAAATAATTAGGTGTATAACATTTTTGTTTGTTGGGGCAAACGCAGATCATAAATTCTCCGTCGAAGGACTTGGGTAGAAGGTTGGTTTTGCTTATTAATTAACTAAAGTAGTTAATATTTAGTTTTTTAATTCAGTGAACGAATATACTAAGTATTAACCACTTTATTCTTCTAGTGAATTTTATTTATTAGGTATATCGTAATTACGATGATAAATTATTATCTACCTAACTACTCGTCTTAGAGACTCTTTTCGATAGAAATGTTTACAAAATACAATACTTTAATCATTCAAATTCTTTGCCTGTAATACTATTGCTGTAGTAACTTAGGTTTTGTTTTTAGATGACAATAATTATAACCCGCTCACCCACATTGAATAATTTCGGGGTATATAGGGACATAGCCCACCGTGCTGGCAAACAGTGGTACGTTCATAGATTGCTAAGTATGATGATGATGATGATGATATGATGATAAAAATATAGGTATGACAAACATTATTAGATATCTGCTTTTCATGTCTACCTACCTAGGTAGGTAGGCACTTTCACATCGCAATAATCGCATTTAGGCGTTTCCATTAGCCATTCGTAAGTACGCTTAAATGAGTACGTAAAAGTTATAACAAAGCAAGTCGGAGTCAATAGTACGGCGGGGCACGTCCGCGCGACATTTTTTTCCAAATGGCCGTTTGGTAGGCCGCGGCCTGACACGTCACGAGCGACGCGAATAAGCGGAGCGATGGTACGCCTTATTATTAACGCGTAATATTTGGAGATTTGATATGGATTTTTTTTTTGGCATAAAACACAGTAAAAGACATAACGTTGGTGGTTATAAAATATTAAAAAGGTAGAGCGTGCTTTAGTGATCATGGAATTTTTAATGTATTTTCATGCCACTTATAGAAAATAATATTAAGTCCTCGCGCGCCATATGAACGCACGGTCGTACACAAGGTGGCCCGCTAATTATACCTACAGCGCGGGACGGGTTAAAAAAGCTTTTAAATAAAGAAAAATTATAATATATATATAACTAATTATTGAAGTCTTGCAATCAATACGAAATAGGTAACAAACTGTTAGATAATATTATAATTTTAAACAACAACAATAACATTTAAACTCAAATACGACGGAATAGACATTCTGCTCTTCTTATGATTTATAAGCTATTGCTATGTAGCACTACTAAACTAACTGTATTACAGGGCACATTACAGCCCTTCAGTGTAAAACTTTTCGCGCTCATCAGCACCATAAAACTGTTATAAGCTAGATAATTAAAAACATTTATTTTGAAAAGTCTAACATGCAAAGAGAGTTAAGTGCACCCATGCCTCGGCACTGAGAGGTTAAGACCAAGGCTAACCAGGGAAAGAGACTTAAATTGGCTGCCAAACACAAAAGGCGTTTTTACTACCATTTCGACCTTGTTACGATCAGACAAGCCAACCTAATCAGCGCCACAACAATTCAAATAGAAAACGCCACTCATATCCTGCTGCTCCATAAAGAGAACCGCTTTTATGACACACCATGGAGGTACGTCACAAATCGATCAAGTTATCCTATTTCGCATCGATTGTCGATTAAACTATACTGTCCGCCCGCTCTCATTCGCGGCTCGACCGTGACGCGAGCGTTCGTGAATAATTACCGATCGGTGACAGCGACACGGCCCGCCACTCGGAAAACAACCCGTGGCGAATGCAGCCACCGAGATTAGACGCCGAGCAAAAAAGCCCAAGCCTTCCATTAACACTGACTTTCCAAATGTCAATACGCACGAATTAGGACTCAGCGAACGTCAATCGAAACGAATAAAAACTATGCGATCGTAATGTCGACGTCGAAACAAAGAGTTAAGAGGATTATAGCGACGCCATCGCCATGGCGAAATGGATTTTAATTTATGTTTTAGTGGTATGGCTATTATTTTGAAGATGATGGTTAGGGCTTTACAATGGGTGTAGTTGATAATACTCTAAAAATATAACTGTATCATAGCGACCGACCTACGCCAGTAGAACGTACTTGGTAAATCCCGATCGGTTTTAGAACAGACGGTACAAATAGGCACTTCAAGAAAATAACACTATTGAAACAGAACACTGAACTGGGTGGCGTCAGTCGTTACGAAACTACTTAGATTCCCATAGGTAGTGCAGTCCGGGTCTAAATTGAAGGACAGGTACTTCGGCCGCATGGGAGCTGGAGTCCACAGCACATTAATGATTAACACCGGTACAGTCCGAGACCAATTACGTCTGCCACCACCATTCCAAATTAGAAACTATTTTCACCCATTAGCGACCAACTTCATAATCAATTACACGTTAAAATTTCACAGCGCCCGTTTCGTGTTTGGATAATCGGAGTTTGTGGTCCCACGGCGAGCCATAACGCACACCACCTCCCATAAAGGTTTTTCGCTGGACTGTCCGAAAATTTTAATGCACGTTCCAAATGCATTTTGGTTGAGGTAAGTTTATTAAGGCAAATTAGTTGTAGCCGAATAATTCCCGACGGCGGTGTAGAGCGCGTTTCAAATGCAACGGTTAAACGGAGTAAATATTTTATGCGGATGATGCGGGCAAAACAAGTATGTCTAAACATTTTGCACTGAGATATTCCTATCGTTGAGTTAAGTTACGTTCCATATTTACCTTTCATTTAGAGTAAAGTCAATATTTTAGCAAACTCATATTTTTCTGTTGAAATTAACATCGGCGGCGGCTTCTGAATCGTAATAACGTAATTATCAAATATAGTAGACGCGCAGAAAAGCAGCGTAGTATCAAAAACAAAAGCAAATCTTCGGCAACATTCAGGCAACACTAATAGGATTGAGTGCACTCTGCTAATCATAATTCATCAGCGAGATTAAAGAATAAGCGCCGCTGTGGGGAGACGCGCCCCCCGTGCAGAGACAATATGATTGCCACA
The DNA here is from genome assembly GCA_963082485.1 of Eudonia mercurella. Taxonomy (NCBI): domain Eukaryota; kingdom Metazoa; phylum Arthropoda; class Insecta; order Lepidoptera; family Crambidae; genus Eudonia; species Eudonia mercurella. The sequence goes on from OY720027.1 coordinate 13,608,482, forward strand.
CCTGCGGAAACGCCGGCTAAAGTAACGAGACGAGAGGCTAAATAATTCAAACCACCGCAATCGTCTCGAAAAAGCCTCCACATTACTTTATTGTTTTTTGTTTTTTCTTAACGTCAAATGATTATTGCTTATTTGTTTCTTGCAATGTATGGAAAAAGTATAGGTAGCCTTGTTGTTATTTTAATGTTCTAAGATATTTTAAAGAATACTCATATATTAGTTCTAAGCTAAGAAGGAACAAATAAAAAAAACACTTATATTCATACATTTTATGTAAATTATTTGAATGAATTTTTCTCTTTCTTATGAATAAATATATACAGGGTGGCTCATTCAAATCGGTCAGTATGGGAATGTCTGAAACTATAAGACATACGAAGATTTGTTCTTAGGAACCATGTCACCGATTTTGATAAAAAGAAAAACTGCATTCATACATTTGAAAAAAAACTGTACCCAGCTCGGGAATCGAACCCGGTTGTTTTGAAAAAATAAACTTACACTTTTTCTATTTAAATATCGATTGTGTAGGTCTTAAGCTGTAAATGTCTCTAAGAAACATGATGTCTAAAATGAATAAAATGCATTGTTTTGACATACTTTAATTTATCATAGTAGGTGTTCGAAGTGACCACCGTTTTTTTCAATACAATATTTAATAATTATTTTTTATTATTTTAATATTTTAAAGATTTAATGCAATGCTAATGCCACATGATAAGGTGTATGTAACAAGTAGAGAGGTACATACAAACTGCCATAGAGACAATTTTACATGCCTGAACTTGTTGAATATTGTAACGGTGGTCACTTCGAACACCTACTATGATAAATTAAAGTATGTCAAAACAATGCATTTTATTCATTTTAGACATCATGTTTCTTAGAAACATTTACAGCTTAAGACCTATACAATCGATATTTAAATAGAAAAAGTGTAAGTTTATTTTTTCAAAACAACCGGGTTTGATTCCCGAGCTGGGTACAGTTTTTTTTCAAATGTATCTATATAGTTTTTCTTTTTATCAAAATCGGTGACATGGTTCCTAAGAACAAATCTTCGTATGTCTTATAGTTTCAGACATTCCCATACTGACCGATTTGAATGAGCCACCCTGTATACATAATAATATAAATGTATATTTATATTTGAGGTGGGTAAGTAAACAGTGTACTTAATAGAAATCAAATATTCACTCCCAAGGCATAAATAACCCTTAAATAAATTATATATTGATATATTGAACGATTATAAAATTTCGGTATTTGAACGAAAATTATTTAAAAATAGAGTAAATAACCAGAGTTTTGGGATGCTCGTATTCAAGAAAAAAGGACACCTCAAATCTATCATATGGAAATATGGGAATAATGTTTTCGGGCATACGTAAAATATTAAACCAATTCTTTTTAAACAGTATTCGGAGATATGAATTCTGGTAATACAATATGCCACTTTCATTAATTAACAAAGTAACAAAGTGACAATTTTAAGGTGTTACACAAGGCAATGATTTGTTTTTGTTTATTTTATTAATGTTTTGATGATGATGAACTTCGTTTTTGCAATTGAGTTTTGAGCTTACGGAATATCTTCCCGAAGGCGTCGCAATATTTCACTAGGTCCATATCCAGACCTATTATGAATAACCTATATAGATCTAAATATATAGAACAAAAGTCAGTCTACATTTTCTTTAATACAAAAATCTTTCCGACTAGGCGAGCAGCATTCCGTGCAACACTTAGAGGCACTTATTTAGCAGATTGCTTTCCTTTAAGTTGTTCTTTAATCTAGCGATGGGCTTACACCCACCCCCGCCTACTGCATTGTGGGTCCTTCGGCTACAAAGAGCCGTTTGTTCCCACGCGTCAGGTGTGATGTACGCATCCAAATAAAAAAATTGCAATAGTAAAAACAACGGAAGCCTTGAGTTTCAAATGATATGAGTATTTTTTTTGCTTTTTGTAGTCATAATGAAATGGATAAAATGAAAATACTCTTTGTACACCATACAAGACTTAGAGAGGACAATACAAGAGAAATACAAATGGCAGCCTCATCGTTAAAAAGCAATTTCTTCCAGGCAACCATGTGTTGAACTAGACAAAAGAGTTAAGAATTGCCGGAAGTTACGCTGAGTGGCATTTTTTGAATTGGTGTTTTAATGTGTAGTAAGAGGATAAAGTAGGTAGAGAAACACAGATTCAGGGATCGAATAAGGATCGAATGCAAGCATTAACGCATAAGCGTTATTGATGTATGGTTAAAATACGTAAACATAGATCTAAAATAAATGGAAAGAAAAATAATAATAATACCACTTTATTACTTAAATGTAAAGTAAACGATAAATTGAGCATTATATATTGTTTATATTCAAATGGCTAATATGGAATTGCTTTAGTCATCTGATTTGAAACATCCGATCGACTTCCATTCCAGGTAACACGTACTCAGTAAGATATAAGGTCTGTAGGTACACTTCGCGAGACCGCCGCGCAATTTTGTTAATACCGACCCATATTGGATTACTGCCGGCACCGACACGCCGCAATAATATAACGAAATTCAAACATTAATAGGCTCAAACACAATCACGGATGGCCGCATAATCGAGTTAGCTGCTATTCGGTTAAGCCCCTATCGCGTAATCTGCCCCATTGTCTGACAGTCGTTCCGCTGATCATGACGTCGATTATTGTGGCAATTTCATGTATATTGTTTTCAGGTGTCTCCACGTCTGGGGGCACAATGCATGATTCGAACTCAATCTTATCTTAACGCGGCCCGTCTCCTGTAATGTTCGCATGAACGTTTATGGCACCTAAAATCGCAGGCGATCGTTCGTTGAAGTAGAAAATTCTAGTTCAAAAGTATGTTTTAAAAGATTTCGAATGCGTCATTGTAAACCCTGACTGGTTAATCTTTGACAATACATTTCAAAACGAATTTTACCAAGACTTAAAGTTATAGCACGAAATAAATATTGAAACTCTTTAGGTGTTATACTCTTTAGGTAACTGGCAAAAAGGTTGATATACCTCTTTTTTAAGTTAGATAAACTCTGCTATCTGTGAATGTCCAAGGGAAATGCCAATAAACCGACCAACCAACAATGGAATAACAAAGTGCAGTAGCAGATAATAAACAAACTCCCGGAGTCCAAAGTAAGTGATTCTCAGGTGGAATATACGTCGGGAAGTTAAAAGTTTCGCCTCGGTTAGATGCAGCTCAAGGAACAAATAAGTAGATAGAAGCAGTGTCAAAACTGCCAAAAACAAAACTATAAAGTTTGCTTTATAACGGGCAGATACCGCTTTATCTGTTTGAGATGTCCGACTCAATTTGGATCGGATCTTCTTTTATAACTTGCGCTGGCTTGTCTAGATCTTGCTCTTGTAACTTTACGCGTTATTGCTATCCAATCAACTGGCTGCTATTGCAAATGAGACGTAACAGCCGCAACTATTTTATATGTCCCTTCTAATGGAACATTTAATTAAAACTGGTAAAGTAGTGGCGCAGTAATTACTTAGAAATTCATTGACATTCGTTAAAAGTTGTCTCCTAATTGCTTTGACCAAGATACGACAACATCAAATTAAATGTTTAATTCTATTAGCGGGCGGGGACTGGTTACTTCTACTTAGTATCGAGAGGTGATAAAATCGAAAGCGTTTTATGATTACTAAAACATATAACGCGTGTTAACGTCACGCGTTGTAACGTCGCCTTTAGCTGATTCAGCTCGTGTTTTATTATATTGTAAAGCAAACGTATCGTATTAATTATGAGAAGAGATGCAGTCACATCGCTATTGATCGTAAAGAATCTTTGATGGCAGCTGTAAAATGTTCCAAATCTTTGTCGTCATAATTTATGAACCATGTTAATGGACGGATTTATGACAATATCTGTCTGTTCTGTTGAATGAATCTCTACATAATGTTGAGTAATAACTCGAAATGGGTAATTTACAAACAAATCAAAAGATCTTTTATTAACCATTATCATAATATTCTGTAAAATATAAAGTAGGTACCTATATGAAAAAAAACTTTTCTGTCAATAGAGCTCTCTGGAGATTCAAAGAAGATTCTTTTAAGATATCATGGTTACTGTAACCATGATATCATAGAAAGAATCTTCTTTGTTCTTCTTTGAAACATGTAAGTAACAAGTAAGGGTACAAGTAAATTAAACCGAGCCTATTACATGAAGTGAGTTATAAAATAAAGCCGAGGCGAGCAACTTCATACATTACAAGCCGATAACCAGACGAGACTTCTGAGACACAAACCAGTCCCTTTTAGTGAAATTGAAAACTTTTTCTGTTACTCATACAGCGACCACGACACCGCTCCTTTTAAATCAATTGCCTTTTATAATTAACTTAGCTGGTTATTGGAGTGCACTCTCTCGTTGACTCGATTAAAATTCAATCGAGGTGTAAATCTATTGAGCATCGAGTTTTTCTGGCAGATGTAATCAAGTGAATTGTTATCGATGCGAGTGGCCGGCCACTTAATGTGTCGCTAATTGCTCCCCGATTACCCTATCTGTTATTATATGACGTTTTAAGTTTATATCAGTTTTATAAATGTGTTATTGTCTCCTTTATTATTATCTTTGTTATATTTGAAAGTTAACTTGCTAATGAGCAATCATAATTACAATTGCCATGATTTATTTCACATAATCATAAGATAAAAAGCTTTACAAATCTGGTGTTTAATTTTTAATTTTTAATGTGTTTAATTAATTAATTAATTAATTAATAATTTTTATTTTTTATGCTAAAAGACATGTGTTAGGGTAGTATGTTATAGTAACTAATATTTGTTTATGTTTTTTTTATATGCAGTGCTTTGCTTATACAATGACGTACTATGTGTATTTAGGCAAATCAATCGCTGAGCCCGTGGCCTTTTTGATCTACACACATCTATTTAGATGTGCGTTTTTTGCTGTTGTGCGTAATTGGTTTTATTTTTATTTTAATCTTTGTTTTTTTCTGTATAATGTCTACTGTTTTTGTTTTTATCTCTGTAAAAGGTGAGTGCGTATCAAAAAAAATGTTTATCTACCTAAGTTGCTGTTTACCAGCCTTTTGTAGTAAAACAATAGTAAGTGATGTTCTTTTATTTATTTCGATGGGTCCATTAAATAGATTATATTTCAGAGGCAGGGTGCTCCAGGCATGTGTCAATGCCGACATTATGCAGCCCTCACCGCGACCCCGGCTTTCCCTGGGAGTGCCACTTTTACCTAATTTCTATTAAACATTTATTACGTTAGACCAGAGCCATCGGAGTATCGCCCGCCATGTTTTATTTATTACCGCGCCCGTGGGTTTGTATCTATCTACGTTATTAAACAATCTGTGAAGTGTTCCTGATATTATTGGAACTTGTAAGACGTTATAATAATAGATTGCTATTTTGAGATTTTAAAAAATGTTTTAATAATATAATACGTACAAATGGTTTTGTAAAATATAAGTCTGGATTTCGTGAGTTAGAAAATAACTAATATAATAAGTATTTACTTGCTAATTATATTTATAATAATGGTTCTGGTTTTTAATTATTTTTTTGTATTCAAACAAATGACCAACATATATAAAAAAAACTACCGAATAAATTAAAACAAACGTTATGTTATTAAATAAATAATATTACAAATTTAGTATATTATTTCTTTCTTTCATTTAAATCACTTGGAATCCTACATAGCTTAAAGTACCAGCATAGTATATATGTATAACTTAATTTTATGTCATCATATAGGCAATAACTAAGGGTCACCTTATTAAGGAAATTAAATGTTAAAACAAGAGAGGAGACGGCTCAAACTTATTTTTCCCTCACTTTGTAAAATCTCAGAAACAAAAATAGCAGGTATAGCTAATTTCTCAAGATCATTAATAATAATAATGAGACCAAATAATCTAAAATAATCTGATGACTATTATTATAATAAAAAATATTCTTATAAATAGACTAAAATATTTTAAATTAAACAAACATTAGAGCTATTTAAGGCACTAATGAATATACTACTTATGGGCTATGCGACGAGAATATTACGACAAAATGGACATATCTCTTGCATCATTTGAGTGACTTTTACCATGCAAATCCGCTTCATATACGAGTATAAATTGACAATAGCGTCATAAAAAACTAACGATTAATATCTATTTTTAACCGACTTCAAAAAGGAGGAGGTTATCGAACATATTATGTTCGACATGTTCGAACACTAAACATTGATGTTATAATAAATGCAACAAGTCTTGGCAAGTGTTAAGAAATGCAGTTGTCAATAACAAATTCCTAATGCCTAAACGTCTTCTTTCAAAGAAACCCAATTCTAGAATATGCATTTTAAGAACGATGCTTCCGATCTTAGCATTCCTCGGTTCGATCCGACCAAAATAGTTTAATCAGAGTTATGCGACCCATTAATTAAATTACTTGCTGGGCGGGCTATAAGAAAATTGCTTTTATTTGTGGGAGTCATTCAATTACACATTCATTCATTTGCGGCCCATCGAGTGGCATCCATTACATTCATTATAATTTGGGCCTATTTATTGATTGATCTAAGTGGATTTTGTTATGCCGAAATCACTACGATCAACATAGCATATCATCATTAGTAATTAGCCTACATGCTGTCCCACTACTGGGCAAAGGCTTCCATCATTGAAATCATGCAGTCGTCATCATTGAGTTGAAGAGAGGATTCATTAATCCACTATGTATAAGAAAAAATATCAAGTCATCGCTACAATTATGCTTGCCAGATACAACATTTTGGCGAAATGTCCTTCTCTTTCAGGGTCAGTGGTTAGCAAACTAACCACATATTTCATTTGGTTTTCAATCTTATCTCAATCACATAAAGTTCAAAATGTGGTGGGAATATACAACCCTCTGACCCTGAAAGAGATGAGCCCTTTGAAATTTTAAGTGTCGACATGTTTGTGATGATAAAACCCGCGTTATGCATCCGAATCTGAAATAAATCGATATCGAAATAAATCGATATCGAATCAAATCGATATCGAGTCGAGCGTTTTGCCACTCGGCCAGCACGGCGCGGCGTTACACATATAAGTACCTACTAATTGCTTTTCATTGAAAAGCAATATTGAACTTTCAGAGAAATGCTCTCACGATAACGATGCAGAAATTTGAGCTTGAACAGTTCCGGGAAATGCATTCGATGCGTGTATGTTGAAAATATACTCGTAGTTCAATATAACTAGAATTAAATGTTAACAAACACAGACCAATTACGGAAACATTAATATCAAGGGAATATCAAGTCTGCGCTCCCGCATTAAAGCCTTTTTCTCAACAGTGCTCCTTAAATAACAAACAGCTTTTTTTAAATAATTAGTTTGTTATTCTCTAGCAGAATACATTTTACTTCCGTTTCATTGTACAACATTTTCCACATAATTTACAACACAGCTACCGTGCTGTTACCAATTGAATAATGCACTCTATCCACATAATTATATTCGACTATTAACTTTATTAAAAACTCCGACGATTAACATAGGCAAATTAATTACGCCCGCTTTATGAAGTAATCAAGTCTGTTTAATTTAATTATTCTATGTGTTGATATTACGGGAGGCCTTAATAAAACCTATTACACAAATTAAATTCTTACAAACTTGTTAATTTTTAATGGTCGATAAGTTTTAATGGGCTCGGCTTTTTTGATGTCCCCGATTTAGCGAAAGGTGTATGTTAAATCTTATTTTAATTAATTAGCTGACTTTAAAATAGGAAACGAGTACGATGGTGGTTTCACTGGAGCCCACACGCACAAAGGCTTGTTAAGATAGTGTTTAAGTAGGCTCTTTAATGATTTGATTAAATTAACTTTAAGATAACAACCGAAGCATAATAATTGTACGACGTCACTGAGTAGGTATCGGTGGAATATACGAGTTAAGACCACCAACTAGTATGAGACTCATTAGAACGGTTTATTAATTAATTTTAAAAGCTTTTTTGCGTGGACGACTCAGATAAAGATAACAAAGTTATAAAAATGAATAAACAATATAAATAGGTACATTAAAATATTTGGATCTGTTACGCTTTAATAGTACCTAAATTTAAATTTAAAAAAAAAACAAAAAGTAAAAATAAAGCTGAGTTTGAAATAAAACCAATAAGGGTTTAAATCGTTCTGTTTTATTTTAACTGATATAGTATATTATTATCACTTACATATTAGGAATGCTTGATAATAATTTAGATATTTTAATTACTCACCATCTAACACTTCCTTTTATTGATGCAAAATCCGAGAAAAAAAATAGTAACTAAGTGGTCAAACAAAAAACGATAAAACTATTTTCTTACACGAGAATGCTTTATTATTTATCTTAGTTTAAAGAATAAATAGAATCAGAGCCACGTTTAAGTTTTTAAAAAGAACGAATTGTCATTTTGTTTTTCTTTGCTGTCCATAGAGGCGTGTTAACAAAACGGACTCCTTGTAAAAACTGAATGAATTAGTGAATGAACGACACTATCGGCGGTTTCCTGTCTGCCGCGATAACACAACACCCTCGCGTATCGCGTATAATGAGCTCTCCGTGGGCATATTATCGTCGTTAGTATTGACCGAACAATGTGCCCTAATGACAAATGCTAATTGTTTAATACTCCAGAAGCTCACTCATTAAGCACGTTCAAAGTGAAAACATTACTATAGTAAAAAATAAAACTTCATTCAAAAATGTTAACATGATATTAAGTATAACAAAAAGAGAGGTCTTGCCTAAAAATCTAAATGGGTATCGAAGAATCATAGTTTATTTTCGAGATTGCTTCCACGTGCGGTAGGAAAAAAAGGGTAATATTATTTTTCAATTCCCATACAAAGGTGGTCGGCTGCGGCGGCAAATTGGTTGTATTGTCAATTTGGGCAGTGCGTGCCGAGGTGCAGGCCGAATGTTTATTTTCAATTTCCACCATTTTCCCGTTGCGCACCAGGATTAGGACGGAACAAACACTATTTTAAACGATAGTTTTGAAAATCATAGATATAGATAGATAGGTTAGACACTTTTAAGTGGAGTATAGAGATGATTCAAGTGTAAAGAATATGTAAAACTTGCTGGATTTTGTAAATTGGCTTTATTTTTCACAGATCCGTATGAAATATTTACTAGAGATGTAAATAAAGTTGCGCTCTCTGGCAATGATAACAAAAGATTGATATCGTCCAACAAAATATCAACAATTGCTGACTCTACTGTGAACTTTAATTAAGCAACCAGGCGCAGCTAATACCAGCTAATACCACCACTCCCCTATTAATTCCTACGTAGTACATACAATATTGGACACTGTATTAATGCAAGTTATTGGGCAGGTTAATCTCTCGCACCGCAATTACAGGCGACGCGGACGGCCGCGACCGATCGCAACCGAACCGATAATGATGACATACGAATAAATCCGTCACCCACCCTGCATGCGGCAAAAGGGTCATGTGAAAAGTTTGTGATGTAAGGTTAGTATAATTAAAAAGAAGGGACCATATGACGTGAGGTTAGTGAAAAAGTTCCAAACTAGCTCGTTTCATAATGCTGGTGTCACTAGATTTCCAACTTTTATTAACTTAAATTAAATTAAGACAGTTTCTTATTGTGGTTTAAGAGATGTCTCTCTAAAATAATAACATATAACTTATACAATGTTTACAAAAAATAAAACAGACGTGGTCTTACTACATGAACGACCTACATATTAAGTGACCAACAAAAAATAGTAAAAAATGTATACATATATATATATATATATTTTATACTTAAACATTTGTTCGATTCCAAACTCATTGCAGTTTGTTAGAGTCATTGTAATAATTCAGTAAAGGTTAGTTTACCAAAATTTAGGGGAGAAGGTATGACACAGAGTTTAGCCACTCTCACCACCAAAAATTACAAATATTTTAATGAAACTTTACAAAGATTTTTTAACATAAAAATACTAATTTCCAATCATAAACAAGATAGGGGAATTCGCGAATTGCGAACGAGACGAATCCGTGACGTAATTACCATACATTCACAAATGCTTTTACGGCTATAACTCGATTTGCAAAGTGCGATTTAGCCTTTCGACGCTGTACGGACCTCCCGGGCCGGGCGGAGCGGCGCAAATCGTATGAGAAATGTATAATTGCGTTTAATCGCCCCTGATGAGCGTATTACACGTTTTCAATTGCCCATGTATACATGACAGCATGATAATAGTACCACTTTCAAGTCGAGGAGAGCTATAAAGTACCAACCTCACGAAGCCATAAAAAAGTACCCATCACCTATACAGTTCTAGCTCTAGTCTTTCGAAATACAATTTATAATGTCCAGTTGCAAACGTATTTTTACTGTTTCGTAAACAATAGATATTAGTCGTCAAAATGTATTCGTCTTTAAACTGAAGACTTAAAACTGTTTTGAACATAAAATATGGGTGCTGATAACTGCAAGAATTAATTCCAAATCGTTAAAAGTCTCCACAAACGACATTACGTAACAGCTTTAGAAAACATTAAATTATTGGTTGACTCGTACTAAATGTATAACCTAAATATTGTGTTTAATAAACACTCAATTTAAATTCATGGAAAATTGTAATGACGTCATAGTTTCCTACTCCCATACTAGTTTTATGAAAGAATATAGTTTTGACAAATGCTAATAAGTTTTTATAGTTACGACACGAGAACTGACACCGCAAAATAGAACTACACCTGATATTTTCTCGAAAGTGAGCTTTATTTTGTAGGCATCAAGACTGGCAACTAATTAAGCAGTGTTGCTATAGATGTCACCAAATTTGAAACACCGGAACGTACTGACTTGGTCATCATCACATGTCAATCTGTGCTCTAACCATTGAGTTATTTATAATGTACTACGTACTCAATGACTCTAACGTTATGCCTCTGTATGAACTCTCTGCGTATTCGACACCACCCTTGGTAATGCCCTTAGTGCAAGTCGACACTTCTCGGAATAACTAAAGTCTACATAAGATATCTGACCTGATAATTCTGAGGATTCTAATAACAAACATTTCCGGGAAATAAATGGTGTTCGCAGAGGCAAATTCTACAATATTCTGCAGATTATTATTGCAACTTTTAACTGTAGTATAATTAATGGCGGAGACCTTTTTGAGACGGATAGAAAGCCTTCTTGGTGGCGGGAAACTTAAATATTAGGACGGTGTATTATCCGATGTTTGCGCCCAGCTTCCTTTGTGAAGCGGCTCAGTGCCGTTTGCATAGATAAAGGGTTAGTGGCGGTAGAAGTTGGCGGGATCCACCGACGTGAAACAGTCATAGAGAGAACTCTATGCTTGACGAATAAAAGCGTTAAAATTAAATTCATGTTTAAAAAATTACAATTGCTCAATTTTGAAAAAATAAATTTACAGTTTAAAACGTGTTAAAACTGCACAATTTTAAGTTATTGTTACAGACAGATAAATGTTATAAAAGCAAAAATTTATTTTGTTAGGATATTTTGCGGTACGGAGATTTGTTATCATGAAGTTTATCTGAAAAAGTCATTGTAGACTGTTTTTACTTACAAATTACGATAAAAAGGTTTATAGGTGATTCCTGTTTTATTATATACTAGCACTACTACCTGCAGCTTGTCCGCGTGGATTTGAGATTTTAACAAGAAATCTTTTTTATCAAAATAAAATATAGCCTATGTAACCCACAAAGTGTACAGCATTCTATTAGTGAAAAACATTTTGGAATTGGACCAAGTAGTTCCAGAAATTAGCCACGACATACAAACAAACAAACAAAGTCACAAACGTTACCTCTTTAATAACAGTATAGAATAGATAAATATATATTTTACCAAACAGGTTGAAGACAATTACCTGAAACAAATAAAAACGAATTGATAAATTACAATTAATACATTATGTACAAGACAGTTCAAGTACTTAGTAAAAACATGAAACAAAAATTATACGTAGGTACGAGTAAGATAAACGCAAGTAAGTACATCCAAATAAGGCATAATAACAAATAAAAAAGGTAAATAAATTGTTACAAAAATTAAGGGTATAATTTAAACGCTCATCAGAAATATTTTTTAGACCCTAAGCCTAAGCACCAAATAAATTAAATGACTGTACAAATATTATTTTTGCTTCCTAAAATGGATAAATGCTCACCAAATTTTTACACTATTATTCAAATTATTGAGGATACTAGCTGCCCTACCAGGAGTAGGGCAGCTAGTATCTACCAGGAGTAGGGCAGCTAGTATCTAGGTATATTCTAGGTCAATTATTCAAATGGTAATTATTTTTTATTAGACAACAGAAAGCAAAAATTACCAAATTGAAACTCGAGGCATAAAATATTGGTGTTATCTATTTGGAGAAAAAAATAACATATTTGGTCTGAAATGCAGTAAAATGTATTCATATATTTTTATTGCATTTAATAAAAATATAAATTGTATCCTTTTTATAATATTTTAGGAAACACAATTTGGTGAGCATTTATCCGTTTTGGTAAGCGTTTCGAATTTTATTGGTGTAGAAATTGATACATTTTTGGTAGGCGTTTAAACACAAGCTAAAAATTAATATGTCAATTTTAACTTAACATCGAAGTTAACTTCGTACATCAAAGTAAATGGCGTACCACCATTATTTAATATTCTTCGCCGTCTGTGTGTTCACAAAGAGCATGCATCAAACTACTGTTCGCTTGACATTCTGTTCATAAAGGCCCTTCGACAATTGCATGTCATTTGAGGACAAGAAAGGTCGGTGTTCATTATTGTCGCTGTACGATGCCACAGTGCAAGTGGAGTAGCCATCCACCACATTACGTAGGGCTTGCACAAGATGCTTGCATAAAGCTTATTTTCAATTATTTGTATTTTTTTTTCATATCTAATATTATGATAATATTATATGACTAGCTGACGCGGCGGACTTCGTACCGCTTTGACAGTTTCCATCATTGAGTTAAATATATATTAATGGTTTCCATGACAACAAAACAAACAAATCATTTTGTATTGGAAAATTAAATTGTAATTTTTAGTATTTTATTTAATATATTTTTTTAATATAGCCTATGTTACTCAGCGCTAATGTAGCATTTTAATGGTGAAAGAAATTTTTTTATCGGTCCAGTAGTTTTTGAGTTTATTCGTTGCAAACATACATACAAAAGTACAAAGGTTTCCTCTTTATAATATTAGTACAGATAATGATGATGACATCATTATCATCATTACCAGCTTTTTACGTCGTATCTGCGCTAATTCTTATACCAACATAGGTAAATGGATATAATTTAATTACAATAATACATCATTGATGTTACTATCTAATAAAGCAAAATTTTATAATAAATTATTTATTCCTTTTGAAGTTTTAGGTGTTGTTTATTTATATGAAGCCCCCACAATATTGAATATAAGATCAAATAAAATGTATATTAGAAAACAAGTTCAGCATGAACAATATGAATTTAAATTCTTGCACTGAAACCTATTCCACTGTATGTCTATAAGAGTAAAAAAAGAAAGTGACTAATATCCGATAAGAGTTGCTCGAAAAAACTAATAAGATCCGAGTTGCCATCCCTGAGCCGCAAGTGGTATAAAGGACAGTAATAATGGGCAATTTGTCTGAACACTGACGACGTATTATCGACCGAGCGATTTAGATAATGAATAACTTGTGCCTCTATTACACGACATAAGGTAACTTACATCTTCCACGTAAACGTGGGTCTACGAAATTCAATAAACTATTTATATTGTATATAATTGCAAACTTCTACAAATGTCTAAATGACGTAATTTTACATACGAGTAAATTTAATATATTTAGGCGAAAGAAGTACCGCTCCTGATTCTTAGACTTTCTTAGCAACGTGATTTATTTTTGAGCAACTTTAAAAAATAGCTTAGAATTATCATCTATTTAAAGAACACGCTTAAAATTAATAAAAAAAAACGGAAATAATTAATTATCGCTATCTAATCTAAAACCTTTAAACGAGCAATTGTTGTATATATATAATCTGAAACTCGGAAACGGCTCCAACGATTTTCGTAAAATTTAGTATGCAGGGGGTTTCAGGGCGATAAATCGATCTAGCCAGGTTTCATTTTCAGAAAACGTCGTTTTATCCGTAAAAAAATACCGAGCAAAGCGCGGTCATCCAGGTACTAAGTATAACGTTGAAAACATGTTTAATATTGTATAGAACACGAATATTAATAATCAAAAACTAATACAGTGTATTAGAACAGTACATCATCGGCACCAAATTAAATGACGACCGAGCAATGCCAAGCATGTGCGAATGCCGACGCGTCACGGGCATACCGTGAGTCCTCGGCGAGCTTATTAACTCCCTACATTAATTAAATTATTAGAAATCTCGAGCTGGACTAATTAATGAAGAATTCCAAAATTTCGGTCCACCTATCGGGCCTTAATTAAAATTGACAAAGCCGCGAGTGTGCGAGAGCGCTCGCCAAATATCGCCTCTATTAACGCAGCGATCACTCGAAACTAATTAAATTGTGGAGGTAATGGTGCATGCAAATGATACCGGCTCCGCTGGATTCGGACAACGCTGTTACACCTGCGCGTGGCAAATAACAGTCATTGCGATGCGAGAGTTTGGTGGTATAATAAAAAAAATACTAAGCAAACAGCAAACAGCGTAAACGCGGTAGGTCCAGAAAGGAATAGCAAGACGAGCTTGATTTTTTTGAAAAAAGTGTTGTAAAAGCTTTTTCACGATCGGGATTATGACCTTATGACATGCCGTCAAGTGCATTATTTCGATTATTTTCTCAGAAACTGACCTCAGGCTGCAATAGATTGATATAAGTGGAAGAAGGGAATACGGCGCGACATTTATATCGTGTTTTATTAACTAACCAACAATGCGTGACTTTTTCTTGAAACCGACACGCTTCCTCCTCATCTCTATGAGCACAGCTTTGTCCCCTGCGCGAGCCGAAAGTATAAACTTAAGCTAAAGTATACAGGTTGTTTGGAAAAAGGTACTGTCAGAATCGAAAGTCGCAGAGCACTTAACCTTGTAACCATAGCTTTACTAGTAGTTGACAAGCGCCTCTTAGTCTATTTTGTTGGTTTAACAAAGTGCTAAAGTTTTCAGTTACTTTTGCTATCGAGACACAAGATGAAACATCCCCTTCAATTTAGGTAATTTCGGTCAAGTAGGTTAATAATAATTTTAAATTGTTATTATACCATTGAAACTGAAAATAGCAGCAATTGAAAAATATACGAGTTTGCTTAGGTGGGACTTGACTACTTAAGTCGTGCGCAAGGTCGTGAGTTCGAGTCGGACAAAATTTTCTACAGCTATTTTAATAATTAAGCTATTTTAGGTTCTTAATAACTTTTTAAACTATAATAAATAACGGGATTCATACCAAGTGGTTTTTAATGTCCAATATAGTATCGGCACAGTTGCATGCGCCATAATCACGGATGTACATCCGTATCATGATGTACAATTAAAAACATGGTATCCCGTTAATAATTACCTACTCTAGGCTATTAATACTGTATGAAACAGTCGTTTAGTTTTCTCGATTTAAAAGTTGATCCTCGTTGTAAATGTTGCTTATAAATAACATAAATATATAAAAATCATTTATTGTAGTCGGATACATGTCGTTAAATCTTAAGCTACATGTATGTTTCTGTATATTGTGCTTTTTGTTATAGAAAAATAAAGTTATTTATTATTATTATTATTTGTAAGTGTTTTTTTTCTCAGCTAGAAGCCAGTTTTTTTGTTTTTTGTTTTTATTATTATTATTATAATCAGTGACTTTCAGAACACCCTTTTATTGCCACAATTGAGATAGGTGTAGTCTGCTAACTATGACGCTTTTACTGTTTATGTATCAATGTTATTTTATATATTTATTATTTTATATTAATAGGTATTATATTTGGTTTTTTTATGCTCCTTCGGGATGTTACACGCTTTTCTAAACACCTGTGTAGAACATATGGGTGCACCCTCCGTTATAGCTTTGTTGCGGGCTCGCACGGCATCGTAGGCGCAGCGACATTAAAATGAGTAATTATAATAAACCTGATATGTTCTCATAATTAACTAAGCCTGATGAGGAGTGCTTTGACTAGCTACGCACTGGCCAGCGAAAAAAGCGCTTCATTAACGTAATTAATTATAATTAAAAATCTTTACTAACGTTAGACTTAAGATAAGAATTTTAATGCTAAAAACGCTGAGTGAAGACGAAATAGCGAATGTATTCGTTAAATAAATAGCACTTAATTTAAAAATGTATTTTTTTTATTTAAATATGCGATAACACAAAGGAACCTATTACTCTTCCATTCATTTACGTAATACAATGTTATAGTTTTGTTAGAATTCGCTAGTTATCATCCATTGCAAGGTCATAGTAGAACATAAGTAATCCCATCATGAGAGTCTAACGACTGCCTAGAAAATCTTGACGTAAAATTATAGCAGCCTTTTATGACGCTTCATTGTAGCGCTAAAGCGCTTAGCCGCACTCACCAGCAGTAGTGCTAATTAGAGTGACAACCCACTCCTGCCATAAAGCGCTGCAGATTTATCGCCGCAGATTATTTATATTATGTTTATTAGGCCCCGCCCTGCGCCCTCCCTGCCTTACCGCTAATTGAATTGCCGGGATTTTTATACGTAACAACACCTGAGGAGTTTATTAGGCCGGCATCATGACCCTTGGCATAATATAAATGACATTGTTTGAGTTACATCATGTTACGAAGGCAATTGTTTTTTTTAAATTCTCTTTAAGATAGGACTTGTGTTCCCTTTTAACAGTGCTGACAGTTCTGAACGTATTATCTATTCTGTGGTTCAGGCTTACAACGAATTTAAACAGTAGTGTCTACGGTTTTGGAACTTCAGTGAAGTGCTTAACCCGCCAAAGAAAAGATAGGCACTTACTCGTGCAATTGTAAAAACTAATTAATCAAGCCGATTTCACTATAATTAATTACTTATAATGACACAGATAAAGCTTAATTAACCACATGCGTGAAGACTTATTAATCTTGCAGCAGGAGGTAATGTCCGACAATCTTGTGCTCGACTTCCTGACAAGTGACAGACGTTGGCGGGCACGTGACGATGAAGCGGAAGTGACGCCATACGAGATATAGCCACTTATATTTTAATTAAAATAAATATAATATGTGATATGCCAATGTATCTCGCGAAAAGTCTCTACTGCCAATATGAGTGTACAAACTGTGGCCATCGATTTTATTTTTCTTATTTTACCCTAAAAGTATCGATACAACAAAAAATCAACATTACAATAAAAAAAATACAATTACCAATAACCACTATGTAGAAGAATCTACTTATAAGGGAACTCAAAACAGGTAGGACAGAGGCTGTCAAAATTTTGTGTGTGGGATTTCAAACATTTCAAGTGTTGAATTTTGAACACTTATGTGTAATCCTATACTTCACCTAGCTCCCACCAAAAGAGGTCGTCTACAAAATGTTCTAATACATAAAACATTCGCTTAAGTCTACAACTTGATCCGCTAATTAAACAAGTGACCAAAACGAGACGTTAGCAATTAACGTACCAACAGCATAAATCATCTAGAAACACAAGTTATTTTGGCAATAGCTTGTTATGACGAACAGTCCCTCCCGTTACAAAGATAAATCGACATCGAAAATAAACTCTGTTTTATAACAGTTTCCAATCCACTCTCGGCTAAGGATGGGCGGAGATCGGAACTCGAAATGGGAATTCCAACGAAACATTCGATGATATATACGAGCAGTATGTTCGGTAATGAGGTGAGCTGAAAGTGAAAATTTAATTGAATGCAGTACATTTGCCCCCTTGCATATAAAATGAGTATGCGCTTGTAATAGACATTCCGTGTTTTGTTTCCGTTTATTTCAAATTAGAAAGAAATAAAGAAAGAAAGAAAAAACATGTATTGACTCTCAAATAGAATAAATAAAAAAAAATAAAAAAAGACAGGAAGTACAAAAACAAAAAATAACTAAAAAATAACAAATAAAGAACACAGCAGTGTGACGAGCCAATCAGGACTCTACCTCAGCATATGCCGCTACGGTGTGAGAAAGTCACTCACATCGCAACGGCGCTGGTATTCTGGCAGGGCTTGTGGAGGTGACGTTTCAAATAAAATTAGAGTATAGAGACAAAACACTGTACAACTAACTATTTTAAGTATACTCTGTTTATTAGTACGAAGGTTAAAGTATAACTCATCACCATCAGCCTATACTTGTCTCACTGCTGGGCTCAGGTCTTCCCACTTGAACAATAGCACTAGGGGAGTACAGGCCTTAGCTCACCAATGGGTTTTAAGTCCTCGCGCGCCATATGTACGCACGGTCGTACACAAGGTGGCCCGCTAATTATACCTACAGCGCGGGACGGGTTAAAGACAGTCGTCTTACAGCAATTTGATCATTTGGTGGCCCGGCATTCCAAAATGTTCAAGCAAACTTGTAAGACTGGACACAGTTGCTACTGCTTAAATATTTACTCTTATACCACTAAGGTGGCAGTTAGGCAAGCACCAGTCTAATGGTGAGCGGTTACCGTAGCCTATATTTAAGTATGATGTATGAGTGAAGTAACAAAATAAAGTAAGTAAATAAGCAATAAGTCTTTATACTATCTCACTACTGGACGAAGGTTCCATCCATCATTGAAATCAAGTCTACAATTGAAGCGTGTTGGCGTGATAATCGTTGCAACCAGAGGTATTACAGACACATTGTAGACCCTGTAAAAACCTTTCTTATGTTCTTTATAGAAGAACGTCATGTAGACAGATATCGAAAGTTAAATATGTTTTGTAAGTTTGTAATCCGCCATCGGTGAATTAGCTACGGTACTTATTTTAGATGGCTTCCGTTTCTTGTTAAGCACACAACATTCACGCACAACACACATTCCAACTACACTACTCTTCAGCTTCACATTTCTCTTTTAGCATAGCATATTAGGGTTGTAATCAAGTTTCTCAACTACATTCTAGACTTGTCGACTTTCCAACGTAACGGCACCATCCCTTCGCTGTTCGTAACTAAGGAGACACCACTCATTAAGCGCCGTCCGTATGAATATTCTGTCACGACGAGACGTCACACGAAAAGTCAATTAGTGCAACGGTACAAGGCTATTTTATCTAGGTATACCATCAAAAACAAATATTTATACATATTGGAAAGTTTACAATAATGGTGTTTATTTAAAAAATAGGTTATAGTTCATTGCACAAAAAGACGTAAAACAAATGCCACTAACTATAAACAAATGAATAGCGCGAAGCATCGACACACATTTGTATTGCAAAAACAAAAGAACTATATAGCCCTTTTGTAACTCCTATAAAATAACCTGAACTACTATAAGCGCATCTTAAAATTAATAGCTTCAACTTGCAAGATATTAAAAACACATGTCCCAACTAGAAATTAAATGTACGTTATCCTTTACTTAAGCGTTTCAGTATAAATATTGGTGCTCCACGCAATTTGGGGCTTTATAAAGATAGAACGGAGGGTCTCTTTTCCAGGGTAAGGTTTGTGCGTCGGTCTTGTCCACGGCCAATGCTATCCGGGTTGTATCTTCGTTGATTTGTTACTTCGGTTTGCGGAGTGTGTTCCGAAGCTAATTAATTTTAATTGGCCTGGATTGCGAGGCGTCTATTGTGCGCCTTTCGGTCCTTGCGCGGTGGACAGACTTGCTGTTTTAATGAACAATTTTATGTGCGATATGATTGTTAAATTATGTTATTATTATTAAATATACTTTATTTTTATTTGTCACGACGATAAGGACTATTGATTGGCCTTCATCCTTATAGCAAGTTATAATAAGGTCGAAAATGGAAGTGTATTTCACTGCAGCTACCTTCAACTACTGTGGAACTTCGGCAATTTAATTTTCAACTGACAAACAATCGTGCCACCAACCAAACTGAGTACAATATGTATTTTATGCTGATAATCGAAACTGGGAACTCTGGGTTTGCCAGCCACCGGTTATCAGCCACGGAAGCGGTAGAGTTGATCACAAAATTATTCAGGACTTTTTTTCAATATTAATTAAATCAATGAAAATAGGGTATTTAAGCATTTTTATGCAAAAAATCTAAAATGGTCAAAATATCAGTTATTTATATTGACATATCACCGTCGATATACTGTCTCTGAATCATGAAATGTAGATATTTTGACAGAAGAATTTAACAATAAGAACTGTTACGATGATAACACTATTTTCTATTGACCATCTTATACTCGGATATAAATCTTGATATTGTAATTTATAGCGGCAATTCCTTAAATGCTGCTTTTAATGCAATAATGCTTTTTACGTGCAATACCTAGATAAGCCACTTTCAATTACTTAATTATTTATTTGAAGATTAATGGCGGACCCACTTCAATCAGCACAATAATAATCAAGTCAATGTATTCATGTCAATTAGGGATCAGTTTGACATCAATCTGGATCCGATTCTGGATGCACTCCTAATCCGGCGCCCTAACCCGCTTAGGGCTGCCCCGAGCCCGCGGATTAGACACTTGTACAGAAACTGTCAAATTTCTTCAATATTAATATTCAACCATATGCCATCGAAATAAAGTTTAAAGTCTATTGAGAAAATTTGACAGTTCGTGGTAGTATATGTGCACGCGTGTGTACAATCTCATTTAATTTTACGCATCCCTGCTATCTGAATGACTTATTGTCGCGTTGCTATAATTAAAAGCGATAGGAAAGGCGTTCATACTGATAGAGTCGTGGATCCAAAATAGATGAAGAATGGACATGGCCACGATAGCGTAATTGAAAGTGACCTGACCTAATACAACAAAGGGTGCGCGCTCAAATCCAATCCGTGGATTATGTTGGTCAATTTTCCGAATAGTTGAGGAATTTAAAAGTATTGAAAACTTTTTTCTGGGCTCACAGAAAAGACATTTCTTTTTTGTTTTATTATTTAAATTTAAATTTTATTTAAATATTTTACATCAGGTAATAGTGTTGTCCGTAAAATTAAGTCAACAATTTAAAAAGTAATAATATAAAAAGTTGTTTGATACATACAATATGATACAAAAAATAATAATTTTGATAGTCAATGAACGGCGCTACTTGTACAATCGCATTTAATTTTACGCTCGTGCGCCCTTCTTCTGAATGACTTATTGTCACGTTGCAGTAATTAAAACCCATAGGAATGCCGTTAATAGATTATACAATCCAAAATGGATCGAGAAGTGAAAAGCATTGAATGTCCCGAGAAACAAAGAAGCTAGGTACAGTTTGAAAACAAAAGACTTATTAGAATTTGGAACATTATGCATGTCTCTTTAAAAACCATCTGGTTTTTAACCCACTACAGAACAACCTACAGTAAACTGTTCTGTATAATTCATACTTTAAGTTCTAGGAAAATGTTATTAAGTCTGTAATAGGACGGGTCGTTTATATTTAGACATTTATCGATCCCTGCTACTGCAACACTATAACCTTCACATTTCCTATGTCAGACATTACAATCTACGTACTACTTAGTTGTTTTTCTTTAACATATTACACTTAAAAAGGGAATAACAGTTGTTGTAAGTATGTTTTATGAACAATATAATTGTTTGTAGATAAAATACATATTATTTTAATCAAAACCATTTAAAGTTTTCATTCAAGAATTGAAAGGCTCCATGTTCGAATCCAGATTTTTTACCATTGAAAATGGTTATCAAATGCAAATCGCCTGAGACGTATTTTTGGCCATAGCTCCGAGGATTTTGGGAGAATCGAAATGGAAATAGTACCAAGAGTTGAGGAATTTATTGCGACACGTGTGAGCGTTTGAATTTTAAAAATCGACTGGATACATTTTTTGGAATTTTGAAAAATGTAAAAAAACAGGGGTTTTGGGGGGTTTTCGTATACTAAATTGTAAATATTTCGAAAAAAAAACCGACTTAAGAAAAAATTAAAAAAAGCGTCCTAGAATATTAGTTCAGCTACAAAATGGCGAAAAAAAAATTGAAAATCGGTTAATAATTATTGTGATGTTATAGGTGGTCCCTTTAGATTTGGTTTTGTAGAAACACAGGACCGATCGTCATGGTAATGGTGTTAAAAGATGCAGATGCAGGCTAGAAGTGCATGCAAGTTGGAATTGTGTTATTTAAAATAAAATGTTTTTTTTTTTCGTAAATTGTTGTAGGTACTCATTTTCAATGCTCCGATTCTTGCGGGGACTACGAAATCTGTGAATTTTTGCTAAAGCGTGCAAAGTCAATCGAATCTTATCGTATTTTTTCTTACAAGTAATACATAAATAAACAATATTTCCTTCCTGTATGATGATGATGAATGATAATAGAAATGAGAAGTGAGAAATGATATACCCCCCAATCCCTCAAGTATCTCAGTAAAGATGTGGCGCTTTACTAAGTCCTCGGGTGGACTTCTTGAGAGAATTTGAAAAGTGACGTTGCACTGTTTTGTTTCATTTGCTAACACTCATGCACACTCACGAACACTTAACGGTTAATAATCCACCATTATTTCACATTAATATTCGACATAACACAAATTTTAGAAATTAAAACAAAACCGCATACATGACTCTTCACTTTCCCGCCAAGAAGTCCCATCTTCTTATTAGACTCATATTACGCGGATCAAATGTACGAAAATAATTAAATTAAAAATAATAAATTATATCCAACCTCCTCGGTAAACTTATCCACTAAGTATACAAACTTGTGGAGATATCCACATTAATCACGCATGTCATATCCGTCATATTGAGTACACGCACTGGCAGCTTACAAAAGGTCGCACTCGCATGCATACTATTTGAAAAAGGAACAGAATGAAATAACGCTGCTCGCTTGTTTAATCTCATGAGCAGGCTAATTGTCCGCGGCAGTGACGATGACAGTCGAGCCCGGGGTGCGGGGCGCGGGACACGTGACCCGTCACTCGCAGGGAAATTAAAACATTCCGTTATTATTTTCATTTTGCTAGTGCGGTAGGGCCGTCGTCGACAAAATAATAAAAATGTATACAATGAAAATGTCGAGAGCGGCTGTGATTGCAAGGGCCACTTTAAGAGCAGTGAGAAAAATGCTGATCGCACATTATTATTATACAATATATTGCAGGCTTAAAATTGTGTTAAGAAAATATAATATCATCATTCGCTTAACCTCTTCACAAACTTACTTTGGGATCAGCGCAATATTCACTTAAAACGAACATTAAAAACTTTAAAACTAAAATTCATATACGCTGAAACTACATGTCAACGTACAACGTCCAATGAAGTTTGCGTATATACAGCCTCCATTTGGAATTTTGTCGGATCAATTTCATTAAGTACTTATGTTTACAATTAAGGAATCGAAGAATCGACAAATAAAAAACTTCCTCCGACAGAGAGATCACCTAACAATACACGATATTACGGATTAACAAATCAAAGCAATGTGTGCACGTAATGGGCAGCAATATCGCGGGACCCCATATCAAAGTAATATTGGCAGACGCCGCCGTCGGCGTAGAAATTTTAATAATTAAAAATCACCCCAACCCGACATGAAGGGGTCTACACACTGCACATTATACGTTATAATTTTTAATTAAAATTCTCGGCACAACCAACTATCATGATAAAACTATTTCTACTTTGTTACTCATTTACGTGAAATCTTTTAATGATAAATTAAGTATCACATATGATTCCATCGAAATAATTAATATAATTAGCGAGCAAAGAAAGACCTACCGTAACGAAACAATATACAATTGTTACTATTAATTAAAAACGAGACAGCAATGATTACATTCATCTTCATTAGATTAATAATGTACAGGAAAAAAAAATTAAAATACATAATGTATGTCTGTTCTCTAACAAGTAAACAAGTTATTCTATTACGTTCAAAACTTTTTACTCATACGTTTACCCCGAACGTATCGTTAATTAAAACGTGAGTTTCAACATTTTGTTTCATTTAGCATGATGCCTACGACCACAAAAATGCTCATACGAGTGAAACGTTATTAAAATCGCAAACATTACAGAGCGTGAATTCAATGACATTTAATAATACTGTTTATGTGAGCGAAATTGTATTACAATGTCTTAATTAAAATGGCGGCCATCATTCCACATGAGTGCAAATTAAATTTTCCATTCGACTCGACAGTGCGTTCGGGCAATATAGAAAAAATAGCAAACATTCATAGCGATTCCAATAGGCTAATCGTGAGTTATTAAACCCCTCGCGCCCACCTGATAGCCTCCCAGATATAATAGAAATACCGGGGACTTATTATTAAAATTGCTGCTAAATTGCTCCCTTCGCCCGTCGGATTTCGTAGATCTCACTTATTGACGTTATATTGTTATCGTTATAATATTCATTTTGCATTGTGTGTTGATTTGTAGATCGAACCATTTGATGGTAGTTGGATAAAATCAATTGTAATGTCGACAAGCGGGTCTAACTACAATGTGACAATGTTTTATAGTAGAGCACCCCTCCGTGCTTATTGTACTCTGTTAAAATAGTCGTCTCCACTTGGCGTTTTAGATGTAATATGCTGTAAAATGCCAGACATATTGGTGGAATATATTATTTGTTTAGAACTTTCGTTGTTTCTGGTAGGTATATGAAAATATTTTTGAGGACTCGCGATTTCGCGTGTTTTTTATTCGATATGTCATTAATTAAAGTCTTTATCGTGTCCCCTTTGTATTTTATATAGATAAAAGGTGATCCATATTACTCGGAGATAGTAAAGCTTTTCATTAGTGAAAGATTATTTTGTAAGTATTTAATAGTTAAGGAGATTTAGCTTCAATCAATCAAAGAAACAAAATGTTCACTTTTATAATATTAGTGTACATATTTAGTTTAGTTGTACGTAATATATTATAAAAGCTGATTTACCGTGACTTTTACATTCTATTGACTAACAACAGCTACATAAAATGCACCTACATTGTCTAGATAAATTATAAAATAATCAAATTAACCTTGAACCCACGAAACATATCGTATTCAGTAACTAAATTATGCATTAGCCGGTATTGTGTGTAAGGTAACCCAATCAGTCAGTGGCACTACAATAACAACAGTATTGTAGCACGCGGACATTAATTAGGTAAGTACGCGGTACACGTCAGTTTAATTAATTGAGCGTTTATTGGCGCATTTGTGCATTACCTAACCGATGCGGTTTCGATAGGAGCTTCCTACCACCGTGACTCACCTCGCAAGCTGACTCACTCAGCATAACAATAGGATAGATATTTTACACCTTTTCGTCATTGCTCATTTGTCTTTTTAGTTGAAGTATGATTTAAGGGTCTTCTTACATTTTGTTATGCACCAATTTTTTTTTTAAAGTTACACAGTTTTTATGAAACTTTTTTTGCTTAAAGTAGATAAGTACAGAGATCGGAAATAGTTGGTGGAAATTTTTAAATGAGTTTATACTATTCAAAACTTTTCAACTTTTCTTTTAAACGCATAAATTCTGTAGAAGAAACATTTTCAAAACTTTTTTTAATGTTGTCTACTTACTATTTAGATCTACTAAGTTTATATGGAATATCGAAATGTTTAAAGGCTCTTACCAATAAATAGATTAAAGTATTATTTGGCTATTAAAATTACTGTAAGACGACATAGCCACTTCCTAAGTGAATGAGGATTCCCAGTGAAGTGCGCTTCCACCCTTTGCCTTATCGTCTATATTTACCATTAGACGAAGGTCAAGCACTTTCTGTTAAGTTATTGTGTTAATTAATTAAATGTTCAGTTGTTCTATGACACTAACTGAATTTAACGTAAACAAAATAAGCGTTATTAACACTCAACTGTAATCGAACACCACTCTCGTAATATCAGGTGAAGTTTTCATAATATCATCATATTAAACTGTTACAAATTGCAATAATAAATTGACGAGAACAATACACCCGATTAATAATAAAATTGTGGAATTGTAAACCACATGTATAGACAATTATACGAGCACTTTAAACTCTGAAACAAAACATATCAAGTGTCGACCGCAATATTTAACTGTAAATATTATGTAACAACTAAATGAAGCCTGTGTATACGAGTATTTGTTACCTACATGAAACTCCTTCTTTGTCCAGTATTCTAAGAAAATTCGAAGGTTCTTGGTATTTGTCTAAAATATATTATATTTAGTAGTATACTATAGTCATAAATTAATATTATAAATACGTACATATTACTTTTTTTATAGTAAATTCTTGAATATTTTTACTATAAGCCCATTTTTACCGTTTTTTTTACCGAGAAGGCAGGCCCGATTAACCATCGGTGCCTTGACAGGGCACTATGCCACAAAACAAATGCTTCACAGAATGCACCTTTCAACAAATAGTTTGTGTAGGGCATGTGGAGAGGAAACGGAGTCAATGCAGCACCTACTGTGTGACTGCGACTCTCTGGCTAGGAAGAGAATGCGACTCCTGGGGTCGGCTTATCCGAGACCGGAGGACTTCAGGCTCTTCGCTCTTAAGGACGTTGCCAAACTTATGGCATCTATCTTTACAGAGGAGGAAGAGTGAAAGGATGGTGTTGCACAAAAGATCTCAATGGGTCGAAGTGTTACTGGAAGAAGGGAAACCTCAGCAGGCCCCACCTAGATAAGATAAGATAAGATACCGTTTCTTTAAAACTCCAGTACCTACAATCAATAGAACAGCCATTTTGTATTTTGGGGTTTGTTTCAAAGTATAAATTAAGTTTACTATAAAAGGGATTTTATAATTTCTTGTTTAAATTACTTAGTTAGGTATACAATAATATACTTTTTTATTAATGCGATTAACCGTTCTCTTTGGAAACTGTAAAGCCTACAATCGTGAAATCTGGCAATTTGGAAAGTTTATATAGCGTGAAGTTACGTGAAGTGTGTGCATGTAGTTAGCGGACTAAGAAAGGAGTTTTCTTATTCCCTCGGGATCATGAGATACTTACGTTTTCACGAAAGAAGTCGCGAAGGGTCGATAGTTACTTTACTACTTTTTTTTAAACTAGGTAAAATGCTTTGCTCATACACCGAGGCTAGTGGCGACTAAGGGTTATGTGGGACTCTCCTCCTTTTCTTTCGTCGATCCAGTTCGACGAGACAATACCCACAAAAAAACCTAGTACTTACTATACCTTCTCTGCCACGGGGATGGCTCGGGATCACGAATGGCAAGTACTGAATTCAAAGTTACTTTCTACTTACTAGCTACTTACTTACTAGTTACTACCCCTCATTACTTAACTCCTAACACTTTTTAAACTCCACCAGCAAATAAACAAATTCAATTCGAATTAGTAAATTGATTGGTAAATCACAACTCACAGACAGTGGACTAAACTGTGGTAACAAACAACGCGCTGTCTACCCACTGATTGACAACGTATGGAACCCACTAAACATGTTAAATTAAACGAATCGTATCCCGCCTAATCTCCAATGAGTTTAGTGTGCGGTAGGGCTGTCAGAGCCAACGGGCTCATAAGTTCACTGTACATTTAAAGTTAAAGTAACGACTTTAACTTTAAATGTACAGTGAACTTTAAGTCGTTGTTTTATCTTAAGTAGGTGTTAGTTACCTAGTGACTTACAAATAAACAAAGAATAAGGTCCGAATAGTTATTTCGTGTTTTGTTCCTGTCATGTAAACGTCATTTCAAATTAAAGTAAAAGAGACAAAACACGGAATAACTATTCGGACTTTATTCTTTGTTTATTTGAGTTTATGTGTTTATTTGTTTATTTGTGTTTATGACTGGGTAATAACTTTCTGTATCGGACCAACGCTGAAATCTTTAAAAAAACTGATACTGATATATATATATGTATATATATATGAAAGTAACAATTTATAGATAGATAATTTGATCTGCTATGTTATTTTTTCTCAGCAGTAGCAACCATGGCGGCGCATCGCGCCACCGATTAATTCAGTGCATAACTTGCATTACAGATGCGGCTTATCGCACTGTAATGCGATCGTTTGTTGCCTAACGCGATCCTTATTGATTCTTACCGATACACTCATAATTATGTCGCATCAGTTACCAATTGCAAGAAGCACAATGGCGCAGTGGTAAACGCGCACGGACTACAATTGTCGGATGTGTCACCAAAAAATTATCATCTTAAGCTTCTCCGTGCTTCGGAAGGTTCATTCTCCAGCAATGGAGACATAAAAATAAGCTGGTGGTCGTCGAGTGGTAAGATCACATCCAGCATTCCTATTCTCAGCGGGTGGTAGAGTTTGTTCACGTAATCCACCACGTGGTTTAGACCCAGAGGTCCCGGGTTCGATTCCCAGCGGAGGGTACATGTTTGTGTACTCGGTTTGGTTGGTGGTAGGACTTGTTGGTCCGCCTGGCTAGCTACCACCATCTTATCTAAATATGTCGCCATAACATCAATGTTTGTAGCATTGTTGTGTTCTGGCAGCTAGAGATAAGATAGCCAGGCCTCACTAGTTGAGGATCCCGGGTGAAGTGCGCTTCCACCAATTGGCCTTATCATCACTTAACATCAGGTGAGATCAAGGCACTGTGCTTACCCGTAAATGTATAAAAAAACCTAGTAACGAGGTTGAGCTTGAGGTTGAGGTTGAGCCTAGGCTCAATGTGGTTGTCCAGTTGTCCTACCAAAGCCAACGGTTTAACGTACTTTCTGACGCATGGGAGAGTTGGAGATATTTTAATGTGGTCTTTAATCTACTGCAATGCTCCGCTGAACTATAATATATTACAATACACTACACAAAATTCAAAATTCAACATCATTTATTCTGTTTAGGGTACAAGTACTTAGCTCTTATGAATGTCACTATACTATCATCGGTTCGTAAGTCTGCACAGGGCGGGAGACCTTGTACTGAGAAGAACCGGCAAGAAACTCAGCAAGGGCACATATTTAGTATTTAAGGGTGCGCCGTCCGTAAGTGACAAGTGTCATATATTTTATTTGAAATGTCTTCGTCTATATTTATTTGATGCCGCGCGGCCATACTAATTTTGTATGGGGAATTTAACGTGTAGATTTAAAAAATAATAATTTAAAAAACCGCTCGATAAATCGAAAATGTGAGACGGATGATTTGTAGTTAAGACATTGGTGATTGTTTAGACATAATTAGAGGTATAATAATTTCGATAAACTATATAAGATATCAACTAAACGCCGCCACTAGTTTTCATGATTTTTGCCCAATTTTTAATGACATCGTAGAAAAAACTATAGTGTGTAATGAATTTATGGATCAGACTAATTGTAAACACGTTCCCTTTGATACTAAATATATATTTTGTTTATGTAATACGATAGTTTTCTTATCATATAACTTAACCGTGACTACATTTTTGGCTTTTTTTGGTCAGCGTTTATAAGCAACTATTTCAAGTCAATAATGGTAAACACAAAAGGATATTGGACGCTCTGTGGTTCAAAAGAAACCTTAGTAGGTAACTTAGCGACTACGAAAAGAATCTAATACCTTCACGTATAGATTGAAGCCCTATGATGTTGTTTAATTGAGTCAAACACAAACATGACATATAGAACGCTTAAATATATTATTTTATTTTTACTGTGATATTGAATTACATGGCCCATATAAAGATTTTATTTGAAAGCTGTAACTGAGCTGTAAATTGTATACGTCATTATCGTTCATTAATAAATGAACAGCATGCATGCGTTAAATTATATCAAAAAGCGGATATGAGCGAGCCAAACGTTTATTAAAAAATTTTGGTAACTGTAGCAGCCATTTTATAAATCCTAATTATGAATTAACTCGGTGTGCCGTTATATTAATGAGTACCAGTTACGATGAATGAGTAAATTGTATTGATTTTCTCTTACGCTTCATAGCTTTATCAGGACAGGGTGTTGGAAAAAAAATGTTTTTTTATTTTTTTTATTCTTAATTGCATAGATATGATACGGCAAAGCATACTTAACTAAAGTAGGTACGCACTTCAGAGTAAGTAGAAAGCTCAACCTCTTAGCTCTAACTAAGTGCTTTAAGTGTCTGACTTACAAAGGTATTTTCACTATTAACAATAATTATTATTAAGTTTGTTCAATAGCTTACTTGTTCATTATAGAAAAATTCAATATTTTTAATATACTTAAGTTTATTTTTAAAGTTTTTGCAAAATCTAATGCCAATTTTTTTATTTAAATTACATTTATTTAATAGTAAATAATAGTTAAGGTACAATTAGTAATAAAATAGATAGGTGTTATGTTATTGAAACTCGGAAGGCACGTATTTATTATTATATTCGTATTTTTTATTAAATAAACTTTTTGATAATTTTATCGGAACCAAAGAGATATTGAGTGAGTGTAAATTCGATTATATGAGTAGATATATCTAGATGAGGATGACGTCAGCAACTTTTAAGAAATTTAAAAGTGTTCCATGCGTAGTACCTACACAAAACATGAGCAAACTTGGAGACCTGACATCATTCTTCATGAGCGAGACTCTTAGAATATCACTTAATTTATGTATGTAAATAAAAATGTAGTATACTATTAGTAGTTGTGTCACTAGGTAATAAACGTTTTCTTAATATCTAACATAAAACACAGAGGGTTATATTAACACAACCCCTGAGACGGACGTATAACATTTTTCTACCGAGAAAATGCATAATAGCATAATTGGTTCGCAAATCACCGTCGCAACCAAACAAACTCAACAAATCCAACAGTTTATAAACGAATACATACAGAGGCAGCTGAGCAAACACCACCATGCGTGGAACATTCTAAGCAAATATTGGCCCATCATTGGAACATATTCAAAGTCAATTGGTCGTAAAAACTACTGAGGCAGTCATCGAACGAGCCAAAAGCATTATGCCAGACCGCCCGCCTATGAATGTCTCCCGTATATATTTCACGGTAATTAAACTTGAACACCATTTATCCTATGGTTATCTTAGCTCTTAAATATGTTTATTTAAGAGCTTATTGATTTAAACTCTTTTGTCGAGAAATCGTCGCCGGTGACTATAAAAAGACGCAATATAATTAGTTAATATTAGATGTATAGTCGATCATTAACAACATCAACAACATGTATTCAAATTGTATTCAATGACATAAGATTCAAAACTGTATCCACGTTAAAGCTCTCGTGGCTGTACTACACCGACTGCCTTTGCCGCGAAAAAGGTTATTTAAAAAAAAAATCTTGCCAGTTTTTCTCGGTTATAGTTATTCGTTCACTAGTTATATACTTAGTATATTCTTTCAAAATCACTGAATGGAACAAAAAGCACAGTCACAATTACAACATTGCGAATACAACTTCAAACAATAAACTACGAAATCTTAAATCTTTTCTACACTTGAATTGCATCTCGTTCTTGTGCACAATATTCACTACATAGACCTTAAAATATCAACAGAAAATCTATTTTCATGGCTTTGACAGCAATCCTTACGCTTAACAGGAACGTAGCTAATAAAAACGTTTCATCATCATCATCAGCTCATTTTATGTCCCCACTGCTGGGGCACGAGCCTTCCTTATGGATGGATAGGGAGAACAGGCCATAAACCACCACGCGAGCCCAGTGCGGATTGGTGATTGGTAACGACTGCTAATGCAGCCGAGACCAACGGCTTTACGTGCCTTTCGAAGCACAGAGGAGTTCGAGATGATACATTTTTGTCACCCATCCGATGACTGACCTTTGCGAAAGTTGCTTAACTTCAGCACTCGCAGACCGGGCGCGTTAACCACTGCGCCATCAATCGTTACATAAAAACGTTACAGTAGGTATCTTAATATCAAAGTCACTATACAAACAAATCAAATTGGCTACTAAATATTCAAAATCAATAGTCCATACGAAACATACGCGCGTAATTCGACAATGGCAGCCTAATTCAATTTGAATCACACACAATATTCTATTAATAGTGACGGACAGGTGTAATCAATCCGCTCAGCTAGTGATGTCCCGTGTCACATTAAAATCATGCGAGCAATTACGGTACGGCATTTACTCATACCACGGCACCGCAATGCATTAGTTTATTTCAGATTAAGTTCTAATTTATCTGTCCATAATTAATAGTGGCTGTTTAGCCATAGCATTAATTTACGGTGTAGCGATATTGTGTAAGTATCATGTTTAATATTATTTTGATAATTATTAAAAGTTAAATAGGCAATATACATTTAGGTTTTCGTGTATGTTCGGTGTATGAAACGAAACGAGCCACTTTTTTTGAGATTATGTTACCTGTTTTTTTAACAAGACTCTTCAATGAAACATTAATTTGATTTATTGTTTATCCTGACGTTTCGAACCCTTTGCAGGGAACGCACGTGATTAGAATTAAACGAGAGTATAAAAGCTACCAACTTACTATAAGACGACCAATACCTCAGTCTCCCTGTGACCACGGACCCTGCAAAGGGTTCGAAACGTCAGGATAAACATTAAATTTAAAATTAAGTATAAAATAAACGCGAGAAGACCCGTAAAAGTTTTTATTTAAATGTGTGTAGTGTTCGCGTAAACTTTAGAAAACAGTATCACTCTTTAAATATAATGTTTTCATATTCGTTCTAACTCCATAGTTAAATAACTTCACTATAAGCTGTGAAGCCTTATAGTTCAGACAGCAACAAAGGTCGCTGAATACTTTACGACTTTGTTAAACCAACTTAATAAAATAAAATAAAATCTAACCGGTGATTGTCAAATTCAAGTACCTAAAGCTAATATGACATGGTACTAAAGTGGTCAGCTACTTCCGATACTGACTTATACTTGACGTAATTACGTCAAGTATAATCAGAAGTACTTTTTAATTCCAAATTTAAGATGTTAATAAAGTTAAAACTTAGTTTCTCAACACAAAAATCTAAATTTTCAACAGAACATTGTGGATGCGAGCGAACCCTAGCTCTACGAAAGGATCTGATTGTTATCAAGGGTGGCGGGAGCCAACCTTCTGCCTATCTGTTTTGAGGCACGTGATCCATGTTTTGATATTTTTATGCGCAGTCAATGCGCAAATATTTGCAAATATTTTTTAAAAAACACAACGTCATAATGCGTTTTTTCTCAATTGGCAAGAATCAATTATCAAGAACCCGATCCAGCGAAGTGTAAAAAAATTTATAGACGCTTCCAGTCCCAAAATTTTATTTTGTAAAAGACATTCATTTTATATGTTGATAGTTAATTGTTAAAACTATACCAATCAGTCGCAATGGCGCACTAGTTTGCTTATGGCACCTACCACACCATAAGACTCTTGATAAAAAAATACCCTTGACTTAGATTACAGGGTCAAAGACTTTTTTATCAATAATAAATTAAATAAACGATACAATCAAATTGCTGTGACTATTTAAATTACATTTTAATGGCAGCATGAAACATAACTCGCAACTTTAGCAGATGCTTTCACAAATACCACTAATGAATAAATAATCGAAACAAACAGATAACAAGAGATGCCAATTAAACAATACACTAATTAATTCCAAACATCGGTGTAGTGGACTTAATTAGAGCGGGCAACATTATCAAACGAGCAGTGCACACAGACATAGACAGATACATATATCTATAAAAAATAGGTTGATGTTTGTGTTATCTGTTCCTTAACTGAGTATTTGTTGAGATATAAAAAAACATTGTTCATTTAAGTCTTCGCAAAGTCTCTCTTCTCTAATTCATTAACAAAGTTTAATCTCAATGAGGTTTTATTAATTTTACCGATAGACCTATTGTGTTTTAAATATCCATTACTTTACATAAATAAAACGTTACATCAGAACTCCAGAGAAAATCTGTAATTTTTAATCTTCAATCGTTTTAATAAGTCACCAAAGTAAGTGAGCCAAACGCCGCAGACCAACTCCCACGAACTCAAGAAACAAAACTCCTTTACGACAATCTCATAAAAGAAGCCACATTAAGTAGACAGGCCCTTTTTAATATCGAGGCGAGAGCCGGCCGCACTGTCCCACGAAACATTTTCCATTAATAAAACGCGAAAAAGGAATATTACATATGAAAAAGACATATATCCGTATCGGCGGACCCGTCGCTATCTCCTTGGAAGGTAATAACTTCTTTACAAGTCCAAAGTCCGAGGGATTGAAAAGCAATTTCAGCAGGACACCCCGCACGAGTGCGGGCCGGACTCAACATATTTCTTTTTCGCCGCTACTGTAATTCGCCTTTGATTTAATCTCGAGAAACAAATCTTTGAATGTGAAACTTTAGTGATAGGCATCAGTGGAACTAGTTTCGTTGATTGGATTCCATCCCCGCTTGCGCCCCGGCCTTTCCTACAATTTGAATTGGTCAGTGCAGATACCCTATTTGTCTGATTCCACTGGTAGATTGCATTCCTTATTTTTTAGGAGCCGAGGTTTTTGTCAGATCCGTGTCGTCGTTTAGCTTGGTTTTACCGTACTATATTCAAACAGGTTGCAAGCTATGCTTCTTGTAGTACAAATTATGTTAGTACAGAAAGTTACCACTTTGACTGCTGCAAAAGCATGTTCAAAATAATTTTTTACGCAAATTTTGTTGCGAACAAATTACAAAAACACAAATGTTGAAAAAAATTAAGTTGACGGTAGTTGTTGACATTGAATGGGCGCCTTTGGCTTTCAAAGTAAAAAGTGTTGAATAATATCGGCGGGCTGGTTAGAACCACGGTAGCTCAATTGGAAGAGCACCTGACCCGGTATGTCAGAAGGGTGCAGGTTCAAATCCTGCTCGTGGAAATTTTTTCAACATTTGTGTTTTGGCTGCAAAAGCAGACAAAATCATAGAAATTGTTAGTCAGTAACTGGGTGAGTGTTTTTACCTTTCGATTTCGTTTACAACAATTTGTATAACAAAATTGCAACTGATCTTGTTTGTCAACAGGAATCGCTGATATAATAGCATACCATACAAAATCTGAGCACTCTGGGGACCACCATGGTGCTTGAACATAATCTTTCAAACTATGAACTAAGTTACTCCTTTTGCGTACCCTAGATCAAG
The DNA here is from genome assembly GCA_963082485.1 of Eudonia mercurella. Lineage (NCBI taxonomy): Eukaryota > Metazoa > Arthropoda > Insecta > Lepidoptera > Crambidae > Eudonia > Eudonia mercurella. The sequence goes on from OY720027.1 coordinate 13,643,754, forward strand.
TTACTTGTTGTGTGAATTTTATTAATTTGCACGGTTCAAAGAAGAGGTAACCAAACAGCCTGTTGACTACATGTTCCATTTTAAAATAATAATATCCAGTGTCAACGGATCAATTTGTATCGTATCAGTATATAAGTAATATAAATGCAGAATCGTAACTTTAGACCCATAGCCGTGGGCGTCGATGCATCCACACAGTAGGGTTGGCACGCTTCTGATGAAATTCAATACACTTTCTACGGTTTTTATCAGTCAAATAGGACTTTTTAAACATTGAAAAGGTATGCCTTTACATTAGTAAAAATATCATATTCATTATAGTTAATGTAAGAAATTTCCAATAACCTAAAATATGAGTAATTCCAAAAATCTTATTAAAATTTAGGCCTATATTGGAATGCAATACTTTTACATGAACCTAGTTTATTTGATGTCACTCACCTTTATGTCATTATTATATTATTTTAACATTGTAAATTTGAAATACCATATTAACAGTTCGTGTTCTTAACACTACAATATCAAGATATTAAATATAAGTAATAAATAGTAAAAAAAAAAAAAATAATAAATGGCATTGTCAATGCAAAATTCAAAATTTAAAAAAAAATTAAACGCTGTTTTTTTTTCAAATAACTACAATATTGTAATTAATTGAAAAAAGACATAGTTAGTAGTTTAGTACAGTATATTAATATCAATATACTATACTAAATTGTTGTCTAAAGATTACGCGAACACTAAAAACATTGAAAAAAACTATTGAATTTCACTTATATGGCCTAACTGACAACCCTGCGCGCACGATAGCTCATATCACATTTCTGCGGTGCTGACCGCAACATATACATTACAATTACCAAGAGTCACACACTCCAAATAGGTTTTGTTTCGCAAATTTATTTGTCGGTTATTACTTCGGTGTAGAGTTCGTTTGTTATTAATTGACGAAAACAACATATTTATTCAATTTAAAGCATTTACTGAAGCTAAATAGTACGTAGGTACCTCTGTAAATAAGCAAATGTATTCTCTTTAGTGAGATTATTTAAACCCAAGCGCGAATGATCTACAAAGGTTTGGGTAAACTTTTAAGTATGTTAACTATTGAATTGATGGTAGAGCTTATTTAAAATCAGCCTAAAGCTTCTACCATCTTATTTAACATATTGCCATTGTACAAAGTACAGTTTTATAATAATGTAACATAAGCAAAACCATATTGCACAACGCGAGCAGTAATTAATTATTTTATTTTTATTGAATACAGTTCAAAGTCGCCTTTCTTTGTGTGCACGCATTGTTTACATTTCTATAATAAATCAAGCGTTTACTTTCCGAGTGTTGTTATTTTACAATCAAGTCCAAATCAAGATCAATGTTAGTTGCATTCTTATATTTTGAAAGACCGAGATAATAAAGTCCGTTCTTCAATATTCCGGGAGCTGTGCGTTTTTAATTTTGACCTTTTTATAACTGAACATCGAGTAAGACGAAATAACTTAGAACGAAAAATTATGAAAATGTTTTTAAATCGAATGCCCATTTCAAATGTATCTGCAGCGAGAAAACGGATATATATCTCCAATTTCAATTCCTCCATTTTGCATATATAACTCTTTTGTAGCCAACCCGTCGCAGTGAAAACGAAAAAATCTTACTAAGCCCAACTCAATTGGAGAGAGAGCCGTCCGTCCGCAGATCGCTATCGCGTAAACTATAAGGGCTGCCTTATTTATATAATCTGACTATTTGTGAGGGACAAACGCCCCTTATGATGTTATTCCTTTTTCCTCATCTTGAGGGATTACATATTCGCGACACAACTGTTTGGTCGTTAGTAAAATGACCATCGTAAACATTGTGTTACCACAATTAGGTGACTTTTAATAACTTTAATGGAGGTTAAGATTAAATAAAAAAGTATGACTTGTTTTTTTGTAAATAAGTACCTTTGAATTGATATTTTTTTTTTCATAATTTTGTACTTATTGCGAAACATTTTTATTCTTATTATCAATATTTAGCTAAGTAGTCAAGTCATGAAATACTTAGTAATATGTATTATTCCATGACGTTATTAGGTTATATCTTCTAAAAACTTGTTACATTTACCCAACACTGAATGTTTATCACCAAAAATAATAAATACTAAAAAGCTGCTTTGTGAACGCTCTCGAACAGGTCCTATAAAACTATTTCCTTCGCCGGCTGACCGCACGTCGACTTATGATTCAATTTAGATAAGTATTACAATATTATTTGCACTTTCCTCATTCCTCCATTTAACTTGACTAATAAATAACATAAACACATAAACTTTATTTAAAATTCAACAAATATTTGGTTTATCAAACTAATAATGGGTATTTGAAAAAGGACAAAGTGTTGAAAAAATTCCACGAGCGGGATTCGAACCCGCACCCCATGACATGCCTGGTCAGGTGCACTACCAACTATGCTATCGTGGCTCCATCCAACTCGCCGAAATTAATCAACACTATCTATTTTTACTTAATAAGCCAAAGTAGCCCTGCCCTATTCAATGTTTTTCAACGCTTTGTCTTTTTTCAAATTGTAATTTGTTCGCAACAATATTTGCGTAAAATTATATGTAAATAATCATAAATATAGCTTGCCTAACTCTTAACTGATCTTTCAATATTTGTAAAAATATTAAGATAGGATGTTGATGACGTAGTTGTCGACATTGAAAAGGGCTCCTTTGGCTTATAAAGTAAAAATAGATAGTGTTGCTTAATTTCGGAGAGTTGGATTGAGTCACGATAGCATAGTAGGTAGTGCACCTGACCCGGCATGTCATGGGGTGCGGGTTCGAATCCCGCTCGTGGAATTATTTCAACACTTTGCTTTTTTTTAAATTTTAATTTGTTCACAACAATATTTGCGTAAAACTATATGTAAATAATCATACTAATAGGTAAGTATTGACAAACCTTCATAGAACCAGTGTGGTGGGTTTAGACTCAATCTCCCCATTTGTCATTGTCAAGTCACCTCAACTGCTCAAAACTTTTATGCATTGATTATTATTGTAGTTGTACGTCCCGAGACCCAATCGTCTTATTCCGAGTGATATATTTTTGACGAATAAAAGTATCTTTACAACTGTCCCGGCCTAGTCTGACTAACAGACAATGCAAACGCTTCATACCCGTACTTATTCGGTTAGAATTCGCGGCGTCCGCGCAAGCCGCATGGGCAATTTGCCGCTGTTTTCAATTTGGCGCCGGCGGCAGTACATCAGGCACGCACCATGCGGCCCGCCAACATGTGAACATAGTCCAAGGATGACAGTACACACAAAAATATTGGTTATTATTATGTAGGTAATAGACATCTCTAGCGCGAACTATAGAGTATAGAGCTGTCGTGGTAAGAGCGAGCGAATAACGCTCAATGCTTGTAACATTAACCTTAATTTAACTTCTGAAATCATCCACCCATCATCATCATTATCATCATTATTTTCATCAACTAAACTTTGTGTTTGTGATTTACTTGTGCTTATTTAAAAAAGTCTGCAGGTACTAAAACCTGGTCACCTATGCAGGGTAATTTCAAGTAATCGTCAATATTTAAACTTATCCTACAAGGTTATTTTTATATGTGGACTTCTTAAGATGAACCAAGGAAGTCGTAGCTATACCAACTTTAAGTTGAACGTTAAATTGTTAATTGTTTTAACAATAAATAATTTAACGTTCGCGTACCTTTATAGATATCGAAAACTTAAAACTGTTTATCATCTACTATTATGTGTTATTTTAATTTAAAATGTTATTTTAAAATGAAGACGTCTTAAGATGAACTCAGCAAGTTGCAGCTATAACAACTTTAAGCATACCTTTATAGGTATCGAAAACTTAAAACCGTTTATCATCCCGAGAAAATATAAGAAAACCATAGTGATATTAACTGCTGCGTGGCCGTTCACTGGCCACCGCATTCATAATACACATGCGGTTGACATTTTTCCAGCCATTATACATTCTCCATTCTGCTAAACCGATTCTGTAAATACCAGTAAGTCGATGCGATGGTTCTCAGAAACGAAACTATTATGCTGCATAAACATTTTTAAGTATGCACGCTGCCCCACGTAATATTGTCTTTAACAAGCGGCAATACGAACGGAAAACAATTTGTTGTCGAATAATAAATTAAATTGATTGTTCAAGAGAAAGAAAAGTAAACTACACTCGTGGACAAATAATACGGGTCAGCGACAAAATCCTATGTACTTTCATGCATGTAACATTATTAATTTACAAGATAGGTATGTACCTATCTTGTAAATTAACTAACTATTCTATATTAAAAAGAGAATAAAATTTTAACATCGTATGACATAAAACCTTAAATGTTAAGGTCCAACGTATTTTGAAAAAAAATTACAAAAGTTCGAATTTGGTAATAAATTCAAATCACGCGTGTTTTACTTTTGCTTGTTTTCTCATTTTGGATTCAAGCTGTCAAACCAAAATGATAAAAGGTCAAAAAATCATCAAAAATCATCGTCTTTCACGATCATTATTGAATTACTATCATGTCGCTAACGCCAGAAGAATGTACACGTATCGTCACTATGCTAGAAGAAGGCAGAAGTCAGAGAAGTACAGCGAGAGTAACAGGCGTGTCACTTTCTATGGTGCAAAGAGTTGTGCAAACAAATCAATTTTGAGAGACCCGAAGAGACGAGGTAAGCGAGCGGACTGTTAGGCGGCGGCACCGAGAAGTTAATTTGACCCCACATAGACCCGCAAATGGCCCAAAACTTGCAAGGGAACATCTAGTAGCAAGATTACGTTATGCCCGCGAACATGCACAATGGGGAGACGAAGAATGGGCAAGAGTTGGTAATGCTTTCTGTTGAATCTAGATTTATGCTCTATGCGGCGAAGAGTTTACCGACGGCAAGGGGAACGTTTTATTCCAGCTTGTTTTGAGGAAAAAGTACCTTTCGGCGGTGGATCTGTTATGGTTTAGGCTGGAATCTCTTCAGAGACGCACGGAGTTAGTGCTGATAGAAAATGGTACGCTAACTAGTGCAAGATATGTAGAAGAGATACTTAATGAGTATGTCGGCTCATACTTGATTAATATGGGTGAAAATTCCATATTTATGCATGGCTATGCTAGGCCACATACAGCTCAAATTGGAAATGAGTAGGTATATTCAGGACGTTGGCATCAATTTCATGGACTGGCCCTCGAGAAGCCCAGATCTTAATCCGATTGAGCACGCTTGGGACGAGCTCGGAAGGCGTGTGAGAAATCGGAACTCCGCCCCAGCTACACTTAGAGATCTGAAACATGTGTTAATGGAAGAATGGAACAATATCCCGCAACATCGCATAACAAACTTAATAAACAGCATGCCCAATCAGCTTTAAGAAGAGCCCGTGGAGGCAATACGAAGTATTAATATGGATTTAAAGTTCGTTTTTATCTGTTGTATAAGGTAATGTCTTTTCATTTTTCAACGCAAAAAATTTGATATTTTGTTACTTATTTTATTTTAATAAATAAACTAATAACGTTTCCACCATTCAGTGGCGTTATTATTAATTATGAAATTACCTACAACATACATTCTCGTTCATGCTGCTAGCTCTATTATTTTAAGAGATATTCAAATTTTTCGTACTGACCCGTATTATTTGTCCACGAGTGTATTTAAGACGGAATAACAGGTTTTTGTGTTATTGTGTTTGTTTTGTGTCTTTATGTCTTTGTGTCCATAAAGTGCAATAAACAGTTTAATGTTATTTATTTCACTTTTACGCTGAAGATATAAATAATAGTCAATATAGCTTATAACTTAAACTACGATAACTTTGTATCTATAAAGGTATCTATAAAACGGTCACATCAAAAGTTTACCCTACAGTAGGTATAAGAAACGGTAATGAAATTGATTATACTAATACTTAACAGTACTTTATCACAAATCTAACTTCTCACTTAATTTTAAAATAACGCAAATTCCTTTTGCAGTGTACACTAATCTAAACTATTTATCGGTTCACTGAATTCCCAGGAAATTAATAAATCGTGTTTCCAGATTTGTCTCGCTGTTAAGAAATTTAAAATGGCTAGCGGAAATTAGAACTTTCGTGCTCTAAGAAAACTGCTTTAAAATGCCAAAGCAACCGATCGCAAAGGCCATCACCATCATCTTCACCTCAATATTTGTACACAAACTATTATTCCAGTTCCATGCTTTTATTCATGCCGTGAAGCTTTTAAACCGATCCTAAGTTAGTTCAACTTTTGACAGTGTCCATTCCAAACGCCTAATAGTCAAAGTCCTACCCTTGTCTCTGCCTTTCCTTTGCCTTCTGCCTTTATCTACATTATTTTACGAGCTATATGCATCGCCTACGAATAACGAACAAAAGCAATTCCACCAAACACTTGAGTTCACAAAGAAGTAGTGAAATAGATTGAAGAGCTACCAGAACATAACGACAACAACGGAGTCTAAACTATAACATTAAAACATTGAGATTATTTAGAGGGAGCTCATTAGTATTAGCAATCGTTAAGCGCGCTTCTAGACGGGACTGATACGCTCAACATAGCGTCATAATTGGCCCGGTGCGGTCCACTCCGTGTTTGAAGAACGCCTACACTGTTTGACAAACATTTAGACGAACTCGCATTTTGGATCTCTGCATTCAGATTCGCCTATATTGTCGGTGTTACTTTTAATAGGATGTAGAAATAGGCAGTGTGGTCACTACAGATTTGTCAACATAACATACATTGTTCTGATTCCAAGGTAAGTAGCTAAAGCACTCGTATTACGGAAATTAGAAACAACGACGGTACCACAACCACCCAGACCCGACACAATATCGAAAAGTACGTTTTCGACATTGACCCGACCGGGAATCGAACCCGGGACCTCAGAGTTAGCATCGCGCAAAGTCCGGTGTGCTACCAAGCCTCTCGGCTACGGAGGTCGTCAAATTTCTAGATGCATTAATCGATCTATCATCATAAAATGTCACATGGTTTATTTGGTTAAGGTCCCACGGAGTTTATCAAACTGCATTGCATCATAAGAATATGTGTTATCAAAACAACAAACAAAAACTAAAAACCTCATGATATTTTACATATAATCTTACGCAAATATTGTTGCGAACAAATTGCAATTTGAAAAAAGAAAAAGTGTTGAAAAAATTCCACGAGCGGGATTCGAATCCGCACCCCATAACATGCCGGGTCAAGTGCACTGCCAACTATGCTATCGTGGCATGTCATGGAGTGCGGGTTCGAATCCCGCTTGTGGAGTTTTTTCAACACTTTGTATTTTTTCAAATTAAAAAACAAAAAAATACTTTGTATGGGTTACTCTGCTTTCCGAGATTCACAATTTTATGAAGGTAATCTGAACTCCGTTTTCAATTCTAATTGTTTCCTAACAACGTCATCAAGCGGACAACTCATTAGTGAATATTACACGAGCTATAATCGGACAGCAGTGCTTCAGTCGACTCGCATCGGGTTTCAATTCAACGGAATTAATAATGCTACAAATCTGACTCCACACCGACGACCGCACAAACAAGCACTAATAAACCATTCCGAGCTATACTTGGTGCATGTTTGACTGTTTAATAACGGCTCAGTTATCATGTGACTAGGCAGTTAATTACAAATATTCTAAGTTTACTATTGATAAACAGAGATTTGTAAAGAATTGCTCATTTGCATATTTCTCACCTCACTGAGGAAGCATTTTCATCGAACCGAATATTTCAAAATGTTTTTTTCTAACATTAAAAAACACCTTTTCTTTTTTTGCTTATATTTAACATAGACTTTTAACTACCTAACCTACTAAATATACTATAATTAGGTACCCACGCCTGTTACCACGCACCAAAGCGTAGGTTGTCTCCTTAGAACATTTGAAAACATGTTATGATCACAATCTAAACCTGTCTACAAAATAATAAAGCGTGTCCCACTCTTATTCGCCATTTATTATTACGTACATTAATGTTTAATTTACATTGTCTACCATTATGTACGTTCCATGATCACAAGTGCGATTGCAAAGCAGGAAGAATTTCGTTCAACGACCCGTCGATACTTGTAGTCTCTATTCCTTGCGCGCCAAAATTGCTATCGCCTTTAAACTAAAGCGATGACCAATGTTTCTAGAGCGTGGCAGCAATATATATCTGCTCAGAACAATAAGCTCGTTCTGAGTATTTAAGCAAAGATAGACACGAGAAACAAGTGTTGACACCTGCCCAAATACTTATACGAAGAACTTCGTATAACGACCTCATTGTACGCAATTATAGATATTTGAAATTAGCTACTTCCACATTACAAACAATAAGTACCAATCTTCTCTAAAGCTTGAATCCCTTTCCCGGATTCATAAAACAGAAACACTGAAAGCTAATTTTGAACGCTAATTGATTTTCTAGATGCATTAATCGAGCGAAGTGTTGTTCAGACCACTTAAGAATACTATATATATACTTATTAAAATACGAACACTAGCATAACATTATTTGAATCTTATTCGCAATACTATGTAGGTAGTCTTTTTGAATATTGATGCACGATGAGTGATGTGAATCGACGAAATGTAAAAAAAATACGAATTTATTAATACTTTATTGCAATATTTCAGGTTTAGAAAAAATATGTAGCAGACTTTTTTTGGGTTTTGCATAATTTTATTCTTATTTAATCGTTAATCGTATTGTAATAAAGGTAATAGAATGGGAGAGAATAGAACTCCAAAGCGGTCGGTAAAAGTTTCAAGAAGTAGGCTGCTTTCAAATAAAATGTTACAATGACTGGCTGACCTGTGGCGGACTTCGTACCGCATTTTTTTTTAAATATAGCCTATGTTACTCAGTGCTAATGTAGCATTCTAATGGTGAAAGTTTTTTTTAAATCAGTCCAGTAGTTTTTGAGTGTATTCGTTACATACATACATACATACATACATACATTCATACATACATACATACATACATACATACATACATACATACATACATACATACATACATACATACATACATACATACATACATACATACATACATACATACAAAAATAACAAAGGTTTCCTCTTTATAATATTATAGATTAGAGACACCGAGGAGCTGAAATCTAATTTAAGTACTCTAGGGATCTAAAATAGCGAACAAACTACTATCAGATTTCGGCATGTACAAACCATTTTTTTTACACCTTAACCAAACCTACCTAGTAAGCTTTAGGTACAATTTCTGTTTCCATAATAAGAACGTGCTACCAAATACGCTAGAGATGATGGATTCACCCATTTACAATTCCGGTAGATGTATCAGGATGTGACGTCTTCTGTTTTGTTGTTGTAACAAAACTATTAATATCTCAAAACTACGTACGTAAAGTTACGTCATACCAAATTTTTGACATAATTTCTTTCGCAGATTAGTTGCACCATATCAAACACTAACAACACTAGAGCTTACCAATTTGCTCATGCTAAGTATCGGCAAAATACGTGCGATACAAATTGTCGTTTCAATTTTCGAAGGAACTTCGAAACATCGCGGCTTGGCTAATATCGAGTGGTCATTTCGAGGGCCGTTGGTGCGCGCCGGCTCACTGACTGTTCAAATTGGCGTGCCTCTCATTACCGTGCAGTGTTTGCCACAGTGTGCGATGCAAACTTTATGGCGGTCGTGAAGTGAGGCGCAAGTCCCGCAGTAACAAACTGTGGGTGTCAACCAATAAGCAACCGCGACTTGCCGCTCGCAGCTAACTTCAAAGCCGCAATAAAGTTTGTACGCAACGAATCAAGTGCTGACGAAATGAACTGATCCCGTAGACCGGTGCAAGGAACTTGTCAATTTTCTTAACGGCTTACGCTCTGTAAACAATCAATAATTGCTTACCTCGCAAATGACGCGTTCAAAGAAATATTGCTGTCTATTTATACATTCCTCGCTCCATACTTGCTCATACCAATATTTAATAACTCTCTGAATAAGTCAATAAATGAATGAATTAATGAGTAATATTTTTGTACAAAAATACAACAACAATTTAAAAAAACAAAGCCAAATAGATCCCCGCGATTTATTTTCATTGTTATATCTACAACAATGAATAATTACAATAAAATAAATAATATAATCTAAATATAATCTAAGGAAAAAATAAGACTTCTATTAAAAATATTATTGGTTTATTCTAACGTATGAATAGAGCTTTTATTACTATCCTACGAAATATATATCTTATAAGCATAATACGTTTTAGGCAGGCTCTACGCCTACAAAGGATTGAAATATACCAGATTTTATATAAATATTTAATTCAGCTTAAGTGTAGCAATTAACACTTAAAAATAAAAGTAAAAGTATACCAGAGCAGTTTTAGAATGAAGCATGGCCGTAATTAATTAAAAAGACCAAACTGACCAAAGCTGTAGGCCAGCAAACAACACGGCATAATTGGGCACTTACGTCTTCACTACGGATATAGTATCCAGTCTAATCGGATCTTCCTCTCCCCCAAGGTTCGTATGGAATCTCTCGAGCCCCGACATATTCGTCCTAGTGATATAGGTCTTAATGACTGGTTCGTCGGAATACCTTTGAGCCGCTCGTGTTGGTACACATCCGATCCGTTCGACTGTCGAGCTTGCTAATGGAAGCCGACTTCAACCGATGACGGATCAGTGTTTGACGGAATATTCAAGAATTTTGGTTTGTACACTTTACGTGAACACTACACACAGATATAAAACACTTCATACGGATCTAGCCGGGTTGACTTTTCAAATCATTTGAATTTCGTTTTTTTTTTATCGAACACTACCTACCTTACCTACCTTATAAAATACACATTATTCTAATGTTTTCATAGTTTCACCTCTGTTCTTACAGTTTATTAACTCTCTTCATCCGACTGGTTTTCTGGAAGAAATCGCTTGAAAGCGATAAGACCGCCAAATTGTAACTTTTTTTTCTTTTTTTGTTTATGTTTTATAATGTTGCAATAAAAGTATTATCTATCTATCTATCTACCTGCTTCCATTTCTGTATTAAATGTTCTATCAGTGTTTTAATATAAGACTCATTAAAGAGTCTTAAAAGTAAAGTGGTAAAACATGAGCAGTTTGTTCCCCTTCTTAATGTTAACTTGCCATAATTTGCATAAAACCTGGCGAGTTACAAACTTTTCGGCTGTATTTTATAAGTACTAAAAATCGAAATTGCCAATAAATGAGCGACCCAACCCTACTTTCGCGATGGCATCTTTGATCGCTTATTTATAAACGCTCGTTAAATTTTTAATATTAATCGTTGGTTTTTTCGTCTCGTGCGGTGACATTGCTACATCTTTTTGTCGCTTTATTCGAATCGAATTTGATACCGTTGCGGTTTCGTATGAACGATCCTTCAAAATGACCCAATATGGTCCTCAAACTTTTCTCATATCGCCTAAAAATTACAGCCGAATGGGAAGAATATCGATGGTCACTTCAAAGTTTCCGTTTCATTAGCTTTTTCGATTATACATTAATATAGCTATGGATGATTCAGATTAAATCAAAATATATTCACTGTTTCTTTAATCTTTTGATTCAAAAAGCCGTAAAAAACAACAAAGTAATAAACCATATACAGTAAGCTATATTATAATGTTAACGCTTAGTATTGTATGTAGGTATTCATACATTGTGAACATTAATGAACAAACATTTTTGTCCTTGTCCTACACTGTCATATTTTTATTAATACGCACAGAAACCAATCATAATTATGTCTTTTAAATGACGTCAACACATCTAATTAGTTTATGTATCATAAAAATAATTACGTAAATACTGTATCAAACTTATGGGCTCAAAAGTTTATCTCTTCAGTTAGCAATAAAGAAAATGATGATACCATGCACTGCACTTATTAGGTACTTATTGAGTATATCGATAATAATTAAGTTTTTAATTATTACATAAAAAACTACCTAATGAACTAAGGACCTTTCGAATCACGGAAGAGTTCGAGATACATATAATTTGGTCACCCATTCTGTCATCCAACATTGCGAAAGTTGCTTAACATACAAGATCGCAACCCGAACGCACAAGCCACTGCGCCTTCGAGCTCTTCCAATTTGCTTTAAATTAATTCCACGACTATATAATTAGGTGCTTGTTTTCATTCCGGTATGTTTTCAAAGCAATTATTTCTAAGAAACAGCTGTTTGCCTCTCATCCTCAGTTGACGAGGTCATAAGTTGAATGAGGATCGATAAAGGTTTTACTAATAATATGCTTTCAACTTCGTGAAAATGCAGTTGTATTTTCAAGTAGCACAAGCGTTTTAATAATTTATGCTTTAACTATAGAGGGACGGCACTTTACTTAGGTACTGTAGTGGTACTGAAACGTAAAGAACAATTCTGTAATATTTCGACGAATAGAACAAAAAACTGACTTAAATTTGGTACTGTACTAACGTTCACCTTAATACGCGTAATTTATAAATAACTAGTGGACCCGGCGGACTTCGTACCGCTTTGATAGTTTCCATTCATTCCCGTGGGAATATCGAAATAAAAACTATCCTATGTGTTAATCCAGGTTAGAAACTATCTGTATGCCGAATTTTATCCAAATCCATCCATCCGTTGCAGTGTGAAGAAGCAACAAATATACACACATACACACAAACTTTCGCATTTATAATATTAGTGTGATACATACATACGTCACCAAATCCTTATGTTAAAATTAGTATTTAAAATTAAAAACTTCTAAAAAAACCACTTCTAAAAAGTATTAGACTACTCTTATAGTGACAATACTCGTCAGTTTCTCAAATCGTCCATGACACCGTGCGCCCGCGCCGCACCATTCACGATCTTCAATTTTTTGTTGATAGTCACTACGTGCGATTCGTTGTCCGCGAAATTATACGCTGCCGATAAATACGAAAGCAACCGTAGATTATATACAAACATCTATAACTCTAACTTTAGCTCTTAAATTAGTGACACCTTAAAATTAACTTGTTGGCGTTTTTATTAGGATCAGTAACCGAGCTCAGACCAAATCTGAGTAACCGAGGATAAAGTGCACTACCACTCCGGGCGTAGGTAGGGTATCGTCACTTACCATCAGATGAAATGAAGAACAATTAATTTATTCCATAGTGTCATTTAAAAAATGATCAGGGTAAAGAAGAATGGTAACATTACTGACGGGTTACAGCTTATTGAAAGAATAATTTCAGCGGACATCGTACCGAAACACAGCAAAGCTTGGTTAGGCATGGTTTATTGTAGTTTATAAAATTCATATTAATACAGTAGAGTATTTCCGAAATCACCTGCTTAAATCTATAAAGGGATTTTTCATTTTTTTTTTTTTTAAAGCGTCACTATTTTTATGCCTGACATATTCAGCATTGCATGCATTTTGAACTCTGACATCATCTACGAAAAGGGGTGTTGTTGTTACGCTAATAACATACCGAGACGACACCCAAATACCAAAATCACCGGTCATTATCTCTTTCCCCGTATGATGATAATGCGCCCGCGCTTGACGTCAATTGGTCGGTCGCTAATCAGGGGGTCGACCGCCTAACTCTCTCGCTTTCGATCGCTTTGAAGGCGAGGCTAGGAGGAGGCGTCATCTTGTCATTTCGAAAGCAATATGAAAGCAATATCGAAAGCTATAGGCTATAGCTTTCGATATTATTCGATATTATATTTCGATATTATATTAGAAAGCGAGGCGAGGGCCTCGCTTTCAAAGCGATCGAAAGCGAGAGTGTTACGCGGTTGGGGGGCAGGTGACCGCTAGGGTCGCCGGCCGGCCAACCACAGGTCTCGTGTGGCCGTGCAAAATGTTGCGATCCTTGTCTTTTAAACAAAACAATGGCGGCGATGTCTTTTATAGATCCCGCCAGGTGGCGCTACGGAGCGTAAAGGTTTGTCTTGCAACTAATATTTGGGAAATACAAAACGTAAAGTGGTTGACGGGGTTTAGTGCAAATCGTTTATAGGTATTACTTTTTATATCAGTACATGTTGATGTCTACGGTCGATACAAGTCTCTAAAAAGATTTATTTAAACGTTTTTAAAACGTCAGGTACTTATAATATATAAGACTAGCTGTGCCCTGCGGTTTCACCCGCGTTAATTAGCGACTGTTCCACACCTATTAGTCATAGCGTGATGTAATATAGCCTATAGCCTTCCTCAATAAATGGACTATTCAACACAAAAAGAAAATTCGAACCAGTAGTTCCTGAGATTAGCGCGTTCAAACAAACAAACAAACAAACTCTTCAGCTTTATAATATTAATATAGATAGATAGGTAGAAGAAGATAATAAGCTAGTAAGCAGTTAGAGTTAAATTCCATTAAAGATTTAAGTATAAATTCCGAAGACATTAAATATAACTTCTACAACTAATGGTATTTTTATTTCTCTCTTAGCCATATAGTATAATTGTAGCACTGCATCAGATTAAAAAGAAAATTATTTTGATTTAATAATAATAATAAAAGCAATTATTATTATTTACTATAAAAAACTTACATACTATTTGACAATGACATGAACCAATAACAATGCGTTTACTAGAAAACAAGAGTTTACCATGCCAAAAAATTAAGTTGCCAGCGGTTTCTACACTAGGACTCTTGTAACAAACCAACGTAGACATGGTGCAACTTTTAAAATAGAATAATAGATTTTTAATTAATAATAATATAATATTGTACAGTGTAGGCATGTCGATATACTGACGTGAATAAATCTAATTGAGCTAATGAAGGAGGAATTTCTTAATTAGTGGTGTTTCGAACGAGCCATAGGCACATGTACTCTACCGAAACGGGTTAATTACCGCCGATAACTCTTTAATTAACCCACCTAATAACAGAGTATTTGCATTCGAGCCGCCAATGTAAGACCAATTAGGCAGATCGATACAAAATTGTTTAGCTCCAACTCTGTTAACTACGACGAACAGCGGATGCACGGTTTTGAGACCATTTATAGACCACTTTCATTGTTACACTAAAGCCTATATCGTGTTTATATTGACATTTGGTAGTATTTATATCGAAATAAGTGAAATATCTTGCTCGTAAACAACATTGAACATGATAAGTGCACTGCGATAATTTACTATATTCACTATTTCACTATATTCACTTTCACTATATTTCACTATATTCACTTTATTCAGATTCACTATATTTTATAATTATTTAATATAGCTTAAGTACAGCAAAAAGCAATTTCAAAAAAAACGAATTCAGTTATTTTTAATATAATAATGTTTTTTTCCTAATCAAAATAGTACTAAGTAAATATAAAATGGCTGAAATAGAAGCAGAAGCTAATTCACTTTCATAAAGTGCGTTAATTATGTATCATGTTGTGAAGCAATGTTTTAAGGAAATACTGCAAATTTTTTGTAGTCGAACGAAATACCTATTTTGTACCTTCGTTAATAACTCATAATAACTAATATCCGTGTAAATATTTGTTAAATTAAGAAACCTACCTACTACCTATAGGAAAAGTTATAATAATAAATGATTATCATGGTTTACTTAAGATTAACTTAGTACACTATAAAAATGATAGTTATTAATTTAAATATATCTACTATTATGACGCCAAGTTTATATTATTATCTGGTACAAATGCCTATGACCAAATTGGAACTATATTTAAAATGGTATTGCGACAGAAATACCTTTGACGGTGCACTAACTAATTCTTAGAATGTTGAGCAGATATAGGAAATCCTTTACAAAAACATCTTTAAGAAAAACAAGACGTTGTTGTATACACCGAGATATTTTAGTAGTTGTTTCCCGCAGGTGGGTAGATCAGACCATGAAATTTAACAACTTTCCCCAAGAAACATATATGTCATAAGACGAGATAATTTTTTCACTTTTCTATAAAAGCCTCTATTGACCGAGCATGGTTTGTATGGAAAAGTTAAAAAATTATCTCGTTTTTTGACCTATTTTTCTTGTGAAAAATTGTTCAGTTTCTTGGTCTGATCTACCCACCTGCGGGAAAACAACCACTAAAATCTCTCGGTGTATTTTTAAATACATTGCAAAACCAAAAAAAAAAAAATCAAAAACCTTTATTCATCAACTCAGTTTACATAAAAAACAGAACGAGGCTTTGGAATACAAGAGTAATACATTGACTTTATGGCAAATCACTGGGTCCGAGTGGTGGTTTGTAGTGGAGCTCTTGCCTTATCTTATCAGTGAGGACATACAATACAATGAGCTGATGATGGTGGCAAAATTAATGCAAAAATAGTCTGCTATTTTTTTTGACACCTAAGAATCGACATAATTGGAAACGTCAATGCATACGACAATTGGTCCACGATTGCATCCAAAATTGCTTTTGATTGATCCATTATACCGCAGTTAAGTCTCTTTCAAGTCCAGAATGCAACCGGCTTTAGATGTATTATAGGCAGCCGTTTTGAGCGCTGCATTGTGCTTCGATTCAGATTTCCTTTATGGCAATTCGTGTAGATACATGTTACCTAAACTGAATTGAAAATATTCTTCAAAGAAACAAACCAGGTTTTGTTATTGACTTTTTTATTTGACTCTCACGAAACATAAAGAGAGGATAAATCTTAATAGTTAAGAGCCTTACATAAATACAGAGAATAAGCTTAGAATAGATATTCCGTGTTTTGTTTTCATCATAATGACATTCTTATGTGCTATTTGTAGCCTAAACTGAATAACTGATTTAGAATTTGGAATTTAATTTTGAATTTTATGTAAAATTAGAGGAAAAGATTCAAAACACTGAATAACTATTCGAAACTTATTTCTGTTTAACAGAGACTATACCATGAATGAAGTGGTTTTTAACGGGATAAATTAATGATGATGATGATGATGATGTTGATGATGGTGATGAGTCGACAAGCAAACGTATTGACTGCCGGATGGTTCCTAAGTGACGCGTCTGTTGAATCTTACAACACTTTGCAAACTTTGCGTACTAATTGCACGTCATTTGTTATTTTGTGTCCTATATATGTATGGTTTTATTGTTGTTAATTTAGGTTTATTATTGATTTCTATACATACTGAATGCAATTTATATTCAAAAGATTTAATACCCGCAACGTCTTTACTACTTTTTTTTCATTTTGTTGATGGCTTCGTGCGATTAGCCAGTGTCAAAGTAATTTTCTAACAAGTAATACATAAATAAACAATATTTCTTTTCTGTATGATGATGATGAATGATAATAGAAATGAGAAGTGAGAAATGATATACCCCCCAACCCCTCGAGTATCTCAGTAAAGATGTGGGGCTTTACTAAGTCCTCGGGAGGACTTCTTGAGAGAATTTGAAAAGTGACGTTGCACTGTTTTGTTTCATTTGCCAACACTCATGCACACTCACGAACACGTAACGGTTAATAATCCACCATTATTTCAAATAATTATTCGACATAACACAAATTTTAGAAAATAAAACAAAACCGCAGACATGACCCTTCACTTTCCCGTCAAGAAGTCCTCTTTACTACTTAGTTCCAGTATCCTTTTTTGTGACTAATCAAATAAATGAATCAGAAGATCGATTTACTAGAATGTTTATATTTAATGATAACTAATTATATGCCTAACCAATCAATGTCACCGAGTACCGTATGTCATCCGTCAATAATAACGAATTTAGAAAGCCGCATTGACCTTATTTTCATCGTAGGGGCGCGCAGATAACCTCCAACATTGACGTGCGTAGACGCAAGCGCACACACATACGGTGGTTACGACGGCTTCGAGAGAAATTATTAATTGGAGATAAAGTTCATAGTTTTATTGCAAACTTAGTGTATATGCTGGAATGAAACAAGAAAAAGAATCTCGTTGGGAAAAGTAAAAGTCTCCTCGTTTTCGTGAACGTGATCGAATGGTTAATAAAACATGCACAAGGTTAGGATAAAGATTTATGAAAAAACTTGCGGCCCACTCGCGACTTCGTCCGCTGTCCAATTCTATGCATGTATTATACATATATAAACCTTCCTCTTGAATCACACTATCTATTTAAAAAAAATGCATCAAAATCCGTTGCGTAGTTTTAAAGATCTAAGCATACACACATACATACATAGGGACAACGGGAAGCGACTTTGTTTTATACTATGTAGTGAAGACTTGAGTAGATCTATGGATCAACAATCAGTATGCTGATTGTTTCATATATTGAGTGGTGTTCGTGTAAACTATAGATAATCTGGTGCTCCAATTTAAGAATCAAAATAATTTTATTTATTTGTTTGAGGTTCTTAAATACTTCGTCGCCAATTAATTTTCTTATTACATAAACAAAACAATAATACTACTTGTAAATGGCGACACATCAACACTTTTTTCACGTTATTTTACATGAGTTATCAATTGTTATGTCACCAGCTTAGGTCACCAGTGTCCGTTGAATTTTGGTAGAATTTCTTTATTTATAGTTTAGCACCTCTTTTGTAGGTATGCTTTATATCCTTTAAGCAAGTATTTTTGTGCGATATTGAGTTTATAAGCACGTCAAAGTATTCAAGTATATATTAACGTCACGGGCAAACACGCGGCCCTAATTCAATAAGCAAGAGGAAGCGGATGGCCGCTTTTTCGTCGTCGATCGTTGCATAGATGGCACTAATGTCGCTCTAAAACATTTCAAAAAAATCAAAAAGCTGTGGAAAAATTTAGTGCTTACGTTTCCCGGTAGCATTGCGGTCAGTGCAACCGCCCGGATTGCGGAAGACCCAGGTTCGATATCTGGCTGGGTCGGGTCGGCATTTAATTTTTTCACTGTATTTTGTATAAATATAAACGGTAAAATCATTAACGGGCGACTGAAGGCAGAACTTGAAATACTACTACATTTTGATAAGTCACTTTGCTTAGAATCTACAGTAAATTCAGCAGTACTGTTGCAGTTACGAACGTTCGAAACAGAATGGAACTATCGCAATTCTTCTCGTTTTTTTTTCAAATATGCCCATCAAAATTCAACAGATTTCACTGACAGGTACGATACTGAAAACAAATTGAATTTGCAAATTAAGCCGCTTCGGTGAATGGAGTACAGGTTTTTTCGCAAATTATTCAATACAGTTAAAGGCTTATCGGTCCCGGTCGACAATTAACATTTTAGGATTATTCGTAATATAAGTATGAACAATGTATTTGTCATCCATGTAACTTTTTAATACGAAGCTGTTGTTGTTGGCAATCTATGCGCATATTATTTAGAAAAATAAATTAAAAACAAATAATTTACACAAAACAGTAGCAACAGCATTGGTTGTTTAAATAAAATGCAGTGTTGTAATCTAATCTGGCATCATAACGTCTCTAGCTTAAAAACTACAAACTAGTTATTTTGATTATTATTTACAATTATGCTGTACATTGTGAGGCTACGGCCCCTGTTCTTTAAATCTTATCTTTAATAAAATTTCTTCCCTATAATTTGCTTTTTCCATAGTGGCATTATAAAATGAAAGTCAAATCACATATTTGACATTATCACTGCAACATAACGTTAATATAAACAACGTACCTCAGTGACAGCCTAAATTGTCGCCATTGGCAGGCATTTATATACTTCATGAAACTCCAATTGATTAAGTTATCATGATGGCTCCTTTTCCTTAATGTTATATAGATCTTTCTTTAAATTCGTATGTAAAAACTAGTTAACTGGTATGAGGTTTTTTTAATTTACTATTTTAACGTTGTCCGGACAAACCTACAAGCCGCAACGCAGACGTCGAATCCTCAGAATAATTTGCCTGTTGCGGGAAGAGTGCAGCGGGCCAATTAGGGAGGCCGGCAGGCAGTGCAGCGTCGTGCGTGACACTGTGTCACATATAACTGACTTTTTGGGTCGCACCTCCCCTTTCTCTAGTTTACCGAAAAATATTTTTAGAGAACGCGCCTTCATTTTACAGAACCTCAAATTTTCTTACATTGGATTTAAATAGTTGTCATATATTCAGTTTTTGTGTAACAATTTCATCGCTTGATTTTGCAAACATTCTCACGAATGATACCTACCTACGTAAGTTTCATTAATAGTAAACTTTTAATTGGTACGTAATCAAAAATTTTATTTCATCAAGACTATAAGGCATTAAAGCTTTTTAAGCCGCCTAAAGACAGAGTTACTTCCTTTTATTTGAGGGCACGCGCTTTCAGCCGGTTATAGGATTCCCGCACAGACCCCCCTATTTCTGCCACCAGGAATCAGTGTCCAGTTGGCTTTGTAAAGGTTCGAAAAAAGAAGAGTTGACTAATTAAAGAATAAATTATGTGTATTATCTTGTAAATAGGATGGCGTTCCACAGGGTTCTTTTTTAGTACCACCGTTGTTTCTAGGATGTCCAAGATTACATCACAGAAATCTATTTTATTTGAAAACGATATAACTTTTTTCTTATATTAGAAGAGGCGTACAATTTTTTTGTTATATGTGTATTCATTTATTATAATGATAGTCATGTTATTCAAATTATTTTTAAGATAAACTAATTCATGTAGAATTATAAAATCTGGGAAAGGCTTCCTATATTTATAAGTAATGCAAATCAAGTGATTTGCTAAGTTCTCGTTGACTTGAGCCAAAATTAGACAATGTTATAGCGGTCTAAAAGTGTTTCCTACGCAAACATAACAGTCTGTATCAAAAAACGTATGGTAAATTGAGAGCACGGTTTAATTAATATTGCTCTATTTCTCGTCTCTGTCTAAATATCGCCCGTACAATAAAAAAAGCCGAAAAAAGCTTTTTAATTGGCCGACAGCCCTGGAAAGCTTTGAAGGTTGGCGCTCCGCTAATTTGTTTGCTAAAAAGTGCACATAGCCAATTTAGTGGGCAACCCTACACCTCGCGAGGGTCACCCGATATTTTAAAACCTTTGCTTTTAAATACACAACGGCTTAATTATTATTTTTATCTGTCTCAAATCTTATGTTGAGTGCGTACCTATGATGTACAATAAAAAGACGATTTTTTTAAATGATTTTATGAACTCATTGAACTTATATGTATAAGCCTCTTGAAAGTATGCAGAATGTTCTGTTACACTTAAGCTTGGAGGCCGTATTTATAATAGCATCTTCAGCTTCTTTGGTGCAATTAGTAAACTTATACAAATAATAGTAACGAAATTAAGCGCACCACGCTATACCTAGTGCTTACGTACAAAAAGTTAACAAAAGACAATCGTAAATAGTATCGAAAAAAGAGAAAACTATAAAACGGACGAAGTTTATTTTTTCTATGCCACCAAAAAGTTTGCGTTTCTGAGAACGCTATTAATATTCTTAGGTGTATTCTTATAACCTCATTAGCAGTTTATTATGAATAAAAATAATAGGTTAAGACTAAATGATGTTGAACAAGTATTTTACATTATTAAAACTGGTCGTTAGTATAAAACGTATTTAAAGGACTGCGCCACACCGGACCAATCAGCCCTGATTAATTTATCATAACACCCTCATTGTTATAGTCTGTGTATTAATAACCAAAGTTAATTACCTAATGGAAATGCAGTGGCTTATATGCGGGTATGCTATCCGTAGCGACACAGAGTCTACAAACACTAAAACGAATAAAATTGTACTGAACTTGCAGTTTTGAGATAAAAGTTTTTATTCACTCCTGGCCTTTTTTATCCATATTTTAAATCGTTCAATATATTCTCGGAGCAAGAAGTTTGATAGCACGCGGTTAACACGTTCGGGATGCAATCTTGTTAGTTAAGCGACTTTCGCAAAGGCCGGTCAACGGATAGGTGACCTATATTTCTATAACAATCTTCTCCGTGCCTCGGAAGGCAAGTACAGACCCTGAACCTTGAAGCCATATTTATTTCGTGATGAGATCGCATCAACTCGCGTCAGGCCATCGTGGTCTGAACTCCACTTTTTTATCCTATTGTGCATGCATATTGGAAGGTCTAACCCAGCGGTGGATGTTCTTAATAGGCTGATGATGATGAACCAAACAGGTCATTTTATCTGAATATTTAGCTAAAACTTTATGGTAACGTATCACTGTGAAAAATAATCATTTTATCAATTTATTAGATACCTATTCTGTTTTTATAAATTATCAATAGTTTTTAAAACTAAAGTAGCGTTAGTGAATAAAGAAGAGTCGCTTTTTTAAAGCCGAAAATTGTCTTAAAACAACTTCGATTAAAACCAGGAGTGAATCGACATCTAACAAAAAATACTAAAACGGACCTAACGTAACTGGTAATACCATAACGTTTCCATGCGAAAACCAATCATCAAAAGGGAAACAAGGTAAGCATCAATTAATTATAACGAACCGTATCATCCTAAAATTAATATAATTGGTTCGGACGTTAATCCAGGATCGTGCAAACGCTCATTATGCTCGAGAAAAACAATAAAATGTTGACCATTAATTGTGTCCAGTAATTATAAGAACAGAAGGTACACTGTTTATAATTAAAGCGAATGAAGCGTTGCAGCCCGCGTGTAGTAAGGTCTAATGAGCCACTTGCTAATTAGAGAATAAACAAGCCTGGTACCGGATTCTAATTGGCATTTGGGATGTCGCTCGTGGCTTATAGTTACGTAGTTTTGTTTTAATCAATGGAAACATGAACCCACTCTGCTTTCGGGATTAAACGAGTTATTGATATTTCGCAATTTATTGAAAGCTTTATGAGCTAATATTGAACGTGAAAAACGCATGTCAAGCCGCTAGTTACAATAGATAAAAGATAATCCTTTATTTTACTTTTTTTAAAGTGCTAATTGCTACACTTAAGATGAATTAAATAACAATAACCGTTTGATCGTTTTTTCCTATGCCCAGCAGTGGGCGTCATATGGCTGACGATGATGATGATGAATCGTTTGATCGATGGCACTGAGGCAAAAAGCAGTCAAAAATCAAAGCAGTAAAAAAAATCACTGCTTTTACGTCAGCTTTCTCTGTAGCATAATGGTCAGTGCAGCGGCCGGATTGCGGAAGACCCACGTTCGATTCCTGGCTGGATCGGGTATGCATTTAATTTTTTCACTGTATTTTATATATTTAATTCAGCATAAGTGTAGCAATGAGCACTTAAAATAAAAAGTAAAATTTATTTTACAAATATATAATCCTTTATTTTAGGTTCTGTTTTCGTTCAAAATATTTTTTATTTTTGAAAGCAATGTTGAATTTGTAGCTAATTTGCGTTGTAAAATTCTGCAGTTCAATTACGAAATTTGAATTAAGTTTAGTAATTTTAATGGTAATCTTAATTAGTTCAAATTAAATAATGTTACAACAATTTAATACACGTAACTTTAAAATATTATTTGTTTGGAAAATAATTACCTATATTGATTTTTGTATTAGAATATTTAGCAAAAAGTATATTTTAAGTTTTTCTATTTTAAATAAACAAATAAAAATTTAAAATTAAACAATTTTAGGCACTTTTTATTCGGATTTACTTGCGTTTACATAATAATTTTATCTAGAAAATACTTTTTTGTTTCCTTTTAACTTCTGTCAAAATTCATTTTAGGAACACAATAATGTAAGATTGTGAGCACAGTTTTATAGCAAACTTTTTTTTTAAAGTTTCTTTTGCACATTCAAATTAAAAGTTTGTAATAAAAAGACGCATATTATTTAAAGATAACATAAACGCCATGCATGATTACTGATTAGAAATAATAACTTTTGTAAAATCACAATCCGCTCGCTCTTCCAATAGTTTACCAAAGGAGTCGCTACATCACCGTGAAGATCATTAAGCGGACTCTTCAAAGCTGTCGCCGCATTACACTAATTGACGCAATTAGAGGGATTGCCGAACGGAAATAAAAGTCGGCTCACCTTCATGAAACGCCGGGCCAGCCAATTAGCTTACTCGTAATTAGCCTCTCAGTACACTTGCGATTAGTCTTTACACGATTATTAAAAAATCACAGCACAATCGAAACGCTAAAGTTCATGATACGATATACAAGTCACAGCACTGAAAAAGTTTTGTTGCGATCGCGTGCGGAAGCTTTTTGGGAGCGACGTGAAGACGTGCGCTCACCGCCACCGCTTGCAAGCGAATGAGCTGTTCTAGAGAGAGAAGTAACTACTGCGAGGCGGGGTATGCTTTCCCTTTCCCGTCCGAAAGCTTTGTCATTGCGGTGCTTTTCGCACTAAGCTCACGGCGCACATACGACCTTTCAACTTTAGAGCGACGCTTAACTCTGTAAGTGGGCAGATTCTGTGCGGCATTGCATTTAGACCTAAAAAAATATAATGAATCAAAATGCGTACGCTTTTTTTTTACTTTTCGATTGAAGAGTTAACAGTGTGTAATCTCAGTGAGTACCTATGGCTTATTTCTGTACTTTAGCATAAATAATAAAATAACATTTAAGTTTTTCGTAACTATTACCTATAAGTAAGTACTTATATAGATTTATAGCTTTTATAAACTACATAGACATAAAATGAATAAGACTTAAATAATAAACAATAACTTTATTCTATCATAAAATAAGCGGAATTCGTACAATTCTAGGCTGGAATAAACAGATACTTGGTAAAGTATATACATAAACCTATATATTTAAAAGCAGGTATATAAACGTGTTCAGTACTAAACCCGCTACCGCAGTCATGATTGCTGACTGCAAGGCCTTCAAAGTAATCTTATTCATTTAATAAAAGTCCATTGCGAAGGGCATTGGACCATCCATCAATGATAAAACCAGTCGTGGACACCTCATTCACCGTATTGTTCCATTTACAATGGGGGTGAGAAATACGGGGCACAATACAATTATGCAGTAAGAAACATTAAACAGATCTTCATTGAACTCAAGAAATGCGTTATGATATTCATTACAGTTAACTAACCGGGATTAAGAAATACAATAGCGATGCGCAAAATACATTGTCATCTTTTTTAGTAAAATATTGTTAAACAAAAGATAGCTACGAGTAGAAGAGAAATGCTTTGTAGGTACATTACATAGATCTATTGATAATTAAGTATTTACAATATACTCGAAAATAATCTTAATAATCTTTCTTTGTATATACGTAATAAAATATTTTGTTCTTTGACACGAACGAATTTAGTCTGTTTAATTTTACTCATGATTTAAGATCCTGAACGTTTGAGTATCTTTACAGGTTATGGGGAGACTTGGGATGTGTATTCGTAACATAATTAATTTGTTACTTGCATACCGTCAATTATTTTTATTTAAAGCGTTCCGTTTTACGTAAAATGGGCTATTTATTATGTAAATAGCGATTTATTTCAATAAACAAAAAAATATAAAATATAATAAAAAAACAACAGCGTGGTAGGTGCAAAGCCAATTGCAACATAATTTTTTTAACCTATGCTATATGTTTTTTAGCTATATCCATCGGAAGCGCATTGTGCTTGATATTGATTAAGGCTACATCTCCTCATAAACTAAAACCCTTGCCTAATTTACAACCCTATATACCCTTGATCATCATATCATCCACAGTCCAACTTCACCTCACCTTCACTTGAAGGAGCATAGGCCTCCCTAACACCATCTACCCCTTTACAACCATCAGTCCATCACCATAGAATCATAAAAATTATATAAATCCTGCAAGTGCATAACAATGATGGCCCATAGATTGCTGTCTTGTTATCCATCTTTTCTTATGCAAGCAGACTATTGAACCAAATACGATCCAGTGAAAGGGGTGCAATAAAGCATGATTTATATATACCCTTATAATGGATTTTAATTAATATTTTAAAGGGCGCATGTGGAACTAGTACGACTACTAATGTAAAGAGTTTCACAATGATTTTGATTAGTTGCGTTTGAGTGTGTGCCGCTGCGCATCAGCGGTTTTTTTGTAATGTTCACGTTGTAGGCAAGGCGTGATATACTTAGCTAGGATACATAACGATTTTGGTTTTCGTAGAAATTCTTTAACGCGTAAATAACTGGCAAGAATATGTTTGGTTCGGAAATCAAAGCACTGCAACACTAGTTCCTTTTTTAAATAACAAGAATTATTACAAAGTTTTTAAGGATAGTTATGAAAAAAAAATGTTTGGCATTCGGTTAGTTCTTAGAGACAGACTTAAATAAGATGACGATACAGCTAGCGTAACGAGCTAGATTAACTAAAAACAAGCAATATTATAATTACTACCAGTTAATCTTATTAGGCGGACCGTGGGTTTGTATATCGGCTTAATCATACTAACATACTTATAAAAAAATATACAATAATTTCTGTACTGACACAAATATTTCATTTCGTAATCGATTTCGTTACCTCCCTATAACATGCAAAGCGTAATTTAGTAACTCTTTAGGGTAAAGAAGGAAACATTCCAGTCCAATCACCTATCCCGAACCTATAACAAACATATTGACGAATAGAACAATGCCCCCTTTGATTCGCCGGTTCGCACAGAATGGCACAATTTAGCAGTACCAACATGACATGAATAAGCAAAAATTCCTAAATAAATCGAAGGGAATGCTTTGCGTTTCTATATCAATTTGGGCTCCATTCAACGGTAGTCCTGCAAAAAACAAGGATGAGACACTTTTTGTTGTAACGATTTCGTTTGATAATGTTTACAGTGCTAAACGATAAATGACAAAAATAACTTCAGTATTATTCTCTTTTTGTCATAGTAGCTGAATTTGTGAATTAATTACCCTCTTAGTCGTCGTTTGTAACGCTTATTTACTGGCATCATCTTAATTAATTCAACTTATTGTAACCACAGATTTTTTGACATTTACTTACTGTCAAATATCTATATACTAGCAACCCGCCCCGGCTTCGCACGGGTGCAATGCTGATACTAAATGCATGTATTTATACCTATAAACCTTCTTCTTGAATCACTCTATCTATTAAAAGAAACCGCATCAAAATCCGTTGCGTAGTTTTAAAGATATATACACACATAGGGACAGACAGACAGCGGGAAGCGACTTTGTTTTATACTTACTATGTAGTGATGATCTGTATACGTATTTGTTAGCGGGATTCCATGTTTCGTAGTTATTTTTAAGTGCAACAAGACAAGTACATATTACTCATAACATAAAAATCACTTTAGTACCTAATCAGTGATTTATTTATTTTATTTAGTTATTTTGTGATATCCCGTTAGTGATAATAGTGAAAATGATAGATGATAGATGACGATAGAAATGGAGATAGGATTTATTTATAAGCTAATGTCAACATAATTTATATTCAGCACCCGTAGCCTTTAATCATCGCAATAATACCAGATTATTTTAATTAAGACGAACAAGACGATATCTCACATCTCCGGAACATTCATCATTACAACGTGGCCCCACCTTGTCAAATGAGAGCAAACAGATTACGAAACGCGTTACAACATCGATAAATCAATTGTACATCACTAAGGGACTGCGATCCGGCCTACATTGGTACATTTTCTACGTTTATTTTCAATGGCACTTTAATTTATCGCTGTGTAACCCAAGACATATTCGCTCACAAATCATCTTAGCGAGTGCACGTTTTCGGAGTTGAACCCACCATGCGGACGGGTTGTCAACGCCTTGGAAGGGTTTGGCACTAAGAAACGTGTATGTCTGAAACCATCACTTTGAAGACACAACGCTGGCACAAGCACTCTGAAAAGTACTTTGGTACAACTAGAAGGACATCATTAGACGTGGGAAACAATAGTTTATATAGGACTAAATTTTTTGGTGATATTATATGTAGCACTGTCGGCTGTGCTCAATATTTGATATCTAGACACGCGGTAGCGTGTCAAGCCAAGTTTAAGCTAACAGAACTGCCGAGCAGCACTGTGTGTAATATTACACGAACCATTTGGAGCCACTTTTGACCCCCTCATAACTCAAAAACTATTTCACATAAACATGTCTTTGGCTCATATATTGAGACTTGCGAGATACATAATTATGTGCTCCAAATTTCATAAACACACCTCAATCGGTTATTTAAATATTAACGTCCAAAAATTGTCATTTTTATCACTGCTGGTCTATAGATAGATCAAAACTCTACCCCAGTTCCAGATGACCTAGAAGGTTAAATTTGGCATCCAGATTGGTAGTTGGGCGAATACAAAGGAATAAATCAGAAACTAGTAAATTTTTATAAATTTATTATATTTTTCAATTAATTGACTATTAGGAATTAGTTAATTATTAAGAAAACTTCAAGCAATCAAAATTGATGATAGCCGGTATTTATGTGGATTTTAAGAATAATAAATTTCAGGACTGACATTGAACTTGGCACTCATTTAGATCTCACTTCTTTTATCGTTGAAGTCAACAACCAAAGCATATATCATAATTCATAATATTGAACTTGGCTGTCATTTCACATTTATTTTTTTGATGGGATTTATTGTTCTGAAAAGTCTTTTAGATTATTTGTTTTTCTTTCTTTGTACCTATTTAATATTAAAATCGACAGTGATGCGAATGTCTTTGTAGGTCAATCGGAAGAATAGCAAAACTCTGAGAGTCTCGATTTTTTGTGTTATTTCGTTTACCTGTCTGACCTAAAACTTGAACAACACTATATAACTATTAGGTGCCGTATAATAATACATCCTATCTTAACAACAAAATAGAGTTGAATTTTCAATAACATCACTTTTGTTGTACATATAATTTACGACCCCGACACATTCTTCTTGATTTCTTTGAATAGACTTTAATTTCCATTTTCTCCTAGTGTCACTTAGAGCGGAACCTGTTTCTATTTGAAGCGTCTGTCGTCCCTTTATTAAACTTCATTTGGTTTGGCACAGACGTTCTTTTGTTGCATTATTACGTTTTCATAAAAGGATTGCATTCAATGATATTCAGTCCTTATTCAATACAGTCCTCACTAATAAATAAGTTACGTACTTCCTGATTGTAACCCTATTGCTTATTAAACGAATTCGTGCATGCATACAGACATGGGCATTGTGTATAAATGGTTAATGTATAATTATAAGTGAAATAATTGAAAGGCGGAAAAACAAATGAACCAGTGATTATTGTAAAAGAATGACGTCATAGTGACGTTGAATAAACTGTGGAACAGTGACCTTTTTTGAAGAGAGTGTGGTGATGGCCTCGTACGTACCATCGGCCTTGTCCGCATTAGCGTCACCGCCGGGGCGGCGAGATCCTTAAAGGGTTCCTCGAACCGTGTGATCGTTAACCGTCAGAGATTTTCTAGAGGGAATGGCGTCACGCTCGAAGTGTGTCCCCGTACCCTACTAGATTCTACGAGGGAGGGAAATTCTTGGATCGGATCCGATGAAGAGTGAATACTAAAATACATCAATGAACCTGCTAGAACAATAGAAACCAGACGGGAGACGACTTGGTCGCTATTGTGCTTTGAGGATTTTACTTTGTGTAGGTAGGTACTAAGTTCATCTCAACGACTTTATTCCTAATTACGCAGTGGTTGAAGATTCCGATTGAAGTTTACATAAATAAATATTTTACCAGGTATTCATCTTCTTTATTAAGCGGAACCATAATTCACAAAAAAATGCGTGTTATTTGGTCCTGGTGCGTATTTTATTCACAAAAAAAATTAAAGAGAAGATTCAAATTATTCAAAGTCAACACCTTTTTGTCGTTGACTTTACGCCCGGTTATGTCTCCGAAGCCCGAATGATTTTCGTCAATTCAAACAATCGGCAGGCACCGGATACAAACTTTTCGGGATTTATTACCGAACGACTTAAGTCAGCTTATCCGTCGGAGGAAAGAATCGGTGTTTCGCAACGCTTTCATTGAATTCGGTTTAACCAATTAATCACTCTTATCGGTTCGTTCTCCAGGGTTCCTTCGGCTGGGGCCCGACGGCTGACCGTTGAGCCGTTGTTGGGGTAAACGGGCCTATTGTGAACCTAATGCCATTGTGGAGCGTGGATCGTGGCAATTGTCGCCATTGTGAACTAGACTGATGGTGGAGGCGACCGCCAAGAGTAAAGATGGCGATTAGTCTGTTGAAACTTAATGCCGATTGTGGTAACTAATGAAACGCTGATGTAATTATATGAGAATTGTTTTATGTGACTCTAGAGTTAAACATTATGACGTGTAAATCATGTTCATCCTATTAACGCCCTAATACTAAGGTCAGGCCTTTAAAACAGACAATAGTTAATGGGGAGATGGGGCGATAAACGACCATGCTTACCCAACGCTGGTAAATGGCTGTTATATGCCTTCTTACGATAACAACCAAGACTAACGGCTTAACGTGTCTTCTAAAAGCACAGAAGAGTTTAAAACTTTTTTATTTGTCACCCATCTGAACTAGACTTTACGAAAGTTACGTAACTTTTAAGATCGCAACCACAGAAGAAATACACTATCGCAACCCGAATGCGCTTACCTCTTCTTAATAAAACATCAACAATGGAAAATACATAAATAAATACACACTTATACAAAAAGCCCTGTTGTTTTCTGATTCCCGCTGATGAATCAGCAAAAGCCAAGCCTTCAAAGTATAAGGTTTCAGCTTCAATAATATCATTAAAATTAAGTCATTGCTACACCCGTTGATGGAGGTGTACCAATGACTTAGTTTGAATGATGGAGGCATTGTTTCAGCAGTGGGACAATAGGATATAGATCAATATTGATTGATATTCAGCAGCTTGTACATATATTGTTTACTAGTCTCCCCGTGACCACGGACTCTGCAAAGAGTTCGAAACGTCAGGATATACATTCAATTAAATTAATATGTATAATAAACGCGAGAAGATCCGTAAAAGTAGTTTCATTTTAAATCTTGTACATATTTATTATTGTTATCAATATAATATTGTTTTCATCCCCCCATCTCGGAAAGAGTATTTTTGCTCTTCGATATCTGAGTGCAAAAGCCGTTTTTATCCGCTAGAGGATAAAGTAAATTGAATTTAGAACATCGTGTGCACTAAGTTTGTGAATTCAAAACATAATTAAACCTGTTTACTTCTGGTGCCGAATTTATCAGTACACAAGTCACTAACACCAACTAATGTTAATAACAGTACCTATCAAAAATATTACACTCAACTTAAGTAATTGTAGCAACGTTACTTTCAATTTTTCCTAATTATACCTAAGTATTATTTGTTATAATTTAAAGATTATTCTGTAATACTTACCTATCATAATGTAGTAGTTAATACCTAAACTGAAATAAAAATATCTTGTGATTGTAAATTTTTTTTTTTGCATTTAGTCATTTCCTCGCTGAGGTGGGATGAAAAGTTACGTGTTGCACTCGAGTGCAAAGATTTTTCACCTTGTGCTCTATTGATTCCCTCGCTAACGCTCAGGATTCTAATTTTAGAATCCTTCGCTTGCTCGGTCATCAAAATTGAGCACGCGGTTAAAAAGCAACTTTGCACTCTTGTATAACAAATAACTATTAACTGGATTTCTGTCCTGCAACCCATAATGTAATGGAAACATATGCTTTGTTTTGGACTGTGAACCTGTGAAACAATTAAACTTAAAAATATGTTAATAGGAAATATAAAAAAAACGTTAACATACAAATTAATAAATTAAAACAAATTGAATCAAAATAACGTATTGAACTATACATTTTACCTGCTAGGTATGGCGGTTAGCGCTTCTACGGCACTCGGCGCAACTTAGAGTGTCGTGGGAGTATTTTTGCTGAGACAACCTTTTTGGCCACACACACCCTTTTTATGTTATTTAAGTTATAAGTAAGTATATTAAGTTTTTTATATTTTTCACTGATAACATTAACTTTTGTTGTTTTGTTTTTAATTTTTTCTTTTCTGTTTCTATGTCATTCGTTACCTACTGTATTGTTAAATTTTTATATCACTTTTGTAGGTACATTTCTGTAATTTATATGTGAGCATCAATTAAATGTTTTTTCTATTCTATTCTACATTCCATGGACTAAGAATATTGAGGAGCTCGATGGCGCAGTGGTTAACACGCCCGGTCTGCGAGTGCTGAGGTTAAGCAACTTTCGCAAAGGCCGGTCATCGGATGGGTGACCAAAAATTTATCATCTCGAGCTCGTCCGTGCTTCGGAAGGCACGTAAAGCAGTTGGTCCCGGTTGCATTAGCAGTCGTTATCAACCACCAATCCGCACTGGGCCCGCGTGGTGGTTTATGGCCCGTTCTCCCTATCCATCCATAGAGAAGGCTCGTGCCCCAGCAGGTGGGACATAAAAATGAGCTGATGATGATGATGATGAAGAATATTGTTGCTACGAATCAAATTATTATTGATTTATAGGTTGCTCACAAATTACGATTGGTAGTTACTGAAATAAATAATTTAAAAAACACAGACCAAACGCGTGCCAGGAGAAATTACAATTAGCCAAAGCACGCTGGAAGTTTACGAGCTTGTAACGCCTCACTTGCCCGACTTCCCCCACCCCGGCTCAGCTAAGAAAACAACCAAATAGGAATTAGCATAAATTACAGAGAACCACCTTTCGCCAGTTCACAAAGTGTGTTAATGACGGCCTACGGGGTGCGGGGGCTCACGCGAACTGGCTGCCTAGCGCGAGTTAGATTTGACTAAGAAAACTAGAATTAGTATGGCATTGAAGCATCGCCTCCTGTGTGAGGTGACAAACGATAGTTAAAAGTAAAATCTCGTTTTTGTCAACGTGGTCGAGAGACAAATAAACTGGGTGCCTAGTGCGAGTATTATTTGTCATACGAAAGCTACGAGTAATAGAATATTTATGGCATTGAAGCAGCGTCAAACAGCAGCAGTTATAACCGCATATTAAGTCATCAACAGTCTTTTTTTTTGTTACTATTAAATCGACTTAACAAAGAAGATTATAATCGGAATAATAGGTTATCAACCTAATTTTATCCATTAAACCTAGGTAAGTACTTAAAACAAAGGTTCTCAATCGGTTTCTATGCCATACGATACGTGGACGATGTTAATGTTTGATTTTTATTTTTTTTCTAAAATATGTTTTTTTATTGTATAATTTTTCAAGAGTTTGTTTAGAGTAGATTGTGTAACTTCAATATTAATATTTCATCACAATTGTCATCAGCTCCAAACTTAAATCATGTTTATAAATATCACATTTAAGTGTCATACTTGGTTTGTGAGTTATTATTGTGTCATAAATAAATAAATAAATAAATATATAAATATATAAATAAATAAATAAATTAATTAATAAATTAATAAATAAACACCGCAAATGTTGCAACGCTTCTTGTATCTTCCAATAATTCTCTGCCAACCATCACCAGCTCACTATATGAGTAGATAAGGAGAACGGGTCATAAACCACCAAGAGGGTTGTTAACGACTGCTAATGCAGCCGGGACCAATGGCTTTACGTGCCTTCCGGTGCACGGAGGAGCTCGAGATAATATACTTTTGGTCACCCATCCGATGACTGACCTTTGCGAAAGTTGCTTAACCTCAGCCCAAGTAGCATTGGGGGTTCTATAGCGGTTGACTTATGGTACACATTTATTATTTAAGCTGTCTAAGTTTGCCCTATAAAAGCTGTATAGAACACTATACAGCCATTATACTACCGGTTTGGGCACAAATTATTCAGCCTTAAGTTCAAAAAAGGTACACAGTAGCAGAATAGTAGCATTTTAACGGCAGTTTAAGAGAGAAAAGTGGTCTTAACGCTGATCAACGGCATTATGTAAAATTCCGTGTGGTTCTTTATACAGACATGAGAGTTATAAGAGGTAACGAGTGAAAAATTATACAGCCTCTATTCTAAGTAACGCTCACAAGGTGTACCCTAAATGTATTAGTAGGCCGCTTTTTCTTCAAAAACTTCGCACCACATTTTGTGATTACATTTATTTTGAATTGCCATGAATCAATATTAAATAGTAGCCATTTTAAAAGTGATTCAAGATATTATATCTGGTAAGTACTTGTGTTTATTTTATTCCATTGTGTTAATATTATGGGTAATGTAAATTTATTGTAAAGTATATACATATTTAGAGTAAAATTTTCACGCGCCATAGAAATAATACCTTTTAATAAAATAAAATAAATTAAATAAGCAGAGACGAACAAACAAAATTTTCATGTTTGTGTTTTAAATGCATCCAAACAATTTTTCGGTTTTGTATATGAACATCAAACATAAAATTTATCCCGGAAACTCCGTAGTATGTGACAAAATCAAAAATAATTTTGAAAAATTATAGGTTATGTTTATGTATGAGTGATCAAAATGGTGGACATTGCCTTCAGCTAAGGTGAACCATTGTAACTCCAAGTTAATGTCGCGGCCTCTATAAAGTGTCACATGTAAACCATTTAAATGTCGTGAGCTCCAGAAAGGTTCAAATGTGTACCAATTTAATATCAATTTCTGTACAACACATCTGGGTTAGGCTCATATTCAGCCCTGGGCTGGTATGCAGTTCTTCAATAGTTCACGTAAATACTGTTTTAGATATTTTTTTAGACAAAAATTTAGAGATCCACATTGGAAAAAAGAAATATTTGAATACCACAAGTTAGTTAGTTAATAGTATTGGATAGTAAATGCATTGGATGATAGGTATGATTTAATGAATACTTTACCTAATTTTAATAGACAAGTAGTTAGGTATTGTTAGAATTCGGACTAAATTAACTAACAAAAATATAGATATTCATTATCTGTATATTTTCAATTTAAAATGAAAACACTCCAATCAGTGGTGACGTGACGTGTTTATGAGATGTTTTTTCCCATTTGTTAATTTTTGTCGGTAAATTTTTTATTAATAAATTATTTTTTTGTTTTGCAGGTGCATAATGACAACAATGTGGATCCAACTTTTCCAGCCAATGTGGTAAAACGGATGATACTTTGAATTTATTACCTACCTTCGACTGCGATCAACTCGTAATCAAAACCTATTACTAATAACCAAGACAAAATACTCTACGATATTGTTGAAAATATGCAAAAACTCACCCAGAAGGTAGCGATGTTGTCTGTGCAAATCAACGAAAGCTTCTCAACAATTACGGAGAAAATAGATCCGGCCGTTACTTTATTAAAATATGCCAACCAAGAAGACAATGAGCCGTTCCATCTTGAACAGATTGACGATAAACAACAACTTGAAATTCTAGAAAATGCTCTAATGGTATATAAAGCTGAGAGATCAAAATTACAAAAATAGTTATCATTTTTGTTTCAACCCTGCGGAGGTAATGGCTTAATATTTGCCTACAAATTGCTCGACTCAATTGCTGTGTCTTGTCATCTTGGTCTGGAGCAAGTCATGGAAATCTTTCGAAGATCCCGTTAAAAAAATTAATAAACTTTATTTAATTATTTTGTGACATGATACGTTCATGGGATTCTACATTTACCATGGGACTGACCAAAAAGTTTTTAAAAATTTCTTTAAAAATGCTGTCAAAAGAAGGGCAATGAAAAACTTAAGAACTTTAGCTAAACGAAAAACTAAACCTAAAAGCCAGACTTCCATAATTAAAGGAAACGAATCGAAACCATCCACAAGTACTAAAATAAAACAACAAACAATCACGACTCTCCAAACGATCAAATAGATGAGATAGAAAATATTGAAGTTGATAAACCATCAACAATGGAGGTTGAAAGGGGGACATATGGGGGGTCTGATGATGAAGATTTGTGTTAAAACAATTGTTTTAATGTGAAGTCATTTTGTTGATTTAAATTATATAATAATATTAGTTCATGGGATGTCCCATGAACGAATAATATTATATTAGTCATAGTTATAGTTACCATAGTTATGTAACTATAGTAAATTCTGAAAAAAAAACCGTGGGCGTTCCATACAAAATGACCGAATAGCCGATAGTTTTTTTCCTTCAGACTATCATGTTGATTTGTTTACCGAAAAATCTTCTTTAAATGTTTTGTTACAATGAGGCTAATTTTTCGACAATAAGTGCCACCTACCGGTATAAAACTGACAGGACTGATTTAATATTATAAGCAGGTAATAATAAGTTTATCTAATTTTGATAATACCTTTTCATCGCTATCAAGCAGGTGTTAGACCTTAGTCTTAGTCGAGTCTTAACTCGAAGTTTATTATGTTTCGTTATGTAATTTAAAAATAAAAATTATGAAACATTCGTAAAGTTGTTTTATTCTTTTAATGTAGTAACAAAGGTATGAAGTATTGAAAGCCTTTTGTTTAGTGCATCAATTAATTTATTGTAACACCAAATGGTTAGGTATTTTAATCTGATATTTTTATATTTTTTTTATATTAAAAGGAGGCAAACGAGCAGACGGGTCACCTGATGGGAAGTAATTGCCGCTGGGGAAGGGTGAGAGATGGGCCTCCGGTACTTTCACTCACCGGACGAAACACAACAGCAATGAGTGCCATTGTTTCACGCCGATATTTTGTGAGAGTGTGATATTACGCTGGGCGAGCCGGCCCATTTCGTGCTGCAACGCAGCGTGGCTCTACCACTCAAACAGTGTCACTAATTTAGCACCACCCAGGGGTCACGTGTAGGGTCGCAAGGGTAAACCTACGGATGCGAGTAACTTTAACCTACAAAGGTGCTCTAGCTGGTGAATCGCGTATAAAACATCTTATTTAAATTTTTCTTTTCTTTTCTAAACTATGAACTCACTCAGGACTCACTACGAAAGGCCTTATTCTAGGATTTTCAAAGATGGTACATAATATGGGCCAAAATTCATAAGAAGAACTTTTGAATATAGGCAAACCATCCATCCACATTTATGTTTATTGAAACTGTATGTGGAACATCAATTCCATTTTGCAAATTTTTTTTCAATTGATTTTGCTCTTCCGTTATGCCAATATTGACCGCCTTCAATATTTTTTATAGTTATTTGTTTGGGAGTACACAAAATTGTTCTAGAATCTTTTGGTAGTGTTTCAGGAATCAGTTCGTTAATGATGACTGACAATTCATTTAGAGCGACGTGACTTATATTATTTTTTACAGCCCATATTCTTAATTTCTCACGAAAGGATACCTGTTTTTCATAATCGTATTCATATTCACTTTCACTAGAGTTGAAACCACCACACTCACAGTGTCTTCTACGTTGTGTACGGAACCATCATAAACTAAGTTTGAACTCACGCTTGAAATCGCATTGCTTGTCCGAGCTTCAAGCATTTTTACCTCTGTATTGTGTACGGAACCGTCATCGTCATTAATAAAGTTTGAAATACTAACAGGTTGCTGTTCAATATGTTGATTAGATTGATTATTTGGTCTTACTATCTGCAAATATTATTTTAAGATTTTTCTTCTGATTCTACCGGTCCTCACTTTGTTTCCAATTATTTTTATGCATTTTTATTATTTTGGGTGTAATGCGCGTGTTATTATGTAACGTCCAAGTGTTAAATAAAACCACGTTCACATCATTATTTAGCTTAGAGGATAACAATGTGGTACTCGTGGACAAATAAACAGTTGTCAGTGTTACTAGATATGAATAGTGGTGCGTGTAATATACCTTACACGTACATGTGAACTCATTAAATGCTCTTTTACATTATAATATATAGGCTGACTAAAATATCACAAACTTGACCTGCTTACAGAAACAAGGTGAATAACCCTCCACAAATTGCTCTATATAACAGCTTTTGGCTGCATTCAAGTTCACAAGTGTTGTATTAAAATGCCAGCAATATAACACCGTACAAGTGAACCATTTAATTGTCAATGCCGTATTTTTCCCCTCTTAAAATGCTCTTGTTCAGCTTTAAAACTGAAAGCTGACTAGAAGAGTAATGCTATGCTATTATAACGCCAATAGTTACTTAATAGGCTAATTGTACACTTCTATACATGACTTATACAGGTATAAGTGGATTTGTTCACCTTAATACAGCCATTGGACCACGTGTGGATTACATTAATGCTTAGAGATGACCAGTGAACAAAATGTGTACTATTAAAGAGAAGAAAATGCTACTTGGGAGCACTCGCAGACCGGGCGCCTTTCGTAAACTCTGCAACAGAAATCCGAGAAAGTTTATATTGAAACAATAATATAATGACATGTAAAACTGTAGCCAAGTTCTGTGCTCATTTAAATTTTGTTTACTCAAGTTGTTTTAATAAAGCTCGGAATAAAACGGAGTTTAATCGCCGCCATTATAATATCATCTTAAGAGCAAGTGATTCGGAAATTATACCCGCCATAATTATTCCGTACTCGAGTTTATCTCGCAATTTATAGACTTCAAGATTATAATAACCGGTGTTATTTTCAATTATGAACTCTCTTA
This sequence comes from Eudonia mercurella, assembly GCA_963082485.1. Lineage (NCBI taxonomy): Eukaryota > Metazoa > Arthropoda > Insecta > Lepidoptera > Crambidae > Eudonia > Eudonia mercurella. The sequence goes on from OY720027.1 coordinate 13,682,195, forward strand.
GTTTTTATTAAAACGCGACTGATTCTTAATTAAGTAATTAAGTAATCACATCATAGAACTTACCTTATAAATATTACTATTTTTCAATACAATGTAAAACAGAACTGTATCGTGTGGTCATAGTAAATAATTTGTATATCTTCATTTATTCAAAGAAGAGCTTAACAGCATACTTTTTAGGGTTCCGTAATCAACAAGGAACCCTTATAGTTTCGCCATGTCTGTCTGTCTGTCTGTCCGTCCACAGCCTAGCTCATAGACTCTTAATACTAGAAAGCTGTAATTTGGCATGAATATACATATTAATCGCGCCGACAAAGTGGTAAAATTTTTTTTTAGGTTACCTCCCCTACACGTGAAGAGGGGATGTAATTTTTTTTTCTTGTCTACCCTATAGTGTAGGGTGTCATTGGATAACAATTTCAAAAATTTTGCGGGTTTGTGGAAACAGTTTTTTGATTAAGGCATCCGTTTGTGAACTATTAAGCTTTAAAGTGCAAAATTTTATTAGAATCAAGTGTCCCCAAGGGTTGTTTTTGGATACGTGAAAAAATTCACGGTAGTTGTATATATGACAAAGTCAAAAGAAAAACTATCACAGCTAAGTAGGCTTTACAAGTTTACGAGTAACAGTCGACCCACTTATAAAATGTACTTGGCGCAGTACAAATTCCTCATTAGGAACTACTTAAATAACGTTGTCAGGTGTGATTATTTACATATAATTTTACGCAAATATTGTTGCGAACAAATTACAAGTCTTTTTTCAAGTTGTCAGGTGTGTGAAACCGGTAGTATCTACATTTAAGTATATGAGCCATCGTTAAATAAATGTTCATAAAAGCCCTCTTCTCAGAGTCCGCATTATTGAGATGGGCTATGGAACCCTACACTGCGCGTGGCCCGACATGCACTTGGTGGGGTTTTTTTTATTATGTCATCAAAACAGCCCTGCGAAGACATCGCAACAAACACGTATATAGAATTATTACTTAATTAAAATATTAAATATTACAGCAACAAACCTCAGTGTTTGAATTCAAGGCAGTACTCAATATATCAGCTGAGATGTACCCGGCCGTGGATGAGAGTGACTGAAAATTCACATTACCTATACGTAGGTAGGAACTACAGCGCTTTTTATATTTATTTTAATTTGCTTTTTTTATACGTAGCACGGCAAATGACTCCATTTGGAATCCAGATGCGACGACAACTTGTGCAGCTATATATTTGTTGTAGCGTAGTAATTAGGCCAATTCCCATCAATTGTAGCGATAACTTGATTTCAATGATGGAGACCTTGGCCCAGCAGTGGGATAGTATATAGGCTATTTACTTTACTACTACTTTTGTATTTTTGTTATGCGCTATGCCTGGGTAAGTACAAAGTTAAGATTTTAAAATTACTGCTTGTAACAATTAATTTTAAAACTAAAAACAAGGTATCTACTTTAATAAATTAGCTTTAGTACCCGACTAAAGCTCTTAAAAGAAACTTGAAAATAACTCCTCGAAAGAAGTAATCTGGTTTGGTCATTCACACATACCAACACTGCAAGAGATGCTTAGCTTTCACGATTGCGATCATAGCCCGAACGAATAGCTAACCTCCCCACTTCCTAATTACTTCTCTTTTTTTTGTGTAAGCCATTAGACAATCCAGACAATGCCTTTACACATCACAGTGATCTCAATCTCAGTGGAAAGCAAAATTATAGGCAAATAAAAAAACCCGCAATTAAAAAACGAGGTCAAAACATAATTATCACAGCTACGAATGCTCAATGCGATAAACTGTTCGTTCGATAAACTGTTGGGTGTAAAACAATTCTTCATAGGGTTGTAGCCACCCGGTACAAAACAAAAATAAATGTAAGTATGTTACCCATCACAGTTCATCAAACCTTGAATGTAATGGTAATGAAACAATGAGTTGCTAGCGATTATTATGATACGATACGATTCTTCTAATACTATGAAATTCCCATTGCCTTTCGCCCAGCGCGCGATATCTGTTTATTGTTTTCTTTCCCTTAATTCAACTTAATAACGCGTAGTGAGTTAGAGGACCTCGATGGCGCAGTGGTCAACACGCTCGGTCTGCGATTGTTGAAGTTAAGCAACTTTCGCCAAGGCCGGTCATTGGATGGGTGACCAAATGTTTTTCATCTCGAGCCCCTCCGTGCTTCGGAAGGCTAACGTGACGTTGATCCCGGCTGCATTAGCAGTCGTTAACAACCACTAATCCGCACTGGACCTGCGTTTTGGTTTATGGCCCGTTCTCCCTATCTCGTAAAGCTCGTGCCCCAGCAGTGGGGACATAAAATGAGCTGATGATCATAATGAGCTAGAAACTTGCTTGCCGTGCCCTGAATAGAGTGCCTAGTGCGAACTTTATGTTCTTTGGAACTTTATATGGCTAAATCGCAACTAACCACTTTTGAACATTTCGACTTTGGAGAAACTGTCAGTAATAGACCACTGAGACACAATTGTATACGTTTTAAAACAGCATAATCCAGGCTTAAAAGACGATGCTTAGATACCATATAAATCTTAATTTCAAATGGTAAACAAAATTCGGGCTAAGCCTTTTGTAGCGGAAACAGTCAACAGCCCTATTCTTAATTTCGGTGTTGCGATAGGCGGGCAAAAACGCACTTGCAATGGGCGCGCGTGCGAAACGACCGTGAACTTATTGTTGGCTTTATTAGAGATTAAGTAACCGAATTGACACCCAGTTTCTAAATGATTAAGATGCTTAATGGCTTTCTGAGAACAAAAAGCAGCAATGCAAAAATGAGTGATAGGTATACGAATCGTATAGGTAACTCGTTTAATACGATGAATAAAATAATAATAAAAAAAATCTCGAGTTTGATAGCGCAATGGGTAACGCGCCCGGTCTGAGAGTGCTAAGGTTAAGCAACTTTCGCAAAGGCCGGTCACCGGATGGGTGACCAAAATTTATCATTTCGAGCTCCTTCGTGCTTCGGAAGGCACGTTAAGCCGTTGGTCCCGGCCGCATTAGCAGTCATTAACAACCACCAATCCGCATGGTTTATGGCCCGTTCTACCTATCCATCCATAGGGAAGGCTTGTGCCCCAGCAGTGGCGACATAAAAATGAGCTGATGATGATGAAAAAAAAATATATTTCAGACCGAGATCCATATAAAAGTGTTAGTATACATAATATTATTATACTATGTTAATGTACAATCATGGTGTTAGTATTACAATCTTATAAAACTATGTAGGTGTTAGTATTAATTAGGGTTTATTATTCAAAATTAGTTAGGGCAGTGATCACGAATCACTCTCCGCACAAAACTTTTCCACATTGGAGAGTCCCGCCTATCAGCAACAATATTCAGGATGGCGTTCGGACTGTCCCTAACTCTGCGAATAAGGGATGCTGTTTTTTTGCGGATGATTGCGAAAAACCTGTATCCTGAAGATATTATTGTATTGAACCCGTAGGGCATCCAGAGGCTTTTTAGCATAACTTACCCACAGATTTCCCGTGTGGAAACACTGACAATACGCTTTGAAGAGCGCGATTTTCGCTTCTTCACGGAGAATCTACGGATCAGCATGTTGCCTCTGACTGGCAGAGCCCTACGCTCCCTCTCAATATCTACATTATCTTTAAGGGGGTGCAGCGCGGACGCAAAACTGCGAGTTTCAAGTTTCTTTATGATAGCGAGCGAGCGGCGCGTGGCAGTGGTGTGACAACGGCGCACGACTACGAATACGCACGCACACTAATATCTGTACAGAGTAGGCTGGTGATTTAATTAGAGCAATGTTTACTTTCGTAAAATCATAGGCGTTTGGGTAAAAAATAAGAAAAGTCTTAATATTTTCATATTCATGTTTTTTAATGGAAAAATAAGACAACAGTGACCTGCGGAATATCAATACAAACATTTTGATGTCGGATCATTGTTTCATTTGGGCTATATTTACAAAGTTTCTGAAGAAATAAGTTTTTAGATATCATTATTTTACGTAATGTTTATGCAGTTTCTGGGTATTTGTTTCAAATTCCAAGACAACCATGACCTTGTGAAAGGATCAAGCTAACCTACACTAGTCCTTTTAATGTATAAGACCTATTCAGCGCCTAGCACTAGTGACTTAAAAACACGTAAATTTTCAAATTCCGCGCTGCACCCCCTTAAGGTCGTTAGTAACAATGTGGAATTAGTAAACCACAACAATGTTACAGAGCTCTGAAATAAATCGTATGTTATTTTATACGGACAACAAAACAGATAATAACCAATTAACATTTAAAGAAATGTCTTTACAAAGTTCTGTACCAAATTGTGATCCCACTTATGTTGAAAAATCATTTTAGCAACAATAAAGTGCCACTGTTCTAAAAACGTAATTAAATGAATTCAGTCGCTAAAATCACTCAATCAATATTTAAACACATCCTAGTTAAATAAACTATAAGTATAAAATCAATTTACTTGCCCATATAAATTTAATATTTTTTGTCTAAATTACGATATTTAAGAAAGTTGTTATTATAACAGCCACAGTATACGACAATTTCTGTAGTACCTTTCGAAATATTATAGTAATGGAAAAACAAAATCACTAATTTAACGCTACGGTAGGTTTTCATCGGCCGGCCTTACTTTTTTTAATCTCTACCTAACAAAGAGTCACGCTTAATTACGTCAACTTAAAATAGATTTTTAAACCCGTTTTTTACGAACAGCGACTATTACCAATTAATAAACCAATTAATACGGATTATTTTAAGACAACCAACATCTTAGCACTACAGACATACACTGTAAGAATAAGATAAACTATAAGATAATATGTAAAATAAAAGCGAGTGTACAGTTTTTTTAATACGAGTATTACTAACAACTAGCTGACCGGCGGTTTTCGTACCGCTTTGAGAGTTTCCATGACAACAAAACAAACAAAACGTTGACAGTTTCCATGACAACAAAACAAACTAATCATTCGTCCGCTTAAGAACACCCGTATCCCATGATGAACCCTTATAGCCACTTACCAGGTCCAATTGTAAATTTAAATCTATGTCGAATCCACTTGAACACACACAGAAAATTTCATCCAAATCGGTGCAGCCGTTTAGAAGGAGTTCAATAACATACACACGCACAGAAGATTTATATATACTAGTGGTCGCCCAGTGCATGGTCGAAATTCGGCCGTAATTTTATTAAGGCTGTACGGATTATATCCTAAGCATTGAAAAATTAAAAAAGATAGAATGTGAGTTTGGATAGGCATTGACAGATGTCGGCTGCATTAAAGACAAACAATACGTGTGTGTCAAATTCATGGTAGTGTGTGTAGTGTTGTTTTCGTGATTAATGTATTTTTTATGCATAATTTAAAAAATTATTAACATTCGGATAACCTTCCCTATATAAACTATAAGTGTGCAAAATTTCATACTCCAGTCCGCCAGTTTCGTAAAATCGGGTACAAAGTTTTTGCTTCACGTATTAATATATAGATAAAGATATATCAAACGAGCTTGTTGTAGCTAAACAAGGTATGATTCCATATCAGGTATCATTTGAAAAATAAATAAAAACTTTTACTGGACTAGACAATAATTATACTTAATTAAGACCTTAAATTTTATTTTATTATTATTTAAAAAATCTTTGTTGGCAATTTAAGCCCTGTGCCCCAATAATTTGGGTGGTATTTCCACTTCCTAAGAATTCAAGCGGATCATAATGCCGGCAGCAACGTGACAAATCGAGAAATTATCTATGCGGCTTAAAATAACGAGATCAGAGCTTCCCCGATCAAACATGTTGCCATGGGAAATGTAAACACAGGGGAACCAGCGGCATTATACCTATGCTAATCCACAAATTAGTCGATAAACGGTCGACCGACGACGACGACGCGCCGTAAAAATACGACCCTTCCTTTTTTTCTGACACTTCTAAAGTCGCGCAACTCTATGATTACTACAAAACAAAACACATATTAAATTATTAATATGTATTATATTATTAAATTATTACTATAATTTTTATTGGTTTTTTCATAAAATACAGACAAAGCGTTTTAGTGGTACCTACTTGAGTATTTTTTTAAAGAAAAGAGGTGTTACAGCTCTTTGTGTAACATTTTATAAAAATGAGCCATAATAATACTCCTTGTCTCTCAAGTAAACAAAAATCGTTAACAACTAAATCTCTCTAACTCTTTTTCATAAAAAAAAACCAGACAACTCGCCACACCCAACATAATCCCTACTGTGTTTCTTACGAAGAAACAAACGCACAATAAATGGATGTCAAAGAAGGAACACGGTATAATGTTAACCCCAACGTCAGCGGTGCCCAATCGGCCATTCAGCACGCGGCGCGGCCATAAAATTAAATTAATCCGTTATTTTTCAGGCTGAGGAAGCCCAGCCGCGGTCAATCGGCCGGCACGATAACGGCCCGCATTTATAAAGATTTCGGTGGGCCGTGCCGCCGGAGACTATTCGCTGAACTAGTGGCCATACGTTTATGTGCACCTAAGAATTTATAGAAGTGCTCATTTCATTTTAATAAACGCTTTGAATTAAAAAAAATGGAAGTTGTTGCCTTATTAAATCAGTGCTAGCTCACCACCTAGCACTGATACCACACCTAAAGTGTAACAAAGTTTAAGTAAAAATAATAATGTGTTGGTTACTGCAATTTATTTATTTATTTTGAATTTGTATACCTACGCTGTGCTCGCGGTATAATACCACTAACTGTTTTATTGACATGACATCACCACATAACAAGGAATAGTTTAATAAGAAGACAGGGCAAATTTAAATATCTTATTATATCAAAAGTTTAAATTGTTTTTATAAGAATAAGAGTAGTCTGCAAGTCAAAGGTTTTATAAAGGGAATTTTACACAAATCAATATCATAGACATACCTTTATTTATACCCGACGTTTGGACCGAGTTGCATCGGTCGTGGTCGCGGGCTGACTAAAAGTGTATAATCTGCAAGTCTTTCTTATAAGCCTAGTAACCCTTTGTATGAGTAAGAGCAAGAGCATAAAATTCTTATAAACTACATATCTTATAATTTTCTTATCTTATCTTATAATCTTATAATACTTATAATTTTTTTTATATTTTCATAGTTTTATAAAGTTTACGCGAACACTACACATTAAAGTGAAACGTGAGTAGATGCGTGCAATATATTTCATTACATTTCACTGTCATATGTTTTTAAGCATGCCGCCTCTAGTCGTTTTGTAAGTTCACCTCAGTCATCAGGCACGCACTAGTACGGCTAAGCCACGAATAAATGAAAATTGATTTTAAGATTGCGCTGCCCTGCCGGCCGCCGCCGGCCGTTTGACAAATAACTCGGGCTGAGCCCTGCCTAGCGGTCGGTCGGCACCATTACGTGTACCTTCATATAGATTTTGTTTTCTTTTATTCAGCTTAAGGGAAATTGCATTGCTACTTCGTGCGTTAGGCGGCCAGTTTGTTGTTTTATACCTTAATTAAATTAATAAATTAATAATTAATCGATAGCAAATCATGGACCCAGGCCTCCCTTCCCATCAGGTTTGGGGGCTTGGGTATTCGCAGTATAAAAGACCTATCACTACCGGCTTTTCTGTCTTCTGTACACAGCACGCTCACTTTAACATCTAAAATTATTCTTCCGTCCCTGGGCGGCGTTGAAGTGTCGTGCCTGTCGGAAGCCAGAAATGCCTGGTCTGCTATCTGCCAAAACTGCGACCTACCAACGAGCCGCTCTGTAAGATGACTTTCTCCGCGCTCATAGAGAGTGCTGTTAATGATAGGGAACGAGCTCGTCTTCTTGCCGTTTCGGAGAGGGAGGCCGGTTTTTGGCTACACGCCATACCTTCACCCAACACAGGCACCCTTTTAACCGGCCCTACACTCACTTTGTCAGTTTGCTTACGCCTGGGCATTAAAACAAATGAACCTCATCGTTGCCTTTGCGGGACTGAAGTGGATATTTTTGGGCACCATGGTCTTTCTTGCCAGCGAAGCGCTGGTCGTCTGTCGCGACACGCGAATCTAAACGACGTCATTCGCCGTGCGCTTTCTACCGTCAATGTGCCAGCTGTATTGGAACCCAATGGGCTGGCTCGTGACGATGGAAAGAGGCCCGATGGAATGACGCTCGTTGCCTGGTCGCAAGGTCGATCCCTGGTGTGGGATGCGACGTGCGTGGACACCCTAGCTCCATCCCACATTAGGGCAACTTCGGTTAGTGCTGGCGCGGCAGCTTCAGCGGCTGAGGACCTCAAAAGGCGTAAATATAGTTCTCTAAGCCTTGGGCACATATTTGCGCCGTTTGGGGTTGAAACTTTGGGACCATGGGGACCGGCAGCTCGAAAGCTATTTAAAGAAATTTCCGCTCGCCTTATAGAGACCACTGGTGACCCTCGAGCTGGCGCGTATTTTGGCCAACGTTTAAGTTTGGTCATTCAAAGAGGCAACGCCGCCAGCGTCCTGGGCACTCTCCCGCTTGGCAGCGATTTGGAGTCCCTTTTTTATTTGTAAAAATTATGTGTATATTTTTATTTCTATTTCCTTTTTTTTTTAATTATGTTGTAAATAAATATAATTGTAATGTAAATAAATAAATAAATTAACCAATTAAATTAATAATAATCATCATCATCATCATCAGCTTATTTTATGTCCCCACTGCTGGAGCACGAGCCTTCCCTATGGATGGATAGGGAGAACGGGCCATAAACCACCATGCGGGCCCAGTGCCGATTGGTGGTTGTTAACAACTACAAATGCAGCCGGGACCAACGGCTTTACGTGCCTTCCGAAGCACGGAGAAGTTCGAGATAATAAATTTTTGGTCACCCATCCGATGACTGGCCTTTGCGAAAGTTGCTTAACCTCAGCACTCGCAGACCGGGCGCGTTAACCACTGCGCCATCGAGCTCCTCCGAAACTATTAATAGGGTTATACAAATAATGTAAAAATGTACATTTATCCGGAAACAGATGACAAAGACAAAGAAATATGTCAGTAGGTATTTCTCAAAAAATCTGATGAAAATATAAATAGTCTGAGTGATTACTTTAGGCATCAAACACTTTCATGTTTAGAATAAGTTAAGACTTAACTTACTTACCTAGAAGACTTACCTCCAGGTCAAATCTGGAAGTTCTTAAGATCATTCGGTGTGGGTGGAGTACGCGGCGGTACTTGTGAGTTACCTAACATAAATAGTCTTAACTGCCACTTTACAAAGACACCAGTTATCTTTGCTGACTCTATCAAAGCAGCGACGCTCACCTTTTTAGACACAGTAGCCCGTCCCGACTGTGAGCCCTTTTCGTTCCGTGAGATCACTGAAGGGGAGGTTAAGAAAAATATCCTTTCCATTACCTACAAAGCCGTGGGGGATGGCAGTAGCCATATGTTGATGCCTATCGTGGAAGATGTTGTGCCCATTATAACGCATATTTTAAACCATTCTCTGGCGACCAATGTCTTCTCTTCTGATTGGAAATTAGCCCACGTCATTCCCATCCCTTAGTCCAGTTCCCCTATTACTTTATCGCAATTTCGTCCTATTTCCATCCTACCATTCCTATCCAAGGTCCTTGAAAACGCTGTACAAAAACGTTTCTCGTCAGAACTTTATAAGCCCAAATTGGTACAATCTGGTTTTTGTCCTGGCCATAGTACAGTAACTGCTTCGTTGTATGTCACAGGCAATATTCGTCACGCCATGGATAACCGGTTGTTTACGATTCTAGTTCTACTTGACTTCAGCAGTGCTTTCAACTCCGTCGACTATGACATCCTTCTTGCCATACTCCACTCCCTTAACATTACCCCTTCTGTGATCGCTTGTTTTTCGGATTATCTACGCAATCGTCACCAAAGGATCAGGAGTGATGATTCTTTTTCGGAATGGGCTCACATGTGCCACAGGGTGGTGTGCTCTCGCCACTCCTTTCCTCACTATTCTACTCATTATTGAACACACTTTAACATGGAGATCACAAGTAAATGAAGTAAGTAGGCGCATGTACTATTCTTATAATTCTGTCAAGCGACTTTAGTTTTTCTTGCCGTATGATAACAATTATGCTTGCTCAATAGTTTCTAGTCCCTCTTCTCGACTATGTCGACGTTTGTTATTTGGATGCTACTGAGGAGCTGCTTAACAAACTGGAGCGCCTGCAAAATCTGGCAATCCGGTTCATATTCGTTTTACGCAAGTATGACCATGTTTCCGATTTCAGATCGAAGTTAAAATGGCTCCCTATCCGACTTCACCGAGATATGCACATCCTCTGCCTCCTTTACAAAATCCTTTACTACCCTCAGCTCCCACATTATCTACGTTCCTGGTTTACTCACTTTCCTGCTACTTCCCGCTCCAAGCGTTCATGTGGCACTAGAACCCTTATCCTCAATCCAATTTCAAATTTTTCCACAATTCTTTCACCATCCATGCAGCCAAATTGTGGAGTAAATTGCCTGCCGACATTCGTGAAAGTCCATCGGTAGAATCATTTAAACATAAGTTGAAAGATCACTACCTCTTCAACACTGGTAGTCAGTAACGTTATATATAATTATACATTTAAATTATGATATGTGTATGTGTATATATGTATATATATTATGGTTTGATTAAATATGTATATGTATCAGTAATTAGTTCGTAAAATAGTCCCGCAAACTTCCGTTCCACACCACAGCTTGGGTTGGCTGGAAGAGATCTCTTCTAGAGATAAGCTCACATTTGTATATGATTTGTATAACTTCTGTTTTAATGTGTGTGTTTATATGTGAAATAAAGATTAAATAAGATTCGAAACCATATACGAGTATATGACTCTTAAAATGAGAGAATTGAACTAATATGTAGAGCAAAGCACTGATCAGATAAATAATATAGGATGCAAGTTGCAAGGCTCGGAGTTCCCTAGAGTTTCAAGACGCTAATATTCAATCCAATTAAATAATACATAAGTATTAAATAAATAAAATTTCACCATAGAAATATAGCTAATAAAACCAGTTATAAAGTCGTGATCCAAATTTGAAGATTCACATCAACTTCGCTACGCAAAAATTTAAAAAAATCTGTCGACCGGGGACGCCAATTAGCAACGGGAGCGGGGGGATGGGGGGCACCCCAACACGTGACGTCACTCATCTGCATCACAACCACGGCTGATGCAAATTTAAACTGGCCTTTTTGCGTCGCTTAATTTTTCCATTTTGCACATCAGTCCGCCACCGGTGTTACAGAAAATCGTTTTTTAATTTGACGTTTTATAATACACAACATGTAACGTAATAAACGCACACCATGACATCACAGTATAAATACTTATTCTGTGATGGTAGTGATTTGTTGAGAAGTCACTGAACGAAACGGAAGCTCGGGTTGCAGGCGACAAATGGAGGGCATCCCAAGATATGTTAGACTGACGTGAACTCAAACCTAAGACAAGTGTTTTAGCTCTCAGCAGCTACTGAAATGAAACAACCATTTTTATAAATATATTTTTCTTTCCTAATACGAGTATAATAAAAAAAATTGTAAATTACCTCTACACTCAAGGCGAAGGGTAAGGCACACTAGCGCCGCTAATGGATTTAATTTGATAACTGCTAAACTAGATTTTTTTTCAAACATTGCGAACCTTCCGACACTAGGCAAACATCTATTATTTAATAATTGTGCACTATTTTTAGGTTTGTATTTGTATTCATTCGCTAACACCAACAGTGGCCATTGTTTGTGAATAAATGCGATAGCCCGTTTTGTGAATAAACCACGCAACAAAAAGTAGTGCACAATTATTAAATAAATACTATGGATGCTTTCCTGTTGTCGGACGGTACGCAATGTTTAAAAAAAGATCCGGTCCGTTAGTAATTGTCAAATTATCAATTGGTGGCGCTAGTGTGCCTTACCCTTCGCCTTAAATTGCTATTCTTTATAAATGTTACATTTTTTTTCATAGATTTCACTTATAAAAATTCAATTTATAGGTATATCTAAATTGAATAAAGAATTATCAATTCTTTTCAAACACATTTTTAGACAGGTAGGATTTTCTAATTAAATAAAAATTAAGTCAATTACCGTCACTGACTCCTTCGTTCGACCAGTCGAAACTGGTTGGACCAGTGTGATGGGCTATCTCCCGATCGCCCCGGGTGCTAGACTGCTAATGAAACTCAAAATCTATTTTACATTGCAAATTTTTTCTAGTACTACATCTCCATTGGAATAGAAGTATAGGACAGTAAAAATCGGACACAAAAAAGAAAAATATATTCAATTTAAAAATTAGAACCACCAATACAATGCGTTCATGAATGAAGGTGAATTATGCAGCGTGAACGCATTATCTAGCTAGCGTACGGTCACGAATATTAATTAATTCATAAAAAAATGCTTCGTGGGAATTGAAGACATGTAATGAGACGTGAATGATTTTTTTTGACATACCTATTGTAAAGCGAGAGGGATGTGATTATGTTTGGGGTTTAATATCCGGCGGGGATGCGCAAGACGTAATGCATTTTTGGCTCATAGATAGGGGTGTCACAATGACTACCATAACATATTCTATTCTTAATAATTATAAACCTTTGAATATTAACACTGTTCTATTGGAATATTGCGGTACACCGATAGCCTATTTGTAGGATACCTAGCCCAGTTACAAAATTTTGATAAAATATAGCAAAAAAAATTACACGTTTATAGAGGACGGTTAAAATAAAGCTAGCAGTTTTCAGGTTCAATAACTATTATATTTTTTTGTTTTTTGTTAGTAAAAAGAACAAATGAGGTTGATGCGCTGTATAGGTAATCGACGTTTACATTCATTCTGTTATTTAATTATTAAGAATGTATAGCATTTTGTACTTATGGCGTCCTTACTTCGAATTTCTTTATTTTTACTTCGAATTTCATTAGGCTCTTAATAAGTACCGCTTCAATAAATGTTTCGATATATAATATCGGTACACAGGACATTTATAATCAATAAAAGATGTTTTAATTGCGACCAAGTTTAATTATCAATAAATTATTTCAAAAATAAAACCTGGGTGACATTATAATTACTTTTACGATTTAGAGAAAGAGAAAGATAAAACCTTCACTGCGACCATTAAACTATACGATTTATACATGCGGAAATTAAAAAAGCAAATAAAAATATAAAACCTTTGACCTTCTTAAAAAGGGACTACTCCTTAATCACGCATCGAACATGGTTATGGTCCGATCTCGGCATGTATTCTATATTCTTCTATTTTTCTATATTCTAAGCTGTATGGTTTCAGAATATGTACCAACCCTACTAATTTGCTACATCGACTGGCCACGGTGGCCAGTAGCGAACAGAATACGACCGGCGAAACAGTAGGGACGCATGGCAGCTATTGAAATACAACGGTGCCGTCGAACTCGGGCGTGCTTATCAATTCTGAGCTCTATTCCAAGTGAGTAAGGTATCTGCAAAAGAGATAGTAATTTTGTTATAAAGAAAAATATGTTTGCAGAACAGTTAGCAAGGGAGGGACGTGTGTATGACGTTATAAAATAAAATTGAAGCCGCAAGGGCGCTCCACACGGATCTAATTAAATGATAAGTGTGATCTAAGATTAATGTCCTCAACTAAAGAGATGAGAGACTAGAGCTCTTAATATTTCGCATTCACATCTAGGTCCTATGATAATGACCGGCTCATTAAAACTAATGAATTGTCGGTCTTTTGGAGAGAACTAAAGCATTTCAAAAACAGGCAAAGTAAACATGCCTATCTTTAGTTGCAATCTTTTCAAAACAAAATTCGAGAACACCTACATTGCTATATAGCTACCACCAACGTTTCTAAGTCTGCCGCCGTAATAATAAGGGATAAGATAAGTAGTCAGTTCAATAAGTTGATCATTCCGGGTGAACATCGCTTCCACTTTCGGCGTCATCTGCACTTACCATCAGGGGACATCAAGGCCACGTCTAACCCGTTGCGGACAGACTTCTACTGGAATTTGACTAAGCTTTTAACAAAGTCAATGACTATATGGAATACACATACCAGCTGATTAACAGTACAATCGCATTATTTCCCACAATAACATCGATCAATCATCGATTATGAGAACCTGAAAATAGCATTGCATTCGTCATTTACACCCACAAAACAGATTCACCCTCTCACAGTGACACAAGCGCAACGCAGTACGCGTGATTCCCTAGTATTGTTTGCGCAGTTCTTTCTCACGACACTTAACCAATCGTTAAATTAATCCTTATTTATTTAGCGGTGTGGCGGACGCCACACTTAATGGAGCATAATCTCGGTTTAACATTAGCACTGTGATAAAGATTAGGGGACTCAAAGTGCAACGTAATATCGTATTAGTGGTCGCGTTTAATATGCGCTTGGAATCGACAGTTTTTTTGCTAAGAAAATTTACCGAACTGAATTGAAGCGGAGGGAAGTGAGATAGAAGCAAAGCGTTTTCCCGTTGAAAATCAGTTTCCTAATAAGTTAATATTGTGCATTCTGTTCTGCTTAATCTCCCAACACTGAAAACATCATCAAGAGGAAACTAAAAAGCGCACTTTTTAATAATGAGTATTTTGAAAGGTATAAATAACTGTAAGAACTCGATCTTTACGAAGTGATAGAGTCAGATAAATTTTATTTTATTCTAATGTACACAAATTACAATGGATATACATTAACATAATTATAACAAATACAAAGTAACAGTCTGGCCGTCTTATATATATTTCAAAGAGAGAGAGAGAACTTAAATATGACCTTAGGTGGTACCTATTGAGGAATATCGGAATCATTTCAACAGTCGTAAACAATCTTATATACTATGGTAATATTCGTATTTCCTTTGCTAAAGCAGTCGTGAAATTAGCTGCTGGAGATACCGTAGCTTTCCGAGTCATCATTAGAGATCCTTTGACAATATTCAATGTGAATCAATTGCTCGGATCGCACGTTAACCCGATACGTTTATGAGCGTCTGTTGGTTGGCGCATCAAAAGCGGCACGTTTGTCATTAGCCCCATTACCGCGGATTTGTGCTGCCAATGGCAATGCCGCATGGCGGTATTGCGGTGCAGGGTTGGTGTCGCCCGCAGACGTCAGATAGTGTGACGCGCGTTAAATGATCGCGTACTTCCATTCCGGGGCACACTTTATACCATAGAGTTAACAATGTACGAGAGTGGCAAATGAAATGTTAAAAACTACTTTTCTTTTTTTAATACCTCACAACAATGTTACTGTTTTCTTGTTTGAATAATCATATTTTTTTAATAAGATGTTTAATGAAGACAGACTTCAAGTTCATAGCGTTAAAAAGTTTACGTTTTTGCAAAATGTCTGTGTTACGTAAAGTTTATTCTATTTTAAAATCTTAAAGATTAGTAAACCTCAAAAACTACCTAACTTACTCTTATGCAGAAGTTATATAAAATTGTTTGCAAATGACCAGATTTTGATTTAAACTTGCAATAGGTAATAATTTACTCTACGGATCATATAATTGTATATTTTTCTAATGTGACTAGCAATATTTCGTGAGCCACTTATATTATTATGTGGTGCATAGTCAGTAGTTTACAGAAACTTGAACTATGTCAATAGTGTGATAACATAGTTAATATTTTAACTTTTCACATACCTACTAAAATATTAAATTTAAAACCTACAGTGGTTCAGTTAAACAACAATGTACACATGAAAAGCATTTTCATGTTGAGAAACACGGATAAAAAGTAAAACGTGTATATTTGTTTTCTAATTTCGACAAATGTATCAGTTTACATATAAACAGATCAAAGTTTATACGGTAAAAACGGTTTATTTATGTATACGGTAGCAGAGCATAATTACAGAGATAAACAGAAACAAAACCACATTAAAAACGAAATCAAACATTAATATACTTGTTACACGTAACCTATGTGTCTATATAAAATAGCAGTTTGTTATTTTTTATATTAAGTTCTACACTTTCTTTGATCTGCGGCAGTGAAATGGCCGCACGCGCCGGCCACGCGCCTCGCGGTCATGCTCTATCTCGCTTTATCTATCAGAAGTAACGAACGCATACGTAGGGGCATAAATGACCTATGACTGCTACCAATTTATATCCTTATCCCTATGACCAATACTGGCACTTAAGCTTTTGGCATCAATGATTTGAAATTAACACTTTCGAACATAAAATTACCGGTAGTAGGGGTCCCGCAGAGGCGTTGAGTCGAGTTTTGTTCACCATTGGATTACGGTGACGAAAACGAGGATTTGTATGATACTAAAGCACCTCCTTGTGTCATACGAATTCGGTTGTATATTGTTGTCATAAAATTCTCGTTTTCGTATATACTCAAGGCGTATCGAAAACGGTTAAAGGACATAAAAAAATATGAAATAAGACTTACTGTTCCAAATGTTTATTAAAAATCATAATATTTACCTAATTGTTATCGATATCTACTGGTTTTATTTTATTAATATGTTAATTGTTAATCCTATGGTGTTGCAACAAAAGTGTTATCTATTAATCTATCTATGTATCTACCTATAAACGTCTCACAGATGGGTGAAAAAATTTACTAAGGAAGTAAATTTATAAAATAAGTACTAACCCCCTTATTCATAAAAACTATTTAAGCATTATTTAGTTAAATATTGTTTTGTCAACGTCACACAAACGTCATTTTGAGTTTTAGAAAAAGAGACAAAACAATGATTAACTAAATTTTGCTTAAATAGTTTTTATGAATATGAGGGTAAATATTTATAAAATACAGTGAAAAAATTAAATGTTAACGGTTATTGCATAGCCATCGGTTGCATGGGTCGATTTAATTCAGCTTCAGTGCAGCAATTAGCACTTAAAAATAAAAAGTAAAATTTACTATAGCGTTGTGTTATCAAGTTTGTGGTACCTATTTCATCTGTAAAGAGGAATCTGCATAGCCATCGGTTGCAATAACCGTTGGATAGATAGCACTCTGCCGCTAAAAAGCAGTCAAAATCAAAAAGCAGGGAAAAAATTCAGTCCTGTATATTATTCTGTGCTTACGTCAGCCTTCCCGGTAGCATAATGGTCAGTGCAGCCGCCCGGATTGCGGAAGACCCAGGTTCGATTCCTGGCTGGGTCGGGTAGGCATTTAATTTTTTCACTGTATTTTATAAATATTTGATTCAGCTTCAATGCAGCAATTAGCACTTAAAAATAAAAAGTAAAAAAATTTAAACAAGTGGTTTTACGAGTGCATTGATAATAAATAGATATTTACGTTGCTTTAATACGCGAGTGTAGAGTCGCTACGCTACATTGTCATGTCGTCTCTTTTTTTCAGCTAAATTCAAAAACATTAAGAAGAGGTTCATTTAAAATCAATGTGATTTTGAGAGGGAATCATTCGTTGTTAAAAAGTCTTGATGCCAATAAAGCAGAGAGCGACAATAACCCGTACCGTAAATACCTGCATTGTGGGCGCTCCACGAAGCTCATTTGTACTGCCGACATTTTAATAACCGCATATTTTTATATGAGCCACAGGTAGTTTTTCAAAAAGACATTTTGCGAAATTTCCGATTTCTTTTCAAAAATAAAATCTTTGACATGTTTTAATCGAAACTACTTAGTTTGGTTTGGCACCCTAGGCATATTTTTTAAAGTTCTTAACGTTCCCGTATTATCTAAATTACGAGTTTGCTTAGGTACATTTTATTAGTAGGTAATGAATCGCGAAAGTTTTAAAGTTTCACTGTGTTGTTCTATGTGAACTTTTCTTATTTTTAGAGAAATAGTATATTAATTTAGGTTCGGTTAAGGCAATCTTTCTACTTCCTTTTGATAAATAGTAGAATGCCGTATAACAAAATTAGTTCTTAAAACTGCATAGCTTAAAAAATAATATGCATAGCTTAATTTCTGAAGTTTTGGTAAAGAAAATACTTTCGCTTAAAGGACACTAATTATAAACGTTTGTACATACGTTTGTTTGTTGTAAATGGTAATAAAAAAATTAAAAGTTCAGATATTTAATCAAAAAACATAGTCCACATTCACTCTTACAGGCCTGTGCCAGTTACACTAGTATTATTTTTACCAGACTATTATAAGACGACCATTTCTAGATATTTCACAAAATGTCGATTCTCGCATAAGGGCTGCAGCACCAGTCGTCCCGCATCCCGCCGCCGTGTCTTTAGAATTTTAATTAAATTGTTCATTGGCTCAATTAAATCGATTATTAAAAGCGTAGAGTCGCGTAATGTTGCCAACGCCTTGCATCGCGAACATCGCTTGTTTAATGTGTTTATACAGGATTGTGTGTTTCACCTTTTTATAATATAATATAAAGTAATTTCTCGGGCAGTTAAACTAAAAAAAAAGGTTTTCATCGTCATTTCTCGAGCATGTTATGTTTGAGATTTGATTTTTTTTTTTTAATATACGTAAGTGACATCCTCATAAATACTCATTGCGAAATTTTATATTAATCGAATGTGGTTCGTAATACTTACAATTTCTGATAATTGGAGTTTTGACATGACACTTGCTTTGACATGATGATTCGATAAAAAATATTTAACGGTATGGAATAAGCGAAGTAGGACGTTACTGTATAGCAACGTTGCCAGGTCCACATTAGTTAAGGATTCCAGATGAAACGCCGAAGTAATGAATTTCTTTCTCTGTTCATGCGTGGCTCATACGTTATGAGGAAGAGATAGGTACCACACCTATCAAATGCAAGGTTTTTGCTTACATTTCAACGCAATACTGTTTAAGGACGCTGAAATTAATAAAAACACCGATACGTGGGACGTAGGTAGTATGAGAAAATGTAATTTCAAAATAAGCAACAAAGTTCCCCTGATAGTGCCACACGAGCTTTGAAGGCAGCTTCCGCAAAATAATTTTGCTCGCTAATTGCCTATTGCTAGATCGTGTTACAGCGCAGACAGACAATTAAATTATACAGCAAAGGCTCCGGAAAATAGTATCGAGGAAATTTACTTAGAATACGTACTCGAAGGCTGTTTGTTACTTGGTGTTTTTCGAAGTTTATTCTGTAATTTCGTCAAATACAAAAAACATTTTTTCGCTCCACAAAGCATAATATTCTTATTGCTAGTTACAGTTTATAAAAAGTATAGTTTGAAGTTAACAACTCTGTAGTAGACTGGTGCCTAAGTAAAGCAATAATGCCTGTACATCAGGACACTAGGTTCCCACCTCTCAGACAAACAAGTTATACAACATGTAACAAAAAGGTGTGATAAAATTGAAAAGATAGAAAGTGTATCCGCTCTAGATCTTGTATGCAGAATTAGTAATGACATAATTATTAGCTTTAATTTATTATGCAATTTTTAATTTAATATTTCTATTGTAATGTCACAACAGAATAAACAAGTCACAGCGCCAGTGGTTTAGTAACCTCTGTGTAGGTACTTACATTTATGATCACTGCTGCTTGCTTATGCGCGCCTGACGCGCTTGACTTCACTAATATAAGTATTTAATTTATAATTGCATGACAAATTAAAGTTATGATTATTTACATATAATTTTACACAAATATTGTTGCGAACAAATTACAATTTGAAAAAAGACAAAGTGTTAACAAAAATCCACGAGCGGGATTCGAACCCGCACCTCATGACATGCTGGGTTAATTTCGGTGAGTTGGATTGCGCCACGATAGCATAGTTGGCAGTGCACCTGACCCGGCACGTCATGGGGTGCGGGTTCGAATCCCGCTCGTGGAATTTTTTCAACACTTTATCTTTTTCTTTTTTCAAATTCAAGTTAAAGTTAATTATTATGCCTTAGTAACAACTTATACAAGATCTAGATCGGATACACTTTGGATCTTTTCATTTTCACCACACCTTTCTGTTACACGTTGTATACATCTAAGTTACTCGTGTTTTTCTTACACACTAGCAACTATTTCCTACTTGGTGGCAAGTTTAACAAAAGATAAATTAAAAATACAAATATTAACCGAAATTAGGAAAAACACAAACATATTCGCGTGTGAGTCTGAATGCATGTTAGGTATTATTTTTTATACAACCTACATAACTAAACATAACAAACTGAACAGCCCTACGAATGTTCATTATCGTCCTCATGCTTTCTCGTTACCCGTAAACACGTCAGTCGCCCTTAAACATTATGATAAGGTAAACTTATTCATTCGATCATTTGCAGTGGCAAAACTGCAACTCACCATTATTATCACTGCCATCCGAATTCTCATTTTCATTCACATGATCGAATGATGATTGATGAATACTAATATATTCTATTCGTTAACTCAATCGAATGGCAAATTAAAACTCGCATTTCGCCACCCGATCTGATACATTATATTTCAATAGCAAACCTCTTAATAAGATTTTAATGAAATAAAAAAACGGAATCACTTGTTTGCTGCAGGCAGTGGTATTAGGCAATTATAATAAGAAGCAAGAAATACAATCTTCTTTCAACTTCACCTTTGAATATTGCCCTAATTGGTCCTTCACAATATTGCGAGACGAATATTCTATGACGAGATAAGGTCTGTTTATATTGCAGCAGTATTAAGGGCTATTATCACTATGGTTATAAATTGCCATATCGACGCTCAGTGGAGGGCTCCCCAGGGCGTCATCGATGTCTAATTTATTGCCTTTCTTACGAATGGTTAGTAATTTAAGATGTCACTGTTGGTGATTGCAGGGATTTACGCGAAATGTGAGCTGTTTCAGTGTGACATATGACCTACCTACATTACGTTGTGCTTTGTGTTATCATATTGTTAAATTATGTTCGTTTTTTTACACAGGCCTTCATTTCGTCTGATGGCTAACCATCACCAACCATGCACTAAGACGATAAGAAAATGGAAGCGCACTTTAAATGTTTTTTTTTTACTTTTTTAATTGTATCTACGAACTTTCATCTTTGAACGCGTCGAGGTGAACTGTAGTATTTTAATATAATAACATAATAGATATTTAAAAAAAACTTTAGGTTACAAAGTAGAATGTTGACTTAGTTTACTCGCGTGGTAAAGCTGTCAGAAGGTGCGGGTTCAAATCCTGCTTGTGGAATTTTGTTTTAAACTTTTATGCCCGTAATATATATTTTTTTGCATGTTAATATTCACAAACTTAATTAGCTCGGCGGAGTATGACGTAGCGTTTATTAAGTTTAGGTCACGATCGTGAACGGTAAGTAAGCAATCATTCAAAATGCCTGATTTTCACGGATGAATGAGTAAACACTCAATTACCTTCATGTTGTTTGCGCTCCATTGGGAATAAAATAATAATTTGCCAAGTTTTACAGTAAGTCATTATAAACAGACACTTTCCCAAAGACTGGTCACGATCCCTTATGATTATAATATTAATGATAATAATTCATTTATTTCGCCAGAGCCCATAATAGTGTTGGTAACAATGATCTTAAGCTAGTATTAGGATTAATTTAAATTAACAATTTCAAATTTGTAATAATAATTATAAATATTAATTTATTTTTGGTAACATTAATAACTTTTATCTGTGTTATCATCTCAGCCAAAAGACGTCCACTGCTGGACAAAGGCCTCCCACAAGAATTTCCACAACGACCGGTTTTGTGCTGCTCGCATCCAGCGGCTTCCCACGACCTTCACCAGATCGTCGGTCCACCTTGTTGGACGGTCTATCTGTGTTAGTACACAATAAAAACAATAAAAAGCTTTAAAATCGAACCATAAATATCGGGCCATCACAAGGTATTCCCATTGCTAATCTATGTCAATATTTCAACACAAGATAAAAGTCCAAGCTTATACCTAAGTACTTCAATATTAAAGAACCTGTAACTAAAACAATAACTAGGTCAAGCACTTAATAAATCACAAAAGCAAGCACCCTATATGGACCTATTAAAATTAGATAAATAACCGTTAGCACAATTCGCACGCTCCTAAACGTCGTACATTCAAAACGGCTCCAGAACATATGTTCCGAAAAGAAAGTTAAAATACGCATAGGGCACGATCAATCACCAACAATGGTATCGCAGCAGCACCCTCGGGAAAAAAAGTTGAGCGGGTGTTACTGATTTATCGGTGTAGTTAGAATTATCGCCATTTGCAATTCTTACGAGTTCGGCAAACAACGAGAGTCGAGATAACGACTTGTGGGCGATGCGACGCTGTGATACTTTACATTCTTCGTAGTTTTGAAGCGTAATGGAGAATGTAAGTAATAGGGAAGTATAAATTTACATCATGTAAGAGTTCTTTAAAATAATAACCTATATTTTATTTGACCAAAGCATGAATTTCTGTAACCTCAAAAGTTTTTAATAAACACACAACCGAAATAGCATAAAATAATTTTGTGACAAAAGTGACTTCATAGTTTACCATTCCCGTACAACTTCTATTGAAAAAATCATTTTGAAAGTTGCTAAAATATTTCTAACTAACTAGTCAACTCCCTACACGAGCGTGTGTGTTCACTCACATATTGCATTCGTTCAAACACCGGTCTCAGAACCAAAGGTTCTGGGTTCAGTGCCATTCTTTGGTTAGTAAAAAACGGGTATAATTTAAACGCTCACCAGAAATATTTTTTAGACCCTAAGCCTAAGTACCAAATAAATTAAGTAACAGTACAAATATTATTTTTGCTTCCCAAAATGGATAAATGCTCACCAAATTTTTACACTATTATTCAAATGATTGAGCATTAAAGCTGCCCAACATGTGTAGGCGTGACCTACACATGTTGGGCAGCTTTAATGGTTTTAATTTAATGCTTTAATAGGTTAGAAATTAAAAACAATCGCGAAGCGCAGCGTAGCGATTATCTTGAATTTCGAGGTTATTTTTTTTATTAGACAACAGAAAGCAAAAATTACCAAATTGAAACTCGATGCATAAAATATTGGTGTTATCTATTTGGTGACAAAATAACATATTTGGTCTGAAATGCAGTTAAAAGGTATTCATATATTTTTATTGCAGTTAATAAAAATATAAATTGTATCCTTTTTATAATATTTTAGGAAACACAATTTGGTGATCATTTATCCGTTTTGGTAAGCGTTTCGAATTTTATTGGTAGTAGAATTGATACATTTATGGTAGGCGTTTAAACACAAGCCGTAAAAAACCAATTAACACGTCGACGGCCTAAAACCAGACACAATAGAAAATTTATTGTTTGTCGGTCACCGGTGACAACCACTGCGATTAAAGACTTAAAAACTGTTTAGTAATCAGTAATAAGTATTCAGTTTAGTCAACTAAATAAAGGGACCTTAAATCGAATAAATTCTATTGAATTAATGTTTTATTATATTTTTGTTTTTTTTATATTTTCCTTTATAAGTTTTATTGAAACTGCATTATGGGTTTAAAAACCTCGAAGTTTGATGGTATACCAATATAAATAAACGCCTTTCAGTTTTACCCACAAAATTTCAACATTTATTTTACACCAGCGGCCTGCTCGTGACTTCGTGCGCTTGAGTGAACACCCGAATCCTATAGAACCCTAAGCAGCGTCACCTACCGGGTCCACTTATATGCATGTTTTATACATATAAACCTTCCTCTTGAGTCACTCTACCTATTGCTGAAAACTGGATTAAAACCAGTTACGTAAGTAGTTTAAAAGATCTAAGCGTACAGACAACGGGAGCGACTTTGTTTCATACCACATTTTCATGCTATGTCAAAAAAAGAAGGTGTGATTATACTTTAAAGGGTAAGGCAAATCGAAGCACTTCACGCATAAATGTGTCTGAGTGTGTTGCCCTACACTTCTACAAAATGAGACCAGGAAAACGTGCTATAAGTAAAAGCCCTTCGATCTACGAAGTTTCGCGCGCTACAGCCGATTGCCCAGACTGACGACACCCCGGGGACCACGACTTAGCACCACGCGAGGTTTACCGTACTTTCCTATCCATAGAATCTTCTTCGAGATAAATCAAATACGTCGCTAGCAGTACCAATATTTTGAATAATTGATGAAAAAATTATTTATATGTTTTGTGTATTGAACATATTTGAATTTTCAGCTTTAAATTCTTGAAATTTATAAAGTCACAATCAAGGGTATTGTATTTATATTAGGCGTACAGTTTATTGATCGATAAAAACATTATTTTTTCTTTGCAACTATAAGATTGAAGAAATAACATTATCTACAAAAACAAAGCTATCATTAAGTTTTTAGGCGATCTCTTCGAGAGCTAGAGGTAGTAAAATAGCACTTATTAGATTGTCAAAAAAGACAAAGCGTTTACTTGCACTCATTTACTACTCTGTGCTCATAGTGAGTAGAGTGAGTAGTGTTTATACTTGAAATAAAATTATTTCTGTAGGCAATGTACGTCGCGATTTTCTTCATTCGTTTACATGCGATATTTCATATAATTGTGTTGTCCGTTATCACGTACTAAAAAAATACCCTGAAATGACTTATCTTTTGTTAGGTCATAAATCGGGATTTATGACCTCTAACAAACCTCCAACCTCTAACGCTGCGGGCAGCGTGCATAACAGTGCATAACAGTACATAGTTATATCATGTTAGCAACTTATATATATACTCATCCAGTATATATACTCATTAGTTATAGAGAAGATGCTACCATCTTCTCTATAACTATTATTTAACCGTAATAGCTCTAACAAATCATACACTCGTAGGCAGTACTTACATAAAATCCGAAGCTTACAGGTGGGTAACGCAACACGCAATCACAAACAGTTCCATGGTAATAAATGATCCCATTGCTGTAATCACCGCTCTTGGGCCCTTAACCCTCCGTCACGTTTACACTACGGTCGTCAAGACCCCAACGACATTAAGGCCCATAACGTCCGTCGGCGAACCTCCTACGGCGATTATCTTAAAGTTAACCCGTCGTTACTATCCTTATTTGCGGTCGCACAGACGGCACTGTTAACATTTAGCTAACGGTGGTAACACGCTGATGGACTTTAGCCAATTTCTATAAGGTCCCCCAGACCTGCTTGATGTGTTGGTGCGTGATTAACTAATTTTGAAGTATTTTTCTTTAGAGAAATATTAAACTCGAAAATTACCTTGTTCCTTGGTAATCGGTGTAGGTACGTAGGTAACTGTGTTACTAAATAAAATAAATCAATAAATAACTTACAGTGAAAAGATAAAAGATAATTATACTATCCAAAATATGACTGTAAAACTGAGAAGACTAGTCAGAAATTGTCTTTAAACTACTAAAACCTTGGCCCAGATAGTGTTTAGAATCTCGTATTTTACATTAAAACATTTCAATTTTCATTCCTTATTATTTCGGCAGTTGTAAAGAAAATAAAGGATTTGTTGCCATTTTTTTATTGGTTGATAGACATAATAAGTTTGTGATGCACGGCTAAAGGATATATAGGAAGACGCCAAAAAAATCTTGTCATATTATCTTTTCTTGCCTGCAGTTTCCATCACATCCATATAGTTTTCTCCTGCACACACTTCTTGGTTGAGGACGGATATCGAACGATGTAACAGACCGCTCTCGTAATCGCTCATGGGCATATTTCCACAAACACGAATAATTCCTCTCGGGCCGACCATGGCAGGGCCCGCGAAAAACCTTGTGCCATAATGTGGGTTCGCAGAAAAACAATTGACAACAGTCTCGTAACCGCTAAGGGCTGTCACCATTAGATCAGTGAACTCGGCTATGGACCACGCCATACACAAAATGGACGTCTCTTCGCCGCGCTTGTAGCCCAAAACTTCTGAGCCTGCCTTCCTCACGAGCCTAGTCAACGTTTCTGCTTTGCAAGGATCCACAACGAAGCTGGATGGCATCAAATTTGAAAACAAAGGAACTATAGTTTCTTCAGAGTGTCCGCCGATAACCGGGACTTGCAAATAATAGGGACTCACTTTAAGAGCACTCGCAACAAAATTTCGGCACCTTGCTGTATCTATGTGAGTTATACCACAAATTTTACTAGGATTGTAAGTTCCATGGTTAAACATTACTGCGCTAACAAAAGGTATTATTGAGTTGAGAGGATTCGTTGATATTGCAAACATGGCGTCCTTGTTTTGATCTGATATAGCTCGGCATAGTCTGTGGACAGCGGGTGCGTTGGCTGCAAGCATTTGGTCTCTGGTAGTGCCGAGCTTTCGAGGCGTCCTAGCAACCATCAAAATCAAATTGGAATCACGTAAGGCCGATGGCAGAAAATTCTCTCCTGTAAAAGCAGACACCTTTGTCCCTCTGCTGATGGCGGAAAGTTCCAATCCAATACCTTTAACTTTTTCTTCGTCATCATACAAGAGAAGTCTTGATATTTTAGGATTTTGCATTAACAGCAACGCAACATTGGATCCAATCGGGTTTGCAGCTCCTATAACTGATACTTGGATGTTTCTTACTTGCACATACCTTAGAGTTCTTAAATTTTTCTTTGTCAGGCAAACCCTTGCTATTTTGCGAGTTAACATTGTACCGAAGTTAAACATTTGTTTTACATCTTTCCACCTGTTAAATTATGGACGGTTTGTTTACATATTTACGGCTGAAAGTACGAATAATTTAACCAATTTACCAAATAAATAAAGATGGCTTTTTGATGCTTGCTGATGTCATGCTGATGTCAACCCACAGATGAATAAAGAATGCGATGAAAATAGACCAAAATCCCAAGGCCGCAGGATGTTACTTATTTTCTCAAAACCAAATGTGTTGGATTAAGTAGTGTTAGTATGTACTTTGAGTGTATGCATCCTGTAAGCTTGGTTCGACGACCAATCTGCAAGGTACCTGTACAAGGTGCTAAAGGTACGCAAAAACATTTCACTTTTCTTATATTCAAGTCAACATACATGATGTTTTAGAGAATATTGTTAAAAAATAATTATTAATACTGCCAGACACTTCCGGGCGCTTACTTGCATACTAAACTTGCGTCAAACTTACATCCTACTTTACTTACTGACTTAAATCATTAAATAGGGCGAGATGGTAAGGGCCTATTTTAACCTCAGATTTTTATCAACAATACTGGTAGCTTTCTATACTGTTTCAATCACTGGCTTGAGAATAATTTACTAAAAATAAATGCAACTGTGTCACAATATCGGTAACTTAGAAGCAACAAACAACATGGTACAAATCTCGAAGTAATTTTGGGGAAACTAAAATTTGACCCGATGACTACCCAGTGATTACTTACACATAAAGTGGTGGGACTAAAGTATACACAAAGATTTATAAATCATTGAAAATAATTTTACCCTACTGGAATAACATCCTCCTTGATATTAAAGGTGATCAAAGAAATGTAACCGATTCACACCTACTTGTCAGCTTGTCACCAGTTGCCTAATTTGTTTTGTCATAAATGTCAACAATGACAAAAAATACCTCAGACCCGCAGTCCAATATCTAAAACAAAATACAAACTCATACATCACTACTACAGCCTTTTTTTCCAAATTTTTGTTACCCTTTTCAAACCAATACAGCATATCAATCTACAAAGTATCTAAACTATTTAAAAATGCAAGTATCAAGAAAAATTGTGACATCGTTGCTTTCAAAAGCTATAACCACATTTACAAGAAGTTACAGAGTCACCGTTGTCGGAGGTTCAAGCGAAGTTGGACAAACAGTATGCTTAATGCTTAGAGCTCAACCTTCCATCACCAGACTTAACGTTCACGACACTCTTATTCAGACACCTGGAGTCATATTAGATATATCACATATACCAGCAGAATCATTTCTGAAAGGTTACGTCGGAGAAGAGACGTTAGAAAGAGCATTAAAAGATGCAGACATTGTAATTGCAACCGGTGGAGTAGTGCGCCGACCAGGAATATCGAAAGATTCATGGCTGGCCACGAACATAAACTTCATAAAGATGGTCGCGAGCAAGGTAGCCAAGACAACTCCTTTGCCAATGGTGGGGATTCTAACAGAGCCTGTCAACCTCCTTGTGCCGATGGCAGCTGAAATCATGCGGCAACACGGAGATTACGACTCTAAAAAACTTTTTGGCATCACCGCCATAGACCATCTTAGAGCCCAGTCCTTGTACGCATTAGAACACAACGTGCCCCCCAAAGATTGCATCGTTCCCGTTATAGGCGGGCGATCGGGAAAAACTGCGCTACCTTTACTGTCTCAAGCGAAGCCGGCGTGCCGAATGAACGAAAAATCGATTCAAGAGTTCACAACGAAAATTCGGAAGTGCGATGAACACGTTTTGGAGGCAAAAAAGGGGTGGTCACCGACCCTGTCTGTCGCGTACGGAGCGCTGATGTTCACTCGCTCTGTGATAGACGCGCTGGACGGGCGGCCGGCCAAGGTAGCAGCCTTCGTCGAGAACAACGACTTTGGCACGCATTACTTCTCAGGCATCGTCAACATCAACCACAACGGAGCCACCGACATGGAAAGGTTCACTGATCTATCTAAATTCGAGGTTCATTTACTAGAACGCAGCATCGCACAGATAAGAATAGACGTTTCGAAAGGAAAGAGGATTTTGGAGTTAGCGTAGAAGTTCAGTCCCTATGTTCGTTCTGTTTTAATTCTATTTAAGTTATTACCATAAGCAACAAAGTATGGATTACAAAACCCACAGTAATAAAAAACTTTTTTACCAATCATTAAACTCGTTTATTTACAGTTATTTTATACAAAGTTATTACAGCTATTAACTAAAGGCAAATCAATCATATCACAGAGAATAATTAAATAAGACTTCATTTTAGTTTTGACTATGAAAATAAGAACAAATTTTCATAGTCACCGACCAACCGAAAGATAATTCGAAGAAGGCTTCGTCTAAACTAGGAATCAATACTGAACACTTTTTGGCTATTTATTTAGTCAAATCATGTCTCATTAAAAATATAACTTAACGAAACTACCTATATCGATAAAAAGGTAGAAAATGATATGAAGATTGGAACATTAAGATGTTACTTCTATACAATTACTAAACAAATTTTAGATGAAAATATAGGCACAATACATTTTTTATTCGTATTTTAGTGAATTATTTTCAATACACTCATATAAACACAATACTCGAACAAAAGATTGAAATGACAATAATTTATTTGTACTACTTTCCAGGTATGTAAAAAAACTATATTTTTATATTTTTTTAAAATAATCAAACTTTTTTTTAACAACTTTAAGTACCTATTTGATGAAATGCACAACATAGGAACGTAAGCAATTTACAAAATTAATGAAGTTAGTTCTTTATAAAATAAAAACAAGAGATCCATATTAATAATTATAGCTGTTTTTTTATTTGCCATAAGCAGTACAAATAGTTTATGAAGGTAGTACATGCCCTTTGTCTCAATATCGAACAACTAAAGGTACAGTCAGCATCAGTGACTTAAAAACACGTAAATTTTCGAAATTCCGCGCGGCACCCCCATAAAGTAATTTAATCATATCCTTTCAAAATTAAGTCTATATTTGACTAAATCAAAAATATTAACATTGGTTGTCATGAATATACACTAATCGTATGGCGGTAAGGTTGATTTTTTGAGACACTTTTGGCTATCCATACTGTATTGTATAGGCTATTAATGGCGGCATTCCGTCAACAACAAAAGAGTACAAGTTAGTAAAGTACAAGTAAGTACTATTATTTCGTCTGTGGTATAGATTAATTTGATGTTGACTGTACTTAGTATATTTTAAATAAAATATCATTTAAATTAATTTATGGTTGCTTGTAAAAACTGACAAACACTTAGCAAATGTGTGAAATAGATAATTCTAATTCTTATTCGAGCCATACAACATTCTACATGTATACTTGATAAAAATATCTTTAAACTGATTTTATACTATCTTCAACTTGGTACGTTTTCCTTATAAAAGTTGACTGCTACTTGTATAACATAAAATATAATTCCTCCCTTCTTAATTTTATCTAATAAGAGTACAAAGCTAATAACATCAACGTAAAAGTAAAATAATTGTAAATTTTGACCTCTTACAATTCCATGAAATCAAAGCAATTTGAATATTGCTACCTCGTGATTTGAGACAAATTCATTTTTAATAATATAATTAATTATTTTAAACTAGTAGGACGAATTTTATAACAATACTCTGGACTACTTGCCTCTGCGACCATTGTCTATACATTTGATCACCTCCAAAGGTTCACCAAGAAACACAGAGAAACGGCCAGACTTTTTCCATCTGAAACAAATAAAACAGGTTCATATAATATGTTATTATTAAGCTCGGGTTCAAGGAGATGCGATACCAAAGTGGGTTCCGCGGAAAGGTCAGAAGGGTTCCGCGAATCAGTTATTATTATTATTTACTAGCTGTCCGGACAGACTTCGTTCTGTCAAAAGCCTTTTTTTTTTCTCTCTTTATTAAAACTTTCAGTGTGCCTTAAACAGACTAAAAAATTTGCCGAATTGGTCGAGCCGTTCTCGAGTTTTGCGCTTAGCAACATTCATTTCTATTTATATAGATTATTATTTTAAACTGCAGTGTCTTTCATTTACCTTTTTTATATTTTTAATAGCCTCAATTGTGTCCCACTGCTGGGCAAATGCCTCCCCTCTGCGACTCGACTTTTCTCTATCCTCGGCCACCTCACACCACTCCGGCAAAAACGTGGGTTCCGCAGCCAAAACATAGTCGCTTGCAGCGTTTATGTAGGGCCTTTATAGTTTACCGAGGCGGCTGCTCAAGTCTATATGAATAGACACTTTTCCTTTCAATACTTGATGCTGCCATCTATGGGATGTACATGCTTTTCTAGCAGGTGGATGTTTCGTAGCTAATTTTAAAGGATTTTTTTTTACTTACAATATAAGGCTGTACAAAATTTCTAAATTACATTTCGAACTAGTTAAAAGGCTCAAAACTGTAAGCCTTATTAACTTGAGGTTTAATTGAAGTGTAGCTTTGGTGAACTGTGGACTGGACAGAGAACCTATAATTATAGTGCAAATTTTTTTCACTAATCGGTCAAGTTAAAACAAGGTTCTGAATACCGTTAAAATCAGGTAACATTACTTCTATCATATGAAGATAACGGTAAGAGCAAAGGCAACGAAAAAAGTGATGATACTTTTTTAGATAGCATTACCTGCATTACCGCTACCAATTTAACTTTATATAAATAACGTTACTTATCGTTACTTATATTTGGAATTTGATAACGGTATCAAGCCCTGAGTTTAAGTTATATTGACACACTGCAACTTGTGTGAGACTTGTAAGCGGCGCCAACTAGTAACGAAACGTAGTTGAGAAGTGCGCTCCACCTTCGACCTTATCATCACTTAACATCGGGTGTGATGATGGCCAAGTGCTTACTAAAGGAATTTAAAAAAACAACTTGTGTCGCAAACTTTTTACTAGGCGTCGCTGCTTTGACCATCATACAAATCAAAGTCAACTTTCATCATCATCATCATCATCATCATCATCATCAACATCAACATCATCATCATCATCATCATCATCAGCTCATTTTTATGTCCCCACTGCTGGGGCACGAGCCTTCCCTATGGATGGATAGGGAGAACGGGCCATAAACCACCACGCGGGCCCAGTGCGAATTGGTGGTTGTTAACGACTGCTAAAGCAGCCGGGACCAACGGCTTAACGTGCCTTCCGAAGCACGGAGGAGCTTGAGATGATACATTTTGGTCACCCATCCGATGACCGGCCTTTGCGAAAGTTGCTTAACTTCAGCATTCGCCAACCAGGCGCGTTAACCACTGCGCCATTGAGCTCCTCAAATCAAAGTCAACTTTAATGCATTGGAATAGTGAAAAAAATGGCACACTAGTATTGGTCCTACATGCTTGCCCCGTCCCACTAACTCCCCTTCAGGGATCAAGTCACCATAAGCTTTTGTATGTATGAATGACAATACATAACAATACTCACACTTCATTCCTCATTACTTTTGCTGATCTCACTCCCCGATTCGCTTACCGATGTGGCGCGCATGTTAATAGAAGTCTCTTTAAACTGGCTGATGAAGTCTAGAAGCTTCTGGAGGTTTCGCTGCGTCTTTATCTGGTCGGCCAGCAGCTGTCTCTTTTCCGCATTGTGCTCGTCCAAGTTCTCCTTCAGTGAGGCAGCTCGGGCCTCGAGCTTCCGTAACTCGATGCAGAGCTCGATGTTTCTCTCTTGTAACCGTTTGCGCTCTTCTAGTTTATCTGTAAAAAAATAACTTATGTTACTCTAATGTCCAAAGTGGAATGGCGTCTTCATCAGCATAGAATGCGATATAGTATGGGTTGATCCAATAATCATATT